>NW_019091375.1:352795-387208 GCF_001949145.1 Acanthaster planci
CTCCTACCTAATGACATTCTGATATACATCAGTGTAGTAGATCTTGCGCTCCACACTATCAAAGTCTACCGTCACGGCGTTCTCGATGTCTTCCTCGATGGGCAAGATGACATCAAGATGGTCGTCGGTATCCATGGAGATGCGTCGCAGCGTGTTCCTCGTCGCAAACAGGAGGAAGGTTGAAGGAACTTGACGAGAGAATACAAGACAACGGCACATCAAGTTCAGAGTGAGGTCAGCGTGATGGGGGGGTTTGAATCCTGCCTGGGCTGATATGTGTCTTGTAATGGGCTCGACAATGGCTTTCATATGAAACAAGGCCGCTAAAAGACATTGAACACAAATATCTCAATGACCTTTGACTGTCAGTATTTGGGTCCGAAATCATTTCAAGATTTGGCTTAATATCAGGAGAGGAAAATGTTCCACAGTAGCCGCAACAAAAATTCAAAAAGCGACTTGCATCGTACATACCATCGACGCAGGTCATGTGATCGTCTTGGAGTTCAATCCCTGTAGGACAAGTACAGGAGTAGCTGAGAGGGTTTGGAAGACACAGATGACTGCAGCCTCCATTATCGTCACCACAGCGGTTGGTGCCTGCAATCAGAATAATGTTCAAAGCGGAACAAATTAGTTTTCAGGCAACCCTTTGCTAGAAGCTGTATTTGTAATTGATCCTGACCTTTGACTGTAACTTTGTTATAATCAATGACCAACGATTGGTTCCTGACGATCAGTACACTTCAAGGTGATCATTACTTTCTTGTATCATTTAGTTACAGTCAATAGCCTATAAAGAGTTAATAATAGTCAATACACTTCTGATCAATCCTGAGCTCTGTGATTGGAATCTTTGTTTAGTGCAATGAATAACTGATAATCTGCTACTAACAATCAATACTGATAATTAATTGTTAATAATCAATTATTGATACTGACCTCTCTTGTTCATATTGACAGCCTTGATGTCCATCAAGTCAGGTAGGTTCTCTGTGATGGTCAGCACGTTACCTCCCGTTCTCTTGTCAGCTCTCTTGATACTGTTGAGCTGCCAGTCCGTCCAGAAGATGTACTCTCCGGCCTGAGCCAGTCCGTATGGATGGTAGACTTCTTGATTGACCAAGGTGCGACGATGGCTACCATCAAGGTCCACAGACGCGATGAGCTGTCAGAGAATTCAACGACTGGGCTATGACTCCTCGTTTTGATGTATCACTTTTACTTTTCGTTTTAATGAACGCATATATTTTGATGGTGAAAATGCTGTGTTTGAAATTTGTTAAAGAATCGTTTATCCACTTTGTGCCGGGTGAACAGTGTAGGAGACGAGTCCATCAAAAGTCCCTTCACAAGGTCAGTCATAAGTAACGGGGTTAACAATGAAAAAGGATGCTTTGGTCACAACTCGTTTGAATAGCCTGTGAATTGGCTTCAGACTGAATGACTTGTGATGGACTCACAGGGACTAGCACAGACTTGTGATGGACTTTAAACAAGAATGCCTGTGATGTTGTTGGCGAAGTCGAACTTACCCGATAGTCAATGTTACCATCACACCAGTAAAGCCGGCCTTCGTCCGAGTCTAATGCCAAACCGTTTGGCCAGCTAATGTCTCTATTCACAATGACCTCAGCGTTCTGGCCATCCATCCAAGCGCGAGAAATTCTTGGCTGGACACCCCAGTCTGTCCAATACATGTAACTGCCGGGCACCAAAAAGAATAACCTTATCTCTTTTTAAACAACTTTACAAAGAGTGGTGATGCGGTTTTAAGTTTATTGTTGAAAAAATAAAAATTCCACCATTTGCTACACTTGGTAAGTAAAACTAACTTTGAAACTACACCACAACAAAGTTGCAGGTCTCAGCGTTTAAATTGATTTGAACTATGGTGATAGGTACTTTTCGGCATTATCTTTGTAAATCTGGACAAAAATTGTTCTGAAGGGAATTAAGTTTAACTTTTCATGGAAAACACTGTAGAAATTTTCTTGTGCAGAATTCGCGGAGGATTTCATATGGGATATGAGGTCTGGTCAACGGTATTTTCTTGAAGTGGCACAGCGGAAGGAGTCTACAAGGAATCACATGGTGATAAATGCTTCCAGTTACGGCCCAAACTTAAGGCTGTGGCTAGGAACAAGACCTGAGCCTGTGAAAGCCACTTAGGTAGACATGTGAGCTACCATTAGCCTCGGCTGCGACTTACACACAAATTCTCTCTTATGGATTTTTTATCAGAAAGTCAGGCTCTGTAGGTACAGGACTGTTGTGATGACAAGTCCCGGTTCCGGTAAAAGTGTGTAAATGCCATCTCAACGGTTGAAACCACTTACCCGTGTTCGTGGTCCAACACCAGTGCTCGCGGTTTGTCAATCTCCTCCCAAATCAAAACTCGTCGATGTCGGCCATCCAAGTCGGCCACCTCGATCCGTCTCGTGCCTGTGTCCGTCCAATAGAGCTTCCGTCCGATGGAATCCACGCGCAGTCCATCCGTGACTTGCAGGTTATTGTGGATGACCACCTCAGAGTTTCGGCCGTCTAGGTCTGACCGACTGATGGCCTCTTCGGTGATATCTGCCCAGTATATTTTCCCTAACAAGGCATACAGACAAACCTCAAAGATTTGACCAACGGTTAACCAAAGCAGGATTGCAACCTGTGACATTTCAAAAACGTTACACATACAAAGATAAAAGGTGTCAAATCAAAACCTACCTTCAACTGTATCAACATCTACTGCAATTGCTTTGCGTATACCAGCCGGTTGAATCTGCACATTGGCGTAATATGGCACATCTAGCGACATCTGTCTGATATCCGTACGACGAGCGATGAGTAGAAACTCGTTCATCCCTGTCATGCGACCCAACAAAATTCCACTGAGAATTTTCAATTTATGGCCAATAGAAAATCTGCTTACCACAAATTTTTTTGGGTAACTACGAGCCGGTGACAAGCCAGATTGTCATGTACTTTATATTGCTAATAACCGGTTCACTGATATTTGCTGAGCAGATGGAGCAATACTTGACAACTTCACAACGCTGGACCTAAAAACCCCTTGGCTACATCTAAAGAGCATATGGAAGTATCTTTGTAACCAAGAAAGACCTAGATCTCGCTTGAGCTCGTTTCACATGCAGACCTACCTTGGCAAATGCTGCGCACCCACATGCAGACCTACCTTGGCAAATGCTGCGCACATTTGTGAGGGCAAACTGACTAGTGATAATTCACAATGACATTCTGCGCCTAGCTGTATCCTCGCCCAGCAATTTGCGGAAATGCGCCCTTGCTGGCGAGAGAAGTAGAGAAGCTAGGCTTGCATTTGAATGGCACAGAGCATATGGCTCTCACCTTGTTCACAGGTGTGACCGTCCTCCATTAGCCTGATGCCGACGGTGCATGCACAACTGTAGCCCCGAGCGTTGGGGGACATTAGACAGATGTGGCTGCAACCACCATTATTCACGAGACAGGGAGAAGACACTGTGTGAGGAGAACATTTCCATAATTAATTGAAGATGAAATATTCACCACAGAGCAGATTACAAGAGAACAACTCCTTGGGATCAACACTTGTTACAAAATGCAACTAACTTTAATAACTTCAAATTTGTCAAATTAATCATTTTTTTTTCAGTACAGACTTTTGATGTCACTAGCTGGTGCCCTGAAGCACAAAATTTATCCTCAATAGAAGATAATTCACTTGTATGTAATCATTCTTTCATGTGAATGGGTGACAGTGGTAACGAAGTATGTAAACCTGCCTTTGCTTCAACTGGTTCCCATACTGGGCTTTCTAATTCCTGAGTATTAATTGAGGAACTAGGAACCAGCTTTTCCCACCATACTCTTATTGTTTGACATGGGCGACAGAACCTTCACTGGCACCCACTGATTCCTAATATTGGTGGATAAGTCCTGGGCAGAAACCAGGGAAATAACAATGCCCTACGGCGACCCTCTCTGTATGGCAATATGGCGCCCTCTTCAGTTCATGCATGGAGACAATACAGGTTGCACTGGGAAGGGGGCGGGGCTAGGAATGGGATGTTAAGAGGGGTCAGCCAACCTTGTTGCCTGTGTCTGCTGTAGACATGGATGTCCATTAAATCCTCCAGACCGGTGGTCAAGACAGTTCGAGCGCTGCCGGTCATCTTGTCTGCACTCTCGATGCTCAGGGTTTGCCAATCAGTCCAGTAGATTCGTTGCTCAAAGATCGTCAGCCCGAAAGGGTGTGGGATTTGAGTACCGATGAGCGTCTTTCAAGAGAAAAGGACATTCAAGATTGAGATAAAAGTTAAATTATAACCAAGATGGAAAGCTTGCGGTGAACACCATGCAATATCTGGGCTTCTCGGGAAAAGTTGAAGAGTTATGTAAGTTTTGTAAACCTTAAAAAACTTTTAACCACATGCTGCCAGGTGGAATTTGAAGTTGCATAAAATAAAACTGGTGTTACATAAGTTTCTTTTGTTTCCGAATCTGGCACAGTGCGCGGCTGGTGTCTTTTCAATAGGGGCCAGATTAGCATGCATTGGTACTGTATCGCTCATCGCTGGAGCGCTTTTGTCCCCGGTGGTAATCCACTGGCGCTGAATGCCACAAACAGTAGTATAATCTTTCCAACCAATGACAGATTTCCTCCGCTACTGACAATTGAACAAATGTTAGCAATTCCCAGCAGCTTGGTCTTTTGTTCCGAATATGGTCTTTTGTTTTAAGGCCTAGCTCTTTTGTCCGGTTTCGGGCTCCCCAGTTTCGTGTATAAAGCTTATGTGCCTGAAACCCGGCTCGCTGGCAGCATACAGTTAAAGGCCCAGTTTTGGGAATTTTTGTTAAAGCTGGTGCAAACCTAAGCAATGCTGTTTCTGACATCGACGGCTTCTGCATGGATTTAAAAATTGGGAATTATGATTGATGCTTCGGCATACCAGTACACCTGACACCGTCAAGCTTCAGTGAGGGTTGGCATATATGTATACTGATGTTCCTTTTTTTTTTAACTATGAAAAAGATAACAGAACTTTAGTCTCTAAATTCAGTGACCTAAGCATTGCAACCACAGCATGAAAATTCTCTGATCAGAGTACTATCTTGTTCTCATTTCTTCAGGTCCAGGGTAAAAAAAGGATCCCACACCTGTCGGCCGCTGCCGTCCAAGTTGGCGAATTCGATCTTCTTGGCACCAGCATCTGTCCAGTACAACCTCTGCAGTTCGTAGTCCAGTGCCAAGCCATTGGGCCAGATCAGATCCTGGTGGACCAATGCCACGCGATTGGTCCCATCCATGCCGGCACGTTCTATTTTTGGATTGGCGCCCCAGTCAGTCCAATACATGTACCTGAGGAAATGTTTGCACATATGTTTTCTTAATCAAGTATATGATCATTTCTCAACCCCATTTATAAATCAAACATGTAAGAGGCTGATCTGTTGATCATAGCAGAATCTTTCTCGAAGGCCCAATAAACAGAGCCACTGAGTGCAAATTCTAGTTATGGGCTCTAGCAACTTCTTTTAGACTGCTCTTAAATACTAACAATATAGGTATTTATAAAGCACCTTTAACATAGATCAAGGCGCAGTGCACCATTACTACCCCTGTTCACTGGGCCCATGAAACATTCCAAATACCATCTCAGCTCCCTGGGAGAGTACAGCTCGATGCTTCCCTTTTTGGTGCAAAGCGGCTTAATCAACCACAATAACCATCTCTGCCCTCACAGGGTACCCAATTAATTACTCCTGGGTGGAGAGAGAGGCAATGAGTGACACAACGCCTTGCCCAAGGGCACACGCACCATGGCCCCTGGCTGGATTCGAACCTGCAACCTGCGGCTTTACCCGCCGACTACCAATCCGTTATTCTTAACCACAAGGCCACGGCACTCCACTCGCCTCAAATTTGGATCGCGATTTGATTACGTCAACAAATCTCGTGGACAGAGAGAATCTACAACACCTTGACAGGGGATCGACGAGAATATCTCGGGGTCGATCAAGGTCCTCCCAAAGTAGGAGCGTCCTCATACTGCCGTCATAGTCGGCAATCTCTATACGGTCCGTCCCAGCTTCTGTCCAGTAGATCTTCTTGGTGACCCAGTCCACAGCCAGGCCGGCGGGGCTTTCCAGGCTGACCGAGACGATGGTCTGAGAAGTGAGATTGGGGAATAAATTGATGACAGACAAAGAAACTGGAAAGAATTAGACAAATGAAGACTGGCATTGCAATACATAAAAATGTTCCAAATCAATTCGTGCGCACATGCAAGTTTAAATATTCAGCACAAGGATGGGAATTAAAGAAAGGTACTGGATGTTTTAAGACTTAGACACCAAGGATGACACCAATCACAGCAAATGGTACAGCTGAATGAACTACTTTCCACAAAAAGCTGAAAATTCAATAGCTTTTGTTGTCATCAAAAATGTCGTTCTATTTTTCAAACTTTTAGTTTCAATTTTAGCAAACATTACAAGCTACGGGACAAAGTTGGATTAAAAAAAAGTCCCACAATCTGAAAATACAAAAAGTGTGCTATTCTTTTAAAAAAAAGAGTGAAAACAAGAGAATGAACAAAACCTTTGTGCAGAATTTCACAGCAAGAAAAGGACACTTTGTGTGCTTGCACTAAGCAAACAAACTTACCTTCCTTCTTGAGTCCGAGAAGGCGATATAACAATACAAATCATTCAAAAGCCTTCATGTTACTATTCATGGTCAACGAGTGACAATAATCCACTACTCTGGTAGATTATGAAACACAAGGTGCTTCAAAAATGTACTGGAAAATATCAATTTTTGAAGGACAGATGAAATATGACTTGAAATACTCGAACTTCAAAATCTTCCTTAGTTCCTAACAGAAATAAATTTGGGGGACAAGACTTGTTTGCTGTTGCTATAACTTTCACATCACTGAGTCACTGTTTCTGACATACTGATGTCACTGTCAATTATACTCAGATTGTCTGATGTTTGTGCCACTCAGTCATTTTTAATCAATGTGGACACTGCCAATATTACTTTGTCACTGTACCACTGTCATCGTCACATTGTCACAATGCCATTGTCACATTTTCACTGTCAGCTGACATACCTCTTGTTCTGAACCATCCCATCTAGCCCTACTGACAGCATCGTCCACGACATCTGTCCAGAAGATAAATTCCTCGTCACTGTCCCAATCAAGAGCCACTGCACTGTTTAGATCATGCAACGGTATCACCACATCTGTGAGATCGTCCGTGTCGAAGGAAATCCTACGGATGTCTTTGCTCCGGGCAAACACCATAAAGGAATTTATCTCTGTGAACGATGCCAAACAAAAAGAAATCTCCAATCATCTTTGATGCACAGATATTGGATAAGAGACTACGCACTCAGCCAATGGAAGACCAGGTTTTTGTTGATACAAAATGCGTCTAAAATCCAAAGGAGAAACTGTTCTTACCTTCCGCGCAGGTGGTCTCGTTGTAGATTCTAAAGCCCGTGGGGCAGGCACAGGTGAAGCCAATGCGATTGGGCAAGCAGAGGTGACTACAACCTCCATTGTTGGAGCCACATCTGTTAATAGCTGATTGGTCAAAAGGGAGCACAAAAAATGGGATGAAAAAATATGTGACGAGACAAAATGCTAGACAGAAGGGGAGTCATTCGGGAGAAAAAGGTTCAGACTTTTACCGTGTTACACAACCTTGTGGGCCCATGAGAAGTTACATATGCATCACAAAGCCCTCGTAAGAAGTAGAATCTTCACGAATACTGGATGTGATTGGTCAAATCTCACGGAGAGAATGTACTATGAACCATTCGGGAGAGTGACCATCGCAAGTAGTATCCCCAGAGAAGTGAAGCCGGCTACGAAAACATCATAATGCCCAGTTTCTACCCACTGCAGAATGGAGTCTTCCTGAAATCTGTATGTGATTGGTGGATTTCGAATGGAGAATGCACCATCTGGATGCACTTAGGGTTGAAAAGGGGCAAAAGATCTCAGGAGAAGTGCAGAATGCACTAGGTGATCAGACTGCGTACTCCTAAAATGAAATGGAATCTTCTGATGTTCAGTACACGATTGGTCCATTTAAACCGGAACATACCATCAGGCTGCCTTTGGGGGTGGAATGAGTGGATATCCATGGGGAAGTGCAGCTGACTTTGGATCATCTCGATGCCCGTCCCCGTAAACTTGTTGGCACTGTTGATACTTTTGGTGTGCCAGTCTGTCCAGTAAAGGAAATCCTCAAACAACGTGATTGCAAATGGGTGCGGCAGGCCTGAAAAAAAATATATGACCTAATGTAGTTCGAAGAATTCATGCCAACGAGTTCTAGAGATGAAGAAATAATTTATTAAATAAATTAATGTGAGACGTAGATAGGTCTGATGAGTTAAAGCAATGTTTTCTTTTTCAAAACAGGTTACCAGTTTAAATGTCACTGGCTATACAAAGACTGCAACTGGTACTTTGTTATCTTTGGCTATTTGGGGGGAAACTGAGCCATGGTGGTTATGGGTAAACAAAGCTTTGATCAATTTTTTTGGGGGGGTTGTCCCCCATGTTTGTTTCCTGTCGTATCAATGATATTGATAGCAGGCAGCCACCATCCACTACAATATACATGGAGGTATCATGTCATGTCTAGGATTTCTGTTCGGTTTTCCCATGCAGCGCATGCACAGCCATTGGTTTCTTAACAGACAGTGTAATTTTTAAACACAGGGAAATTTTTTGAGCAGTGATGCATGTTGAGAAATCTGGCAAGGGAAGAACAATTTGTAATCCCAAACATCCACTAAACGAGTCTTGGCATATCTGAGCTACTTTGGGAAATTTTCAGAATTGGGAAGAATTCTGTTCCTGTCATGTAACCGTGCCAGTTATACTGGCCTTAAAGATCACTCCAAATAGTCTGTGTCTTTTGGTCTGGGGTCCAGACTTGTCGGTACAGGTACCTTCATTGATAATGGCTTTCCGGTGGGAACCATCCAAGTTGGCACTCTCAATCACATGGTGCTTGGCATCCACCCAATAGAGTTTCTGTGTGGTGTAGTCTAGAGTCAGACCGTTGGGCCAGAACAGGCTGGTGTTGGCTATGATGTGACGGGAGCTTCCATCCATCCCTGCTGATTCAATCTTCGGCGTGCTGCCCCAGTCTGTCCAGAACATTGTCCTGTCAGCGACGAAAACAAATCCACATTTTTGAATACTTTTACAAAATGAAAAACAAAGACTTTTTGCTCAGAACGATAATTGAGAGACTGCCAATCTCAGCCCAAAGTCATTACAAGGTGGCTATCTTCCTTCATTTATTTAATGTCAGATTTTCTTTTCTTAGCTGCTGGGACAGGGTTTTTTTGCAAATTCTTCAACCTTGCAATTTCACGACACGTTACTACATCAGCTGCAGGAATGACAAAAGAATTCTTCACCGTGTGTACATGTCCTCCGCAGAACAAAGGAAAATTGTGCATGTTTAGATGTCATTCGGCAAAAAGTGGTCAGGCATTTTAAAATCACGCGGCCCATAATGTACATGTACGTTTAATTGTCAATATGAACAATGGACATGATGGACGACAGATTCGAAAGCAGATGGATCTTGAAACAAAACTTCCTAAGGGATCATTTTGGATTAACAACTGTCAGTAGTGAAAGTTTCAGTACCCTTAACATCCGTGTATGCAATGCCTTGCAACAGAATAACCAATTAAAAACTGCAGATAATGATTATGCGCATATTCATATCTACCTGCTTAATAAACCTGTTATGCTAATCATACAAATTATGTGGATGTTGGAGATAGAAAAAAAGGCTTTATTTGCATAAAATAATATTATTGCTTATCTGACAGCTGCTTCTAAATATTGAAGGGATGATCTTGGAATCTCACCCCTGTTCTGGGTGGACCACGAGGGCTCTCGGTTTCTCCAAATCCTCCCAGATCAGGACGCTCCTGTCCGTCCCATCCAGATTACTGACTTCAATCCTAGATGTTCCCGAATCGGTCCAGTATAGCTTCCGTCCAATCCAATCCACGGCAATGCCACCTGTGGCAGCACAAAAAGGGATGGACAGGAATTTCAAGGAAGTTGAGGATAACAATAAAATAATTATAGTAATATATATAATTATAACATTTGTAATGTGCTTTCCACAACATTTCAAAGCACCATTATTACCCCTGCACATTGAGCTCACACATCATATGAACGTTCCTGCAACCATCGCAGCTCCCTGGGGAGTATACTAGCCCAGTGCTGCCATTTCGGCACAAACGGCTAAACCTAACCGTGTCTGCCTTCACAGATACTCATTTACTCCTGGGTGGAGAGAGCCACATGGGAGTAAAGTGACTTGCCCAGGATCACAACATGCTGCCACCAGCTGGATTCGAACCCCTGACCCTATGATCAGAGGCTACAAACCCTAACCACTAGGCCACATCCCTCCAGGATGAGTGCATTTCATTCATAACAGGGAAGTGAAACACATTGCTGGTGCATACTGAAAATTGCACTGTTGAAGTGTGAATTGAAATGTTCACTAACACACCTATTGTTCATCTCTTGGCATTTCAAAGACAGGGTCATTTCCCATCATGAAAAGGCAGTTTGAACAGCATTTGTCAAACGGTGTGCTAAATACATGGTACACTGTCCCCCTTCTGACACAAACAATGGCTAGGCACAAACTTGGCCAAAATGGTGAGCTAGGTATATTGCCCCCCCAGCAAAAGGTTCCGATTCTTACCTGGACTCTCAAGTCCTGTGGTGATAATGCTCTGAACTCCCGTCCCATTAAGATACACCCTCTTGATACTATCGAGGGTCACGTCCGACCAGAACACCAATTCTTCCCCGATCAGATAATCCAAGGCGATGGCATTCTCCAAGTCCCTCAAGATAGGGGTGTAATGGAAGTTGTTGGGTTCCAATCGTCGGATGTCGATCCGGTTGGCAAACAGAAGATATGGTTCAGGACCTGCGACAGATTGAAACAAAGTATCAAGATTCTAAGATCTACTTCAAAATTTAGAGTGATGTGCAGCACGTATTTCCCTTGCAACTACTCCAAATTCTGACAGACACCAAGACACGATACCTTGTGCTTCGCTAAGCATTCTAACCTAATCTAGTCATATACCCTGACGGACCGAGTGACAGACACCCACAAACAATGCCACATACCCTATGCTTTGAACGTTATTCCATCCAATCCAAAATTATCTCTCCTATACACCCTGATAGACCCGGTGACACACACCCACCCACAGACACGCCCACACACCCTGACAGACTGGGAGGCATACAACCACACAGACACAGTACCACATAACTTGTACTTTGCACCACTCAATCCATTCTCCACTCATATCCCCTATACCCTGACAGACCGAGTAACAAATACCCACAGAGACACAGTGCTACATACCTTGTGCTTTGCACGTTGTTCCATCCAGCCTCAACTCGTAACCCTCGATGCATGAACACTCAAACGATCCGACGGTGTTTTTGCAAACTTGACTGCAGATACCTTCTTCTTGGCATTCGTCCACATCTAAACGAAAAAAAAATGAGAATAGAAATGAATGAAATTGCTCAGTAAAAAAAGATTTGATGCCTTGCTCTGCTACAACTTAATCATTTAGCTGTGGAGGGTTTGTAGACCCATACATGGCAACGACTCATGCCCTGAGACACTGCCAACAGCCGTGACGTTGTAGAGGGGGGTCCCTGTATTGAACTTGTGCGCTGGTACAAATCAAGTCTACGAGATCAATCCCTGTCATTGAGAAGCACAGCTTGTCTGCCCTAAGTAGGCCTGGCATCTATCTGAATTGGCTAGTCTCATTTCAAGACGTCTTTCTTACCTACGCATTCCTTGCCATCCCCACCAATGAGATAGCCTTGTTCACATGAACAGCGGACACCAGGGTTCAAATCGGTACAGAACTGGTCGCAACCGCCCTTATCTGAGCCGCAAGAGATTCTTGACAAATCATCCGAGTCTGGAAAAAAAAATTTCCAAATGACACTGGTTGTTTTAAAAGACGTGGTGTTGTCTTCCATGCACAAATTCAGACTTTGAATTTGATAAACCGACTCCGACATCAACATGACACCGTTGAAAGTAGTTTATTGTAACATCACAAGGCACAGGTCAAATGTGAACTTAATTTCTAATTAACATTGCATTATTTCCCTGACCAACAGGCTAAGGGCTATTTTATTCCTGAATCCATTTCAACTATCCATGGAAGACATGCAGTCACAGACAGCCGGGTAACTGGATGGTTACCAACCATGCTGATAATGGTTCCATTCTATGCCTTCACTGGTTCCATTCTATGCCTTCACTGGTTCCATTCTATGCCTTCACTGGTTCCATTCTATGCCTTCACTGGTTCCATTCTATGCCTTCACTGGTTCCATTCTATGCCTTCACTGGTTAAATTCTATGCCTTCACTGGTTACATTCTATGCCTTCACTGGTTCCCTTGACATTCCTGGATAAGAACAATCAAGTTCCTACCGACACAAGGCAATTCCAACCCACAACCAGACTTACAGCAAGGCTGCACAGGGCGCTCATCGCTGCTGTCCCCGCAATCGTCGTTGCTGTTGCAGACTTTGGACAGCCCGATGCACTTACGATTTTTACACTGAAACTGGTCGTCAGAACACACTCTACTGGTGCTGTTGGCTGTCAACAAAAAACATACACAAGCTTGGAATGCATCCTAGAGAGCTTTCCATTTTATCAATTCTTCAGTTTTTTGAGTCCTTTTTTTGGACAAATCTTCATTCTGCATGAATTGTCCTAATTCTCTGTCCTTTTTTTAAATTAAATGCAAAGCCGATTTCTAGAATATCTTTTGCCTGGCAGTCAATCATAATTCTTCCAATCTCTAAGACCAACTGCAGTAGATAGTCGTGGAAAGTACCATATATGTCTTGTTCCCTGTAGACCCACTGGCAACAGCATTATACCTTTACATATAAATAAAAGGCAACAGACTATTTTCCCTTTCAGCCTCAGTTTGGTTACATTGGTTTCAATGGTAAAAAAGCAAGATGGCTGCCCCATGATAGCTGTCTCTTGTCAAACTTCATAAAAGATGCCAGTAGCAGCTGTATTGCTTGAAAAACAAGAACTTCACCAAGTAAACTAAACGATTTACACAACTGGTCGATGTGACTTACAGCAATTCTCCTCATCGCTGTTATCAGAACAGTCTGGTTCCCCGTCACACTTCCATGTGATTCTAATGCACCGTCCAGTCGTACACTGGAACTGATCAGCCGCACAAGTGTGTTCAGCTAATTCAAGAAAAACGGTAAATGTTTCATCAAATCATATGCAAATAAGCTTGGATCAGGCATCGTTTATTCCAGAAAAAATTAACAACTCCAGTAAAAAGATCAAATATTAATGAACTGGTTGAGGAGAAATTTGAACTCACGGCATTCCTGTTCGTCTGACAAATCTTCGCAGTCATAGTCGCCATCGCAGCGCCATCGTCCGTAGATGCACGTCTCGTCTCCGCATGTGAACTCATCTTCCGTGCAAGTCATGTTGGTGCCTTCTGCAATTATAAGGAGCTTCACAACTGTTACATGTGCTTTAATCATCTTAGCATTTTGGATACCACAGCAAAGTTCTGTAAGCCTTGAGGGCAAGACTAGCTTGCAGACCCAGGTTATAATTACAGCCGCATAAAATTTGAAAGTCTGTACATGTACATGCAACCACCACTGGGAATCTAGACTCATTTCCAGGCTTCAGCCTTAACTCTAGCCCAAACTTGTCTCAAGTATATACATGTATGTTAAGATTTTAAGTAGTGATCACAGTCTCATAACCGGGCACCATTTCGTTCAGCTTCCAAGAAGAAAAACAGTAAACAGATTTATGTGCTAAGCTAATAAATTCATCACGTTTCCAATAAATACAAGAGTACCTTACTGTAGCAACATTAGAAATGTACTTTCAAGACCCACAGGTTTTCCAAATTTAGGCCACTTTCAATTATGAACCCATTTACAAAACATTTGTCCCTTTCAAAAAGTGTTCTAGCACTCTACTGGTTTCCATGGATACTTACCGCAGTTTGCTTCATCACTTGCATCATTGCAGTCTTCATCTCCATCGCAAACGTAATCTTTCAAGATACAGTTGCCTGTCTCACAATGGAACTGACCAGGACTGCACAGATTGATGCTGTCCGCTGAAAAAGCAAATCCATCATATCAAATCAGATGAAATAAGATGAGATCGGATTGGATCACATCACATCAAATCAAATCAAGCACACAGGACAAGATTCCAGCTACTTACGGCAAGAGGCTTCGTCTGATCGGTCTGGACAATCGAAATCTCCGTCGCAGACCCATGCATTGGCTATACAACCCCCGGCTGAACACGGAAACTCTGACGGCTGGCATGACTGGGCGGCTACAAGGGACAAAAATTAGCAATATTTTTCTATTCAGCTGCTGACGTGAAATTTAGCTTTGACATTAAAAAAACACAAGTTATCCAAATATGCACATCTGAGCGGGAGATGGAATACTTTTCGCACAGCAATGAGATCTGCACGGTAGGGATGCGCTGTGTGCGTGCACAATGGCGCTCACTGCACTGAAAATATGTTCATATTTGAATGCTCTCTGCATTTTAGGCAAACCTTAAAATGCGTTTACCGCAGAGCTCGACTCAGGTGAAGAAATCAAAGTTCTTGAGCCTCAGAAAAACCCTGATGAGAAAAGAAGAACAACTTACGACAGACTTCGTCTGATCCGTCCCCACAATCGTCCTCCCCGTCACAAACCCATCGCCTCCGGATGCATTTATTGTTGGCACACTGAAACTTGCTTCTTCCTTCGCACTCTTCTACAGCTGTAAGGAAAGAACAAAATCGGACGGAATATGTACGTGTACCGGTACACAAGTACATTCATTTCAGTTCTGCTAAAATTGGCGTACACGTGAACATAATCAGTTATGCAATCTGCCCTGAGCTGAAGTGCACCCCCAGTTGGCGAAAGAAAGACAGGTCGTTACAAGCGGGTTCATACACGCATTCTGCATGTACGCAAAGACCATACATTTGTGCACAAGCCGGAATAAGTCAGTTACGCGTACTCAGCGTGCTCTGCGTCAAACGCGCGTATACTTGCGCGCCTCACGGTACACCTACAGGTACAAATATGCAGTGAGTACCAAAAAAACATGCCCTCTTTTGTTCCGCTCAGAGCAGATACATACGAGTAATTGTAACGGATAATTGATATAATGGAAAACATTTTGGAAATAACAATATCTAGGTCTGGGATGAAGCAAGGGTGTTTGTTCCACAGCCTATGGGCAGACAGACAAAAGACAGACGAATGTGTGTGTGAGGTGACAATGCATAGACATAAGCACAAGACAGTGAAAGTTGTGGTTCATTTTAAATGAATTGAATTCTTGAATCCCACAGCTGTAGACAAGCAACGCAGAATGCTACTACATGGTCGCTAGAGGGTTCAATTCAACGGACGTGCCCATCACATTGTGGGAAAAAGTTGATATCGCACACCTCTTTCTCACATTGATCAAGCGTGGCTCTAAATACTCGCACCTCATTTACACTTTCCTACCCAAATAACACAACCTCCACTTTTTTGTCACAAAACGTGATGCTGCGATCATCAAAAGATTTCTTCTGTTTCCCAGCTCACAATCAGTCTCACTTGGATGTCCACTATCTCATCTTTGTACCCTGTGGAACGATGTATAGTTTTCACGGCCAGTATGTCACAATCGGGACTACCTGCAAACATTCACGTACTACGTGTTCATGGACAGGTTCATGTTTGCATGGAGCCATTTTATATTGAAATTGTGTCTGACTTTTACCAAGACAAGTAAAAGGCGCAGTACACTTACGGCAATCTGTTTCATCAGAAATGTCGCCACAGTCGTTATCGGTGTCGCACTTCCAGCTTTGCGGAATGCACTTGCCGTTTGCACACTCAAACTGATCCGATGAGCACGTTGGTAACACTGCAAGTAGTCAAGAATAAAGTACATGGGTACTTCCAAAAATTAAGGGTCCATTTTTTCCGTGTCCCTGTCTCATATGATATTTGATTTTGTAAGTTCAGAACACATTTTCTGATTTCCAAGAGTGATGAGAATCAATGCAAAGTGCCTGCCAAACAAACAATAATAGTTTGAAATCAATTCCAGTGATATTTCCATGTCAACTAACAAAGGTCAGATGTAACAGGGACACAAAAATGTCACACTTTAGGACCCCTGATTTCTGGAATTACCCACATGTATTCTGCAACTCAAGTAAACATGGAACCAAATTTTTCAGTGAACCTTTTTACATTTGACTCTCTGAAAATGTGGTCTATCAACAATCTTTGGTTTTTTTTCTAACTTTTGAGCTAGAGCCTGAAAGGCTTACCAGAAGGCCCTGTTTCTAGTTTAGCAAACTCGGGAGTAAGAGCAGAAGGAAATGTTCACAGATGGAACTTATCATTTTATCAAATTCATCACTTCCAAACACCATCAGTCTGAGGTACTCACCGCAACCATCCTCATCTTCGTCATTGCTACAGTCGCTGTCCCCGTCGCAACGCCACTGTTGCGGAATGCAGGTACACTCTCCTGTCTCGGTGGGCGCGCAGCTGAACTCGTTGTGTTTACAGAGGCAACCAGGCTGGGTCCTTGCTGATAGACAACCTAAACAGAAGACCATAAAAAAAGTTGTTTTTTTTAAATTGTAACCACTTCAAGCCGTACCATGTATAAATTACATGTGTAGGCTTGATCCAATAGTACGTGTACATGTACAAGGAACCCTCAACAGGAGTGAGACGGAAAGAAGATGAAATATCCCTGAAATACCCACCTGAGGTTTGGACGGCCCCTACAGCAGCATAGGGTCTACAGTAAAGCATTTGTGTCAGCCTAAATACAACCCTTAAAATAACCATTTTTGTGTTTTGTATCCACTTTTATCAGCAAAATACCATCATAGGGATCTCAGCATTTTCCCAAGTGTTTAAAAAAGCCTTAAGACCAGGAAAATCCTCATGAAAAGATCCTGAAATCAGGAAAAACCCTGACAAATCCTGCCTCTTCTTCAAGTGACCATGGGCTACAGTTGAGCATCAAGAAAATATTCCTCATTAATTGCATGTACTGGTACATGTACATGTAGCACTGTCTCAGAATCTGTAATAATGGCAAAGCAGTAAAGAAATGCTGCACGAATCCTGAATAAACGATCACCAAGGGTCAACATTTGTAAAGTCCAGATCTGTGACAGACTAACTAAATATAAAATACTGCATAAGCTTTCGTAGCAACAACTACTTCATCAGATGCACTGTGACAGAGTGAGAGTGCGATTGTGGTCTTGTCATTTTTGAATGTCAGCGTTTTCAACTGAAAACAATATCACATCTGGGACAAATTGACAGTGAAATAATACTATCCTTAAATATAGTACCATATGAAAAAGGGTGAAGGGTGGGGGTCAGAGTTCAGAGTTGAAGTCACTGTTACTGATGCTGTCTTTAGAACTTTGACCTCAACTCCACAAAGTCCTCTTTATAAATGCAGCAGTAAAAGGCATGTAGGGGGGGTATTGTCAAGGCAAGCAATCCCTCAAAAAGCAAACACAAACTGGGATCAATTAGGAAGAAATCTATCACAAGAGTCTGATGATATAAAAAAATTTGTCTTTGACTCTGTCAAGACCAAATCTGACATTACGGTCGTTACGATCCGAGCATGAAACTACCCCGTACAGTTTGTGCATTGTACATTTTTTTTACCACACTGAGGAGCAAATGTGGTCAGACGAACATGTCCTAAGAAAAGAAAGGAAGAAGTCCTAAAAAAAGAGAAATTCTGTTGGTTGTTTTTACTCTGCTTTTGGAGTACAACTCAGAGAGCATGTTCTTACATACATGTAGTTAACCTTGGTATACCAGGTATGCTGTACATGTACGGTACATGCCTGATCAAAAGCTTACAATGGCAGACCAACAGTGCTTGTGTTTGTACGTTTTGTCTGACCGTTTTTAAGCGTGTAGATGTGAATTTCACAAATTATAGACTAAAACTTCACACTGTTTCTTTATGATGTACAGTGTACATGTATGTATTTAAAGTTCATGAAACACTGTTTTAAGAGCAAAATAACCATTAAAAACATGCCTCTAGCAGCACAACAGGCACATGTACATGTAAGCAATCTATTCCAGTGTGGTACGGTATGTGTTCATTTCATTTTCCCTGGCCTATGAGGACAAATCATTACATTTTCATTCCTTGTCTCGTTCTACTCCATTCAACGACCCTCTCCCGTTGATGAAATCTGTGATTACATCACATCCTCAAAGTCAGTCCCAGATTTCATTCAGAATGAACCGCAGTTGGGGGGAGGGGTCACAAAAGGAGGGGATCATCCCCTCCCCCCTCATTGTGTCTGGACTTTGTGAAGGTACTCCCTTAAGGGTGGGCTTGGGGACAGCATTGTGGGGTGACCGTTGCTAATCTGGGGCAACTCCTTGGAAAGAAAGCTTTGTATACTGCAGTTGCCAATAAACGAACAGGTACAGTACATAACACAGTGCAATCTGCCGTACGTGTACATGTACATACATAACTGACACATGTACATGTACATACATGCACAATGAGTGGAACATGTACATGTAGGCCTGTCGATACTATTATGTACATGTTTTACTGTACAAACATGTACATTGTGTGTAAATGCCCGACACTGTACCTACAGTTGTTACCCAGAGTTACCAACACCAAAGACTTCACCTGAAAGTGTTTACAACTAATTACAATTTTCAAAGACTTTATCTGTGCCTAATAATCGTTCCTTTTCGAGACCCATTTGCAGGTTCATGTACATGTCTACGTGGACGGGCTGGCTGATATAAGTTGGCAAGTATGGGCAAAAAGTCTTAAACATGGTACTGGTACATGAAATTAAACAGTTTCGGGCCTTGCGTATGCAAGCTTTTGACCACAACTAAACGTGTCAATGTGCAGTGTATAGAATGTACATTGTAATGTTGCTCCTAAATGTAATTATTTTGTGTAATCAGGACCCAGATGAAGCTTCAAGGGTTGTAACAATGACACAGTGACCTTTCAGGGCTTGTAATACTTGGTGCAGTAGCTAAAAAGGCATCTCAATACATGTAGATCACCAGTACGATGGTATGAATCTTGCAGCTTGCGCTTTTGTTGCAACAAAGTGGGGAGACCTGAATGAAAACCAACAATCTCGAGGACAAAAATCCCTCAATCTGGAGGAATTCCGAGAAGTCACATCCCCATGCTGTTTGGAAAAAGCTAAGACAAAAGTCCTTTTTACTTGTACTAGGAGCCCCAGGATGGACCAAGAGAGGGTGCAATTTTCCTAGCAACAGAGGCTTCTAGTCAGAACTGAACTTCACCGGTTCACAAATGAATATGAAATGCACGTATTACGGTCGCATTGCTACCGCCAAAACGAACACTCCTGACCAACATGGCTCTTTTCAAGCAATTAGGGGGTGCTCCTGCTCAAGACGGATAAAGAATACTTGCTCAATTTGACATTTCGAATACAAATTCCTTGCAACCGGTTCCTTTCTTTTGGCAATGCGTAACTTGAGTAAACTAGTCCATCTTTTCCATGGACAAGTAAAAAAAAATTGTGCTTAAGCATGACCACTACAATGTAACCCAAACTTACTGTACATGTACATGTACACTGTACCGTACATGACATACTCGGTGACCATACATGTACATGTATCTCAGACTGTCTTTCATTATAACAAAACCCCACACAAGCTCA
Organism: Acanthaster planci; assembly: GCF_001949145.1. The sequence continues at coordinate 372,690 of NW_019091375.1, forward strand.
CTGCTGTGTCTGCCCCAGGATGGGCATTTATTCTTGCCATGATTTATTCCTGAAGTCGTAACTTTTGTTGTCCCCGGTAATTGGGTCTGGCAGCAACAAATTTGTTAGTCACTGGGGAGGAATGAGAATGTATGTGTTGAGTTCCTGAAGGCAGGTGCACCCATTAGCCCCAGTGGTACCCACTGGCTAAGGCCAAGTGTACAAAGTTGTTTCAGAAAAATGGTTAGTACCCGTACGGCATATGTACAAAGGAATTACATGTATACGTACCCCGGTATGTTAACCTAATCACCTCCAGCTTTATTATAAGCAAATACGTATTTCACAATGAACAGAGAATTCTGAAAGTATTGTCACCGTTTTTAAGCAAACTCCAAAGTTTAGAGTCTACCTGAAATGCACAAGCTTGACGAGTACACTGTGGTTTTGTAAGCAGGGGACTGTGGGTTTAGAATATGCCACAAGTGATAAACTACATGTAGAAATGCCTTGCTTTTTCAAACATTTTGTGATGAAGCCTAAAAGGTTATCTTGGATGTAGTGGTTTGTGAAATAAAAGAAAAGATGAAATACTTCAAATATGTAACACATGATGTTTGTAATTCGCATGTTCTACCATACCGCTGTGTTGAGGACAGTATAATCCAGGGTTTCCTCTGCCTACTCAACTGTGGGGCGGACCACCTCACTGATTTGAGTGACCACCTCAGGCTTTTCTGTTGAATGTTACCACCTCACACTTAAAATAGACAAAGACGGAAGATATTTTGAAACAGATTAGTTCGAAATCTTCAGAATAGTAAAGCGGGACATAGAATACAAGATTGACTTATTTTAGAGGGGAAATTTGAGTAACTTTATGTACCAGTCTATTGGACTACCGGGGTATATAGACTTTATGTAAGGCCTTTTGGGAAACACTCTTTTTTGTTTTACGCACTAGAACTTTGGCAAAATGTGTTTAACCACCTCAAACATACTCGTATCAGTGCCCCTGGGGAAAATCAGGTACAACCTTTTGAGCAATATGCCACTCAACGTGAGCTTGACCAACAGAGTGATTTCCCACAACTTGATTTCCCTTTATGACAATGTAGGACAAAACTTAAATGGAACACCTGGAAAGCTGTCGCATACTGTTCTCCCAGAAGAGTTGTCTCTTCTGTTTTAATAAAATTTGCTGGCACACCGCTGTGTACGAGGTGGCACGATGACCGGGAAACAAGGTGTTAGCAGGGTTAGGGCCACGACATGGCGTACATCTTGCCTGCTGTTCAACAAATTTGTTAAGGCCTTGGTCACCCAGTGTGAGACTGTGCAGCTCTGGATTCGTGCTGGGCAGAACATTTCACGATTTGGTATGAACAAGATTTTACCATTTGATAAAAAAAGCTTTGTTCAAGGAATGCCCTGTCAGGCCAAGTAAAAAATAAACTAGTTTGATGTAACCACTCAGGCCATATTCACCACCCGTCTGCTTTTTTGGCCCTCATTTTGAATATTTTTCAACTGGTGATTCAACTTTTTATTCCAACGATCTACGGTACAGTGTACCTGTACAGTGTACCGTACATGGTGGTAGATTGTTGGAACCTACCAGTGTACAATACATAATGTACCCATACATGTATGTACATGTACCCATACATGTACCCATGTATGTATATATGTACCGGTACCCACACATGTACCCATACATAAATATGTACCGGTACCCACACATGTACCCACACATTACCCATACCCCCGGTACATGTACCCACACATGTACCTATACATGTACATGTACCTATACATGTACCCACACATGTACCTATACATGTACCCACACATGTACCTATACATGTACATGTACCTATACATGTACCCACACATGTACTTATACATGTACCCACACATGTACCTATACATGTACATGTACCTATACATGTACCCACACATGTACCCATACAGTACATGTACCGGTACCCTCACATGTACATGTACCCATATGTACTGCACTTCATACACTATCAAGTCTTAAACCTATGGTATTACATGTAGATACTCCGTAGAGTGTAACAACCACTTTCCTTCACACACATTTCAGCAATTCCATCTGCCATCTTGGAAACATTTGCAATTGTAAAAAAAAAAATCCTCATAAAAACCCCGGCTGTTTCCTCAAATTCATCCCCCCATTTCCCCCCACACCGGTTTGAAACCAACATTGCTACAAGTAGCACAGGTATCTGTAAAGTGCACATAAAATTTGCTGTGTAATGAACAAATGTGCAGGGAACCAGTCACAAGACAATGCACGACATCACATACAGTACATGTACAGTGCAACTGGTACATATGTACGTGTGACCAGGGCCGTTTTCCAATACACAACTTGGCCTCTGTCTCAGGCTTCATTCCCAAAATTAATTCCCGATTGTGGTCCTGAAGCCTTTAAATTACTTTGGATTACTGTAATTTTTGGCTCTCTTGCATCTTATTTGATGTTCTGTGGCACTATTAGACTGATTACTGCGCTTACAGCTTCAAAGTCAGCTAGTTAAAAAACAGTTGAAGCCTGAGACGGAGCCGAAGTTGAGTATTGGAAAACGGCCCATGTTTTGTTTGAGGAAAAGTTGTGTCCTTTAGCAGGCCTGAAGTTTTTTACTGTCGCGTCTCATGTATCACTTATTTCTCTATAAGTTTAAGTTGATAAAAGCTTGCAGGTTATGCATGCATGTTTATGTAAAGTGCATGATGTATGGCATAGATGTGACCTTTAAAGTAGTAACAAAAGATTTCACTATACTTACTGAAATTTGCATAATAAGTTGGAATTGTTGTAAAATGAAGCAATATGTGAAACCCAGTCAACAATCTTTTCCCGCCTGGAATAGAAATCAAAGGTCAATTGTACCGGAGTAGGTCCTTTAGTGCTACGGATGTTTGATCTTTTTGTTAGAGACTGAGAGAGGAGTGTATTAGTGAAGAGAAATTTAATACATTCTCATCAATGGAATCACAAGCCATGATCAGAAAGTAAATTATCAGTTTTCTATTGAACTTGACACTAAGAAAACTGTAACAAAGAACCCTTTTTGGTTGCGAAAAAAGCTTTTACTCAAGGCCTCTGCATGACCACTACCATGACCATATACTGTAGTTCCCTAGAAAACCACAAACAAGTGCCGAAACCCTTGAATTTCTTCACTTAATTGATGGCAAATCCACTCTGTAAATACAATTATTGACAGGCCTTGATTGAAAATTCCAATAAAAATCCAAACTGATGTTTTGTCTGAATAATTGTAAAAAGTGCCTCATCAAGAATGTCCAGGACTAGTGTAGCCATGGCAACCAACTTAAAGCATTATAAACAAGACAGTTTGGACTACTTATTTTCAAATGCTATGGCCCGCAGGTTCTATCTGAAACACTTCCATGCATCATTATCTTGAGACAAACACTTCAAAGGCAGACAAGTGCTTATTTGACAAGTCTGGCTTCCTGTCTCAAGAGGGACTACACAAAACAGCCATTTCCATGGAGTTCCTGCCTGGCCACACAAGATTGCCAGGATTGGCTGGCTTCCAATATTCGCCTCCTCTTCTGTCTCAGGCATCGTCTCTTATACCAGTCAGATGCTACTGTACGGTTCATGTCCTGGTACATGTGTACCGGTATGATCATGTACATAAAGTATCCAACCTGGATGTTTGGAGATTGCAAAACAAATTGCAGCTCTGCCAAGATTTTTTTCCGCTCACATTGTGTTGTTTATTTTTTACCCAGAATGAAACAGTGGGCTGGGCAAACATTCAAGTCTGCGTTTTCTCCACTGACAGCCATTTGATTGGTCGGCAATTGTCCCTTTCTGACTTTCTCCAAGCCTGAAGCGTGTTGTTGTTTCCACATTTTACAAGGACACCAACTACATGTACCAGCCTCTGAATAAGAATACTCTTCGAATAGATCTATAGCCTTGAGGTCCAATTGCTAGCTGGTGGAATGTGGAGTGGACATTGTCAATGGGGCAATTTTGGGGTACATGTAGGGTAGTTCTGAGATAATGACTTCAGAAATAGCAGACAGTCGGCAAAATAGCTAAAGATGCATGGTACAGGGTTTCTGCACCTAAAGGACAATAAAAGTCCATGACTTTCCCACGACCAAATTATGAAAGTCTATGACCAAATAACGCAATTTCTTGGACTATTCGGCCTTTTACCGTAGGTTGCAAATACACGTACAATCACAGATTTTATGCGCCTATTTCTGATAACAGAAATCACACAGTGTTTTATGACTTCCCCGACAAAAGTCCATGACTTTTCTGTGACTTTAGTCATTTTTACAAAATTCCATGACTTTTCTATGACTTTAGTCATTTCACTTTAGTCATGTACATGTAATTCCGAGTCTCATTAAATATAATGTAGATGTACCAAATGCAAAATGAGCATGAGCTGATGAGAGCTGAGACAACAGAGAAAAACTCCTCAAAGTCACTGAAGCTGCTTGGCAGGCCAGAAAGTGCAATGTACCAGTACATGTGTACATGAATATGCACAAACTGTTACCTGCACATGTACATGTTTCACAGAGTAAAGCCAGGAAATCTTAGTTACCGAGTATAATATTTTACTTTGCTTTCTAGCCAGATCTTCACCAATTTGGTCCAACACATATGAGCAGTGGTTCTGTGACTGCTGCAGCCTTGTGACAAGAATGGAGGAATTCCTTTGGACTGTTCCTGAAATTGGCACGATGTTTGGTGATTTCGTTTGTCATTCGTTCTCCCCGCAGATATTCAGACTTGCCACCGGTATGTGTACATGTACACATTTTTGTCAAGTATCGGGGTATTCTTCATTTGCTGGTAACTGCTTTTAAGGAGCAATGACTAGCTTGACCAGTCCAATTGAATTTAGCGGAAAAAATCCTACAAGGTTGCTAGCCAGCGGAGCAGCTCAAATTTTCACGGTTGGCCAAGCCTGGTAACAATAAATCCATGGGCAGGTGAAAATGGCTGATCAAAGCTTACCAGCGTTTGGAGAGTGCTGGACATTCCAGCCAGACAATGGCCACACAGGCCAAGCTACCAAGCGGAAACACCAGGTTTGAGATCACAGAGTGACCAGCCCAAAAAGCAAGACCCCCCTCTCCGCAGTGCCTTAACTCAATCAATGCTAACTTCATAAAAACTGAGAGTTGTCAAGTCTGTACCAGAAGAAAAGCTTGGCGCAAGCTGTTTGCTACTGTAGAACAGAATTCCTGAGAAAGACAGCGTACCATAAGACCTAGGGCCAATGGAAGGGCTGCGTAGTGTCAGAATAATGACAAGAATATAATATCAAATCAGTGCTCTGAAATATGTGATTGCTACATATTTCAGAGCATATTTCAGAGCACTGATTTGATATTATATTCTTGTTGCCAATCTCATATAAAGAGTTGCTTAAGCACAAAATTTGTTTAAGAGCAAAAACCTTCCTTAAAAAACAAAGGTTACCAGCTCAAATTCTATATGATTGCCATGCTAACCAAAAGACAGAAGAAAATTATTCCAAAACAATATACATCACATGGAGTTTTGGCTGGCAACCTGATTTGTCAAGCAAGGTTTTTTCATGCTTAAGCATATTTTGTGCTTTAAGCAGCTCTATGAAATTGAAATTGGCCCTGGTTTCACCAAACGGATCTGGATCTCTATGTCATGACATTGGTTTGCTACATCCAATGGGTGGGTACCAGTGTTAGCAAACCAGCCAAGCCTTCCTGTCAAGACTCAGATACATGTATCTGTGCGGAACAAGCAAGTCTGTTGTAATTCATGAAAGCCAACATGTGTGTGTGCTTTTTGTCGGTGGCTGTCAGACTTTGAATGTAAACGAAGGCACTGAAAGCATACCAGTACACGATTCCCATCAGTGCACGTACCGGTACAAGTTACCACACTTTTCAGGTAATCTTCACACATGAACTGTACATGTACAGGAAGAAAAAATTTATGGTGCAAATTTATTGGTAAAGTACTGGTACATTACGCACACTAATACCAGGGTATCAAAACTCAATTATGCCCACTATACCAAACTTATGTACTGGTACAGTGTAGCTAGCCTACCAAATGTACATTTTTAACACTGAACAAAAATACCTTCACAACCACTTGTTTGCTTTCTGACTGTCTTCAATGTTAAACTAACAAGATTACGCACTTGAAGAAACCAGCGATCCCAGGTGTTCCAATACTGATCATTGCTGATACGGTTCAACCAGGGATCAACCTTGTACTTTGAGTTAATCTCCAGAGTGCCTGATCTTTTGCTTAAGGGTAAAGATTAGGATTAGTCATACCTGTATGTATCGGGGTAAGCACTGCTGGCTTACATGTAGGTTGCAGCACACACTTGCACACACATACCTGTTTTACATACAAAGTGTGGACATTCCTTTGTTCTCCTGTGGTTAAGGAAACTTGAGGAAAATGCTCCTTTTTCTCCCACTAGGATAACTCCTTCGAGTTGGATTTTTGAGGATGAGTTCCTGGACTATTCCTTTTCATTTTGCCACGGATAACCTTGACCACAAAATGCCTCGAAACTGTTTTTTAGAGAGGGGAAAACATTGTGTGGATGTGTGCAAGTCCACACATTGCCATCGCACCCTTCATAATGTGGACTTTCTTTTGTGCAGAGGTCCACACTATGTACGACACACCTGCACACACCGGTATCATGCGTACATTTACAGTACATGTAGGTGTGCGTGGACCATGGATGAGAGGTGCACATGTACCGTACATTTAAGAAATCTGGCCATGTCCAAATCATGAGGCTGAGACTAGGAGTACATTATATTCACAGACATTTGCGGGAAATGGCTGCCATAGGGGTATGTGTAATTTCTAGCCACAGTCGCAACTCTTGGACACGTATGGCAATCTAGTCTGGTCTCAAGATTGGTGTGTTCAATACGTATGGTACCAGTAGATCCACCTGTTTCAAGCAGCATTCGGGAGGGCATCCACATTTAATTGGATAAATGTGCAGGAAAACATTAATGAAGCGTTGAAAACGTAAGCAAGCAAATGTACATGTACATGTACTGTACGTGTATCAAACCTCATTACAAAGAGGTTCTTCAGACATTGCAGATTACACGAGTACCTTGTTTTTCCAAACAGGAACCTTGGACATGTGCAATAAAGAATGAAACCAACAGACTTGGACTATAAAATTTCCTTCTTGTGAGCAGAATCTTATGTTAACAGTGTTCTTATTACAAAGGTTGGACTGTATACCCGTAGCCAACACACATTGTAACACTGAGACACGCTAGCAGTTTACATGTGCAGTACAGTTCTGTACATGCAGACTTACCGTACATGTACATGGATGTACATGTACATGTACAGGTGCCTGGTATAACCTTTGATGTTTAAAGAGCTATTGGTAAAATGAACAAAGAAAATGCTAAATTTTGTTAAATTTCAAGTTAAGAACTCAAGTGACATCACTGAGAAACTTGGTTTAAACAGGATGAAGTTGTGTGTAATTCTAGGTAATCTGCCCCGAGTTGAAGTGCATCCCCAAGCGGCAAAAGAAAGACAGATGGTAGTAAGTTTTCCAAGTGGGTTCTTGCACGCGTTCTGAGTGTACACAAAGACCGTACATTAAGGAATAAATTTGTTACGCGTACTCATCGTGCTCCGCATCAAACGCGTCAATGATCTCCATGATAAATGCGCCCTTACGCGGCGAGTACCAAAAGAAACATGCCCTCTTTTGTTGCATTTGCAGTGGATAGTTCTGTGGGTGTTTACACGTGCATCTACTTTAATTTCATAAGCAATGCTGTTGCAGCAGTGCATGAACCACTCTATCCTGCCAAAAAGATTTCCCCCAAACAACTCAGGCAGAAGACTTCAAGAAAACTAAAGCTTCCAAAATGAAAAAAAAAGTCAAACAGCTGAAGCCTGAAGGAGTTGTTAAATAATGAACTAAAATTTCCTTCCGGCTGGAGTGTGTAAACAGTGGCCCAAATTGCCGCTGTCGATCTCGAACAATACCCAAATCTCCTGGATAGCTGTTTCAAAACTCGGCAAGTCAGTCCAGGAAAAACAAACTACCTTCCCTTGCAAACTTTTTCAACTGGGGGAGAGAGTTTTGGAGCGTTAAAAAATAAAACAGGGTTCGACAAAACTCCAGGGTTTACAACCAGGGGAGCATTGTTCAGCATGCTTCACCAGCTTCATTCATGGGGGGAGAAATCACTATTCAAGCCTAGGGTCTCCCAGCTTGCGCTCGGGCAACACCCTATTCAGGGGGCTGAATGGGCCAAGTCTGGCACTCAATCTTTTCGGGAAATCTGGTCCCTATTGTGTGGTCACTCTACTCAAGCTGTGAGGAGTTCTTTGGCAGGGTTGAGCTGCCAAGCTGCTTTTTTTCACCCCTTCCCCCTGAGCGTTTAGGGAGAACAATGGCCCAGTAATTCTGGGCTGTTTTTTTTTTGCGAGTGTGGAGACCAGTGGGCCCTGCTAAAGTTGGAAATCAGGCTGTGTGATGCCAGAAGTGCATGCAATACATTGACATTTCAAGTTGTCATAATTCTAGAAAAACTGTTTTTCAAAGAGAGCTAAGTACCCGTATGCGCATTTGAATTCTTGATGGCGATTGGTCAATCCTTTTCACTAATTCTGACCAGTTGGCTGATGTGCTGATGTCACTGTGACTCGACGGTGCATATGAATGTTACTTTTATTCTACATGTATGGTACATGTACGTGTACTCAAGGTTCCATCGAGGACTGAACTTTCAATCATGCATGTATTTAACAGGGGCTTAACAAAAGATGACCATAGTTCTTTAGCAATAGAATCTGGGAACTTTTTTGGAACAGCAATTTGAAAGTCGCATAACTACATGCAGATGCAGACATGCCTTGCAATACATTGCAACAAAATACCGCTGGCATCTTCACATCAATTATTTTGCTAGTTGCACCGCATCCACCTCAAGTCTTTTTCTGCCTCTTCACAGACCACCAGGCGACCCAATTTGCCATCAACAAGGGGTTCAAAGTGGGCAATGAAGGGTGACAGGGGTGAAGCCAGGGGTTGAATAGGTGTTTTGGGGTGCCTGGTGAGTGAGTGTAGAGATAATAGTGGAGAGGATAGGATGAGTGAAGGCAGCTTAATTGGTTTGGATGCTTGCAGGGACAAGGCAAGCCAAACTGATTTGTTTGAGGAAGTGTTTATCCCTCAGACTAAAAAAGCCTATGGATGCTTCCACAGCAGACAGGTAAATTGCTCATTGGTGTGTAGGGCTCCCGCAAAGTGTTCTTTGGACTGCCAGCAAGCAATTGATGGGGTCTCTTCAGGAAATCGCAACTTTCAAAAACATCTTTTGCCTTGTTACATGTAGGTTCAAAGACCTGCTGTGTTTTTTGTGCAAAGTGGTTTCCCATTTACAAAGTGCCATTCGTCAAAATCTGCAGCTGTGTTCACATGTACAGGACTGTTTATGTAATAAGTAATGATTTTCAAAAGTTTTCCAGACTTGGGTAACTTTACCAATCAATTGTGACCGCCTCTGTGAACATGAGTCTTACACAAGTTACATGTAAGTCGCCAGAGCCACTTTGGAGTAAGTAGTCCAATAGAATAAGTTTGCACAGTGTAAATCAACAGGAACCCCCTGCATTTGTCACCATTGAGTACCCACTTTCATCAGGATGCCAAACTGAGTGATACATCAAAACAAACAACTCAGTTTGCTCTTTCCAAATTTTCATTTTCAACAAATGAAAACTCAAAAGGTGGCTCTAGCGACTTATGACTCATTTTCACAGAGAGGGACACAATTGGTTACTTGAGTTGCTCTGATGGAGGTCTTGCTATCACAGTTTGACCTAAACTTACGGTACATGTACATGCAGCTCAAGATCTCAGATTTACAACCAGAGACAGGTTGCCAAATGTATTCCTTACTGCATTTGTCCCCAACGGAGTTGTTATAGCTCTGGGAACTGATGTGTGAGTGAAAGGTCAATCTTGTAAAGCATTCATCTCCCAAATGACTGACCGGCAGGGACAGATATACAGTGCATGTACATTAATGTCACATTTGTTAACGCATCAATATTTGAACCCTGAAAAAAAATCCATAAAACTACCCCACTGGGGAAATTAAAGGGGAACATAACCAGAACCTCTGATGTAGAACTTGTGATGTACAATGTACATGCATGTTATGGTAAGAGACCCTTTGATGGATTTTTTAGCTGGTATCGTACATAAAACTTTCAACGACTGTAGAGCCACAACAGCCCACACTACCAATGTGCACCGGGTACCGGGAACATATAGGCACTGTTCCAACCAGAGGATGTCATGGCGTCTTTTGGACACCCAGTAGGCCATGCTGGACTCTCTGTTTTGTGACACAAACGCACATACTGGTAAAAGCATGACACCTTAGCAACCAAGTAATCCTATTTTTTACAACAAGCAGATACGGACAGGTACACTACATGTACAATGTACGTCCAGTTTTCAAATCCTGGCTGACACTAGATGCATGTTGGCTAGTCTTGTAGAGTTCTCTGTAACATCGCCGTAAAAACTTGCATACATGTCTGCAAAGAGTTTATTCAGTTCACAACTTGTTTACAACCAACGGAGGGCTGCTTTACACCTAAACAAACACCCTCACAAAAGGCTATTCTCGTACTGGTATTGTTCACACCAGCCCGGCCATGACACAAGAAATTCAAATTATTTTGCACATGAGAGAATCTCTAAGTGTGAATAGCTTTCTTCGCAGTAGGGGTTATCTGAAAACTTACTGTTCAAAAATTTCTGTAAACAGCCCCTACTGGGGGTATTTTTACACATGCCTGTAAGTAGAACAGTTATGGGTAGAGTTGTATGTCAACAAAAACACAGGTGTTTACGAACATGTTGGCATGCACATTCTTTACTCCAGTGTGTACCGTACATGTTAGCAGTATTGCCAAACTTTCTATGAACAAATTACATCGTGACACAAATTTGTTGACAGTGTTTTATTATAGTTAGAAATTCCCAGCAAGTGTGAAATTCTTCTCATGGAGCCCTCGGACCACACAAGTCTTGTTTTCCCAAACTTTTGGGGATTTGGGTTGGAAACGAAAGTTTGTGAAAATGCTTGAGACTTGACTCAATCGGAATGTAAGGATGAGGTTGAGACAGGATTCCAGCTCAGGAAGCAAGCATCAACATGTATACTCCTCAGAAGGTCACCTTCTTCAAGATCCGTTGGCTGAGAACTTTTCTGGGGAAGTGAGGGAGGCCTATCCAGGAATTTTGTGTTGGTTCATGTATTTTTTTGGGTGTGTCCTTAGGAACTGGAAGCTTGGTGTCATATTAGGAGGCTCAATATCGAGAAACAAAAGTGGCAATATAACCAAATTTCATTACTTGCCTGGAATACTTGAACTTGTTGCAGGGAGAAAGGTTGAACCTGTGCCTAGAAAATGGTCTTTGGCCCTACAAGTACAACCTTGAATAATGTACATGTACCACATGTACATGTAATGCGTACAATTCAGCAAATCAGTTTTTAGGATTGCATTTAAAAAATTTTTTTAGCATGAGAAATTCCATTAGTCAGATGGAATAATTCAGAAAATTCAACCAGAAACCTCAATTAACTATTTGTTTGTACGGCCAAGCCTCAAAAGAAGCACTTTTTAGGAAATAATATTGTAATCGTCACAATAATGGCTCTTTTCTTCAGACTTAAAACGCACTGGACTTAAACAATATGTTAGCATTCAGTATTCTATTTAAATGTTGAGTATTAGATAGATTCACTGTTTCTCTTACACAGTGGCAGGTGTTAGATCTCTAAAATACGTTAAAACCACTTTTAAATTGTTAGAGGGTACCCGTAGTTTCAATTTGTTGATGCTTTGTTGACGCTACTTGTGTCTGTGATACTTGTTGGCGCTAATTACATGTAGCATGACCGCAACATTTTCCCCCTTACAGCTCTGATACATGATAAATGTCTTGCACATGGACGCTCTGACATGCATGATCATACCCTGGTACATGTACTTGTATACAGTGTCTGTGTGCTGTGTACACATCCAAAATGTTAAGAGTGCAGGTTAAAGTACATGTACCGGTACATTGTACCATGATTGTACATGTGTGATGCATGTCTAACAAAGGGGTAACCCAGTTTTTAGCTTGTTTGCCTATGGAAGAATTATAAAACATTTTGTCCATGGTTTGCCAGCACGTCTGCCAGACAGTTATCCTGGTTGTGTATGCCTATTTGTGCCTCCCCCGACACACAAATTCCTGGTGCCCCCCCCAAAAAACCGGATGAATGGATATTGAACAAAAACTTGCCCCCAAAAGACCACACCACTGAAAGCTGGTGCCCCCCCCCAAGATGCTGATGCTCCCTTTATAAGCCCCCTCCCCTTAATAAAATCCTAGCTACATGTACACGTGCGCCACTGTTCTGTACCGGTATCAACCAGCTTGTGTTCAACATTGAAAATTGTGATCAAAAAGTAGGAGGGTTTCTATGGGAAAGATTCTGCTAGGATCAAAACGTCAGGCCCTCTGACTTTTGTGACTGTAGCAAGCAAGCAGTTGCAACCGTCCTTGTATAAATGTGTTGAAAATTTAGCCTTTTGTGAGTCAAATTTGAAAAAATTCTGGTACACTGAGTTGCTTTATTGCACTTGAACATAACCATTTGAATTCTTCTAAAGACATTTGTTGCTAAACCTCATGATTCAGGGCAAGCTTTTGCCTGGCGACCACCATCTCTAGAATGGACTGGTTCCTTTGTGCCCTTCTTATTCACTGAAAACAGTGTACCAGTGTACATGGACATACCGGGTACTAGGCCAAAGTTTGCCTCGAATTACGAGGCACACACATGTGGAACAACAGTGTCTTAAGTATGGACAATATAAATTGTTACATATATAGTCACCTGAATTTAAAGATTTCAGTGTAGCAAATTTTATTCAAATTGAACTTGCAAAAAGCTTATTGCACTTTGGTGTTGAGACCTGAGCAAGTCTCTTTGCTGTGGAGTGAAAAAATCACAAGAATGAAGAACAGGTACCAGATGAATAGATTGGAATTGCTGAAATTCTCTGAGTACATTACCTGATGTTACGCTCTTGACACAAAGTGCCTTATGATTTATTACAGAATATTTGCTGTCTTTTTTAAAAGACAAGAGATTGTGACTTCATTTAACAACCAACTCAGCAATACATTCAGTACATTGTAGAGCATGTAAAACTAAGTCAAGATATGTTATTAATTTGAATTTATATCGTATCATACTTCAAGCAGCCCTCTCTCTGTAAGGTCAAATTATGAGCCAAATAAAAAAAAGTGTACACACAATGTAGTTTCATTACAGTCATTCAAAGTCTTCCCTTAATCAGTCAGCTCACAGTAGATTAAATAAACTGGGATAACAATGTTGGCAGGTAGCCAACCTACATTTTGATAAGGTCCCAAAAGCTAACAGGTGGCGTCCATTTGGCTTTGTCTAGCCTTTACTCAAGGCACACATGGCTCACCGCTCATGCTGATAGTCTTTGTCATGCTACATGTACATGTAGCAGCCGGGGTGTGCGTCGTGTGTCCAGGTAGCCAAGCACGCCTTGAGTAAGGGCTAGACTTTGTCCAGCAAATGGTATATGTACCATTTTTTTGGGAGACTAATAATTCTATGTTACATGTAAAATTATTGGTTGAGACAACATGTACGTGTTTATGGTTACAGCCACCACACTATAAGGCTGTGGGTTCTCGTACTTTTACATGTACAGCGCTTTTGAAATTTTCTCAGTCTGTTTTTCAACGAGTTCAGCGTTTATGGTTTCGTGTGAGCAAGAAGGATGGCAAAGTTCACATTCTCCTCTTTTTTATTCCATGAGAACTGCCATTTGTTGCCCTGTCCCGGGGAAACCAGCGGGAAATCCCCAATTTCACACCACCGCCAAACTTGAAAGTTGTCACCGCAACTTCTGTGGAGATGAGTCAATAAACGACAGCATGATCGATGGAAATGTACATGTACAGAACAGAATCTTCCATTTTTGGCAAATGCAATTTCACCTGCAATTCCCTTGTTTAAAAAGCAAAGAATCTTCTTGCCTTGACAACAACTCTTGAAGGGCCATAAGCTTGGCTTTTTTTAATACCGAAACTTGCTCAGTGGGCTTTTGATCAAACTTAATTCTGCCAACTGCGTGGGGTCCAATACTTCAAGAAGAGTCTTGCTGGGGGAACATTTCACCTGAATTTGATGACTCACACAAAATAAATACAGGTCACTTACATGTATTTCAACTTTCCGATTTTTGAGGGGGCTTGCGAAAACCAAGTGAAAATTTTGTGTTCTTTCTTTTCTCCAACAGATCCATCACCATAAACTAATAATACATCCACAGATACAGGTACATGTAACAAATGTGCAGGACACTGTGTTAAAACTCTTGCAAA
>NW_019091375.1:398248-472328 GCF_001949145.1 Acanthaster planci
GCTTTAATCAATTTACCAATGTATTTAGTTTTCGTCATTTGGGTTCGTTTTCTTTTACCAGACTTCCTGCAAGTATGTTTCTCAATCTACAACCGTCTGATATCCTCAGCCCAGAGCCCCAGGGAGGCAGTCTACATCCCCAGCGAAACCTCCCCCAGACAGGAGAAGAAACAGCCCCGCCCCTTGGATCAGGCTGCGCCGGAGGGCGTGGACTGTAGGCTATTCTTGGAGGCGGTAGCCAAGGAGTGCAGCGATGCAGCGTACAGGTGGGGCCCCCTCTAGCCATCGTACCTTCTCTTTTATTTTTGGTCATTTTCATCCTCTCATCAACCCTGTGTGGACATTTTGAACTCTGAACAAGAAACATGCACAAATTGCTCAGAATATATCCCCGTCTATTTTTTCTTCAGCAAAACTCCAGTTTTTTCAAAGATGGATTTGCGCCGGGGAGATGACATTAATGTTGGACTTTTGCCCTGTCCGACGAGTATTTAACCCCGTCACGGCGGGATTATTTTGACCGCGACTGCTGGGCTGTGGTATGCCCTGAATGGAGGGCTTTGTCCATCAGCAGGCCCCATTGAACCAGCAGCTGCATGGTGAATAGACTGTATGCGTGGTATGCACTAATCCTCACACAACGGTGCGGTAGCAGCAGTCCTCGGTAGCGAAGGGGTTAACACTGTATACGACATCTGCAATAGTAGCAGGTGGTCGTGGGTTCGAGTCCCACCCGAGTACGCTTGTGGGTTTTTGTCATAAGCCTTCGAGGGGCATACACTGAGTATACATTGTTAAAATACATGTCGGGCAGGGCAAAAATCCAAAATTAAAACTCAAGTTTGTTGAGCTTCCATTTTTCAGATGTCCCGATATTCAGAAATCCTGTGATGTCAAAGTTCACACATACCATTTCTTTGTAATTTTCGGGAGGTTTTGGGTAAACGCTGGACGGATACCCAACAGTACACAATCAAAAACTTTGAGGATCATCTAAGAGTTTAACCCTTAGAGTTGGGGGTGGAACCCACACCCTAGACTTTATCTCTGATGGCGACGCTGTATGTTTCTTTTTTTCAGTGCCTAAACCGTCAGGAGTTTTCAATGACGTTTTGGACAATCATTTTGACACCGGATTGTGAAAACAGAACACGTTGTTCTTGTGAAGTGTTAATTTTTCCAAGACAGGTCAGGTAAACGTGTAAACATTTTCCTTTGTCATGCTCAGTGCATTTAGACGGACATGCCCAAGGGAAAGGCAATTTATGCACGCCAAAATTTACGAAGAAATAGATCTTGGAGGGCAGCATTCACCCCAGCTATGGGATGTTCCAGAAAAGCCCGGCCCTCTGTTTAAACGAACAACTTTGGCTGACGACACTTGCAGATTGCAGGCAGGGTGTGATCACAGGCCGTGTTGAACCACTTTCCTGACTGCGAGATATCGGCACAATTTTCTTGCTTGCCTTGATAGTTGTTGGGCTCTCCTGGAAACCAATTCACGAAACCCACCTCTGTGTTGTCATCCAAGCATTTCCAGACTTTGAATCCCTCATGATAATGGCAGTGGATCCATGCCGATGTCGGCGGCGTAATCCCCCTCATGAGGTCATTTTCTTCCATGGTCGTGGGTGCGGCCAGAAAGGCCCCGTAAGCACGGCACAGCTGGTGAGCCGCAAACCAGTTGACTTTATCACGGGTTGTTACGTAGCATGAGCCATACCAGCTCTTCCAACCAGCAGGGCAAGGAGTTGTCACGGCAACCGCACAGTGTTCCTCCATCTCAGCAACCCTCAAAGTCAAAGTTGCGACGAGAAGAGCGAGCACAAGATGATTCACAGGCATTGTTTCAAGCCAGCAAAGACACAGTCTTGAGAAATCCCAAACAGAACATTTCTAACAATCCTCGCAAAGCTTACCTGATCAAAACAACAGCCTGTAGGAATGGCATCCACCGTTAGATGTGTGAAATTTATGAAGCACGCACCTGTCGCACCACACAAATTATGACCATGAAAAAACTACCAAGGTTGGCACAGGTGTACTTGTATCTTAATAATGCCAGGTGTGTGTCTCCATGGCAACAGGCATCTACAGTTTAATGATTATTGATTGACGTCGGGCAAAAAATATTGCAGAATGTGGAATTAAACATAAGTCATAGCCATGTCTAATTGACTTTTCTGTGGCTGCAAGTCACACAAGCCTATGGAAAATGCCTACGTCAGCTACCTAGTGACTCCCATATACTGACGTGTGATTTCAAGCCATAGCCCTGTGATTCAGATGCCATTTTCGAAAGGCCACTGATTGACAATGTCTTATGGGCACATTTGTTGGTCCCCGTTGGCTGCTAATCAATTTGTTGTTCGTGAATTAATGCGCGCAAACCTGTTAATGCACTGTTTGCCAAGGTTCCATACTTTCAGATAACAATCCATCGCTCATCCACAGCAAAATTCTTGGGTGTTGATCAAGGCTGCTCTGTTGGTGTTTGACCAATTCGTGATAGGAAATTTAAAGCTGCTATGATAACCTGTGAGAGTTTCACAAAGACAATCTGGCGACTTCTGTCCACAGAGGCAAATCAAATTGTCAAATTTCCTGTTTGTACAAACATAGATATGGTCGTGATATACGTTTATGGAGATGAAGTTCATCTTGGGTGCCCTACGTGGCCTGAATTTGAACAAATACCGCTCCCTGGCAGGGTATCGGTGTGGTGCATTATTGGAGTTACGGTGAGAAATGTTATCCAAGGTTACCTAGAGTCAGTATTCCTGGTACCCCGCTAAATTACAGAAAATGGCTGTGGTATCTTTTATGAGGTTTCCAGCTGAGTTTCCACATCTGGGGCCATTTTGTTGTGGAATATTAAACGCAATCTGGAAGTGGTTACATAAAGTGCAGAGAGTGGCGACGCTTGCACAGCGTTTGCTGATGTTTGGTACACGGCTTGTCGTACCAGTTCTCAGTGCCACTGAACAGCTCGACACATTTTTCGTCGATCCCATTGTAGTCTTTGAGTTCTGCCGAGGCCCAATGCCTGTGGGCTGGTCCCGTCCATGTTTGATGCATTTTTCTTACTTTTACACCCATGCCAACTTGCCAAGTTTTAAAAAAATCGGGTGGAAAACAGAGGAGATCTTGCAGGACAGAATCCAACCCCCCCCTCAGCTTTGTGATGAGCTGGCAAAGCCTGACTCAGTTTAAAGGAACAACTCTGGCTGATGACGTTTGCAGATTGCAGACAGGGTGTGATCGCAGACCGTGTTGAACCACTTTCCCGACTGTGAGATATCGGCACAATTTTCTTGCTTGCCTTGATAGCTGTTCGGCTCTCCTGGAAACCAATTCATGAAACCCACCTCCTTCGTGTCATCCAAGCATTTCCAAGCTTTGGTGTCATCATAATAATGGCAGTGGATCCATGCCAATGTCGGCGGCGTAATCCCCCTCAGGAGGTCATTTTCTTCCATGGTCGCGGGTGCGGCCAGAAAGGCCCCGTAAGCACGGCACAGCTTGTGAGCCGCAAACCAGTCGACTTTATCGGGGGTGGTTATGTAGCATGAGCCACGCCAGTACTTCCAACCAGCAGGACAAGGAGTTGTCACGGCAACCGCACAGTGTTCCTCCATCTCAGCAACCCTCAAAGTCAAAGTTGCGACAAGAAAAGTAAGCACTCGGTGACTCGTAGGCATTATTTAAAGCTGGCAAAGTCTTAGGAAATTCCACAACAGAAAATTTCCAACAATCCACACAAGAGCCACCCGATGAAAACGGCAGTCGGCAAGAATGTATGCTTTAAAATTAAAGGCATGAGCTGCCCAAATGACGACCATGATGACATTACCAAAGTGTTAATAATACTTGTGGTTTATCTCCATGGTAACCGTGCAGCTATATGATGACAATGGATCAACGTCAGGGTAATGGATGTAATGACTTTTTGAAGAATAAAAAATCAAAAAGCATGTTTATGAGCCATGTCTGTATCTCTTTTCTGTTTTCAAAAGGCTGTGGGTTACCCTGACCATGACAATAGCTTGATTGGTCTCTATGGGCCCTGCATCAATTTTTTATAATAGTCATAGCGAGTCACTAATATAGCTTTTCTGAGGTAGTAATTGGAATTGAGTCATGAGACAGAAATTTGAGTCAAGACATGTATTTAACTCGAGTCATTTCACGTCACAAAAATAGTTGAGCACAATGAAGAAATAGGAGAGAAAGTTTTGGGGCATTTGTAAATTTACCTCACAAAGGCTACTCGATGAGAACGGCAGTTGGCAAAAATGAAAGTTGTAAAATCAAATGCATGAGCTGCCCAAATGACGACCATGATGGCATTACCAGAGTCTTAATAATACCTGTGGCGTATCTCCATGGTAACCGTGCAGCTGTGATATGATGGCAATGGATCAACGTCAGGGCAATGGATGTAGTGGCATTTTGAAGCATACAAAATTAAAAAAGCATGACTGCATGTATGAGGCGCCAATTACCCCGACCATGACAGTAGCTTACAATGTAATTGGTCTCCGTGGGCCACACATCAATTTTTGATCCCAGCGTTTAGAGATGTCTGAGGTTTTTACCCTCCATTATTTGTCAAGTTTTGCGTAAAGCTTCCTCAGCCATGGGGCCAGCAAGCATGAAGTAAATCCCCTTTGGAGCAATCGTCTTTGGAGTCTTCTCTGACCGTATCCCTGTCACTTTGCGTATCTTGCGTACATTGAAGCAAGATAGGCCAAGGCGTTGTAGAAAATGACTTGGGGATAGAAGTGTTCACATTCCCACCTTTGTGAACAGTTCTTTTCTTGGAGATTCACATGGTTTAGCGATTCAAACACGTTTGCGTCTACATTTTCATTACAGTCATCCTCCCATGGCCTGCCTGCGGGAACTTCTGAACAGCGCCCCCAGGGTATCATTCTACGGCTTTCTGATGGGTCTGGCAAAGAGCCAAGTCATCAACGACGCCATTGAGATGCTCCCAGCCAAAGGCTCGTTGTATGAGGAATCGGATCAGGACTTGACATCGTAAGGGAGCCGTACTTGTCCCATCTCTATCCCCCCATCCATACCCTTATGCTCCGCCCCCACACACCCAACACCCATTCCAAACTGCTACTCAATCTCAAACGCAAACCTTCAAAGCTTAACCGTCAGTCGTTTCCTTATCAATGAAGAATTCTGTCATTATCCAAGAGATTGTAAGCTCGTTGACAGCCAGAATGTGACTCGACCTTTTACAGAAAGATTCCTAAGCCTCTAGAATCACCGTCTGCCTTGAGCAGAAGTTCCCCCCCCCCGGTTGAAGAGTGTTGTTGGGGAGTTTTTATTTTGTTGGTAGTGAAGTGACGGCAGTTCGTACATTTCATAGTCATTCGTGAACCAGCCAAGTGCAGTTCCCATCAAAGGAACCTCCATTGCTAGGAAATTGCGCCCTCTATTGGTCCAGCTCGGGCCCTTTGAATTAAATACATGTACCCATGAAAGAGTTGTACACCATGGAAATTGATAGGAACCTTACGATATTTCATTGGTATAAATGTTCCTTTTCATCATTGTGGCACACTGAGTATTTCACCAAAACAGCTGAATTTGCTCTTTCTGATGCAAACTCATAGACAAATTACTGAAAGAAATGCTCTTAAGGCTTTTTGTGGGATCTGCTCACATGTATTTAGTTATTTTACAATTTGTAATTTTCCTTTGTTTCTGTTTTTTTTCTAGTGCAGTGGCCAAAGTACGATTACCCTCATCGGGAACGGATGACAGGTAGACTTCCAGGTACCAGCTGAAGGCATCCTGCCTCCCTCATTATCCAGCCAACCCCGCCCCCCCCTAGCAAATTTCCGGCTTCGACCCTGCCTTGCACAGTGAACATGTGACCATATTTCCTGCGGTGCAATCTGCGATTTTTTCAGAGTCACTTTGACCATTCAGTGGACTGGTACAAGTTTAGACATTTGACTTACACTGTAATACATTTTCCGTCTGGATCGTTGGAAGTTACAAGTATAATGTAAATATTTGCTGGCTTGTTTTTTTAAAATAACAAATGTATAAACAGTGCCTTTCGTTGTTTACATAATTTACATGTAGATAAAAGCAAGGTTGGATTTATGAGTGTTAAAGTATAAAGAATAAAATATAAATGATAAAACCAAGTTCCTCGGGTAAAGTTGTACTTGTCAAAATACCACCCCTCCCCCATGCAAAGAAGTCAATCTCTTAGATGCGCTATGTGGAAAGGATCAAGAAATGGATATTTCAAGGAGTGCCATACCAGCAACCCTACACTGCTGGGGTTCTCAAAACCACTTGCAATTATTTTATGAAAATTTCAGTTTCATCTGGCCTCTGATGCTGACATCCAATTTTAAGCACCTAACTGCATAGGGTCGAATCTTTTCTACATCACATATATTTTTGTCGTAGAGTAACCTGTTGCTGGCGAAATAATGAATGGCAAAAATCTCAAAGAGCTATCACATTACCACAAATAATAACCTAATAATAAACACTTCCATAATCAAGTGAACATATAAAACCTTTTTTTAAATTAAAGGTTATGGGTCAAGATGTACATTTTGAGGTGAAATCTAACATCAAAGGTGATTATTTCTGCATTCTGTGGCCGTGTGGATGGTACTTAAAGGGAGAAGGGTCTTTTGCTGTGATGAGTGTAGTCTTGGTCAAGACGTTGTTGATACACCAGCGGGCGCTCGCTTGTAAGACGAACGGCACGAACCACAACTAGCCACGCCAGCAACAACTAGCTGGCGTGGCTAGTTGTGATTCGTGCGTTCCAGCTATTCGTCTTTTGTGCGCCCTCTCGCGTATTAATAACAACACCGAGTCTGCAGGATATATGCATCTAGCGGGTGCCGCGCGAAGTGGTAACAAAGTTAGTGGAACTAAAGAAGAAAATTTTTCGGATGACACCGCAGTCTCTGGATTTGGATAATTTTCAGACTGACGATGCTCAATAAAGAGACCAACTTCGTGCGAGGAGTGGCCCAGTAAAGTGTAAAATGCGCCGTCGAGGAAACCAACTCATGTCTTCTTTGGGAATGTTTCAGTTATTCCAAGCTACTTGAGTCTGATGGGAGTAAAGTCTGCTGGGTTGGCCGTTCTACTCAGCGTTCTAAGGATACGAACGATGTATTGAGGCTAATATAAATGGAATGCACCGTTTGGACGTTGACGTAACGCATTTTGTTTGCCTTTTTAAAGTCCACACTCATGTAATTTGACATTATTCTATTGGCATAATTAAGAATAGAAAATAAAATACATAATAGACAAAACGAAAGATTATCCATCGGAAACGTACACAAATTAAAAGACGAAAATACGCTTGATATCCAAGACAGATAAAACTGATCTTACAGAGGGTTTAAGTAAAACAATCCTTTTAAGAAGCAGCTGAATACTTCTAACATTTACCTACATTAGCGTTGTGTGGAATTAAAAAGGTGTAAAAGTCGACGGTGTTCCGGAGGAAGTCTAGCCCGGCCCGTGTAATGAGGAATTTGTGGAATGGTATGCGGGGGGAACACACTTTGTATATATGACAGCCTAATGATGTTTCCAACATCAACCTTAAAGCCCTGATCCTACAATAATGGAAAGTCCGACATTGAGGCTTACTTCTAAAGATATGATGTCATTAAAGACAGAGGAAAAGTAAAAGTTGTACCGTTTCCTCTAATCGAGTTTTCGAGGGCCACCGAAGAGCGTTTGTCGAAAAATCTGGCTTCGTCACGTCCCTCATTTGCAACCGCTGACTTTTTAAAAATTACCTTGTCGCCCCTGTGGACATTTTTTTTTTCAATTAAAATTGATTTGTTGAGCTACTTTTAGACTGAAATAACTTGTTTTGAAATCTTTACTCATACCGATGTGAATATTGTGGCTTTGTTTAGCAAATAAATAACGGAGGGTTTATCTCTGATTGAGGAACTCCGCTTTTGGTAGTGAAGGCGCGACAGTGAACAACCCGACATCTGGGCAAAGGTGTCATGTGAACTCTAAACTCAACTTGAACCACACACTTGAAAACAGATTGCCATAGAAATCTGGGGCAACAAATCAAACCATGATGTGTTTGCCTGGAAGATTTGTGAGTTTATAAAGACATGCATATTGAAAAGGCCTATAGAGAGATGTAACCGATCAGAAAATACTCGTCATGACCGACACCAAAAGAAGTACGTCATCACTGATAAGTCAAGTGCTAAGCCACTCTCCCGGTCCCCTTCATGGCGTGGCGTAATGGCATGGGTGTGGAGTCCAAATGTGTCTCCTATCCAGGAATGTATTGCAAAGGTGTTTCTTTTTTATCCCGTTCATTGCTTCCAGGGAGCGGAATAACATTCTTATTGCTTTTCAAGCTCGTCATTTCTGCTAATACTTAAATGGCGCTGACTACAAAAATTTTGGTTACCTTATACTTCGTTTTCTGTGAGGAGAAAAAAATACTTGGACTTCTCTGCTTCTCTTTGGAAAGAAGTGCCCCTTTGTGGCTTATTTCAATACTTTGAGGTAAACTGATTATTAGGTCTTACTTTCTACACAGTGTTTTAGAAATTAACCGGCAAGCTCAATTGTCAATCTCAATTTTCTAAAGTGCCTGCCTTATCTGGAAAGTCTGGTTCAATTCTCGTCACAAGAGGGCGCCAGCACAGGTTACCGTCGATTAATGATTATTCACTTGCACGCAAACGGCCGGTTAGTGCCTTCTCTGAGTTCTTCCAAGTTCAGAAAGATGCTTCCATTATCGTGAGTAAACAGTGTGAAGTCAGTCGTCTAGTTTTAAAATTTCTATCGAATCTCGTGTCATTGTTTAATTCAAGTTGTGTTGAAAGTTTTCATGGTTTATAACTTAAACATGTTTTTAACGCGACGATTGTGAAATAAATCATGTGAATGAATGTAGGCCCTATATTGCCTTGCGGTCGAGCTGGTAAGTGTCTATTTCCGACACAAAGTGAAGTAAGGCATCGCACGAAGGGGAGGTTAGATATTTAGGTGGCTGTGTATCCTTTTGCTTTAGTTATGTTTGGTCCGATAGGAAATGATTTCCACATTGGCAGTGGATATTCATCCATCGTTGGCTAAATGTAGGTGTGCCTGAATGATTTTAGCTGGACTGATTGAGACATGTACAACATGAACATACATGCGCACGTACGTACATGATACATATAATGCAGACATGCGGAGTAACTCTTTGGGGACTAACATTGTGACAAAACCGGTCTCTTGCTGACTCCATATCCTGGTAGCCACTCCCCAGAACCCACACTGGACATGGATATTTTGTTACATTTCCCCAATGAGTTGTGCATGATTACATTGATATGGATGCTTTGTTCTCTACAATGACTGAAATAATCTTCACATCAACAAGCTGAGACATTGCAAGGAAACTCAATGAAAGGAAATAGCGCCCTCTGTCTCCCCTTCCAAGGGAGCTCCACAACCTCCACTGCATTGCAAATGGACTTCGTCATTCGATTGACTGCGTAGCCCTTGAATTTGAGGGGGGTATTTTTGCTTGGCAGGGTATTTTGCAATTACTCCTGGTTGAGTTCCTAGAGCGAACGGGTGTAAAAATTAGGAGAAACTTGTTGGTGTTAATGACACTCAAACCTTTAGCCTTTATACCATACATTATAGTACAGTGGTCCATACTATCAAGCAAATCCACCGATACATCTCCAGATAAATTCTGCTTCGTGAAATCTCTAACATGTTTGTTTCGAACGCTCTTTGTATTTTGATGTTATTTCAGGTGAATCGCCAAGAACGAACACCATTGACTGCAAGGCACAGATTTGCCAAACACCACGACAGCAGCAAGTGTTGTTGAGCAGCAAGTGTCTTGCGAGGATTCGTCATCATGATCATTCCAATCCGTTGCTTCACCTGCGGCAAAGTCGTGGGCAACAAATGGGAGGCCTACCTGGGTCTGTTACAGGCCGAGTACTCGGAAGGGTGAGTGATAGTACAAGCAGCTGAAAAGGAGACTAAGAAGTTAAACCGGGGAAAACTGCCAGGGCACTTTGAAAGGTTACAAAAGCAAATACGAGTTTGCTCTGCTTGTCAAATGTTACGGGAGATAAGACAGTGCTCTGATGCTGTAAGTAGTATTGGATTTGATGAAAACTTGACAATTCCAAAGATGTTGACTTTTTAAAGAATTCTGGGCATATTACTCAATAATTTTATTTCTTCCAATCGTTTTGTTTTCCCTGTCAGTGATGCTCTGGACGCACTCGGTCTGAAGAGATACTGCTGCCGTAGGATGCTGCTCTCTCACGTTGATCTGATTGAAAAGCTGCTGAACTATGCTCCACTGGAGAAGTGATGGAAGGACAAAGAGAGGAAGACTTGGATTGAAATTGTTTTTTTAACTGAGAAAAACACCTGGTTGATTGTCATTAATGGGCACGTGGCTTCAGTGGGCAGACTGATGGAGTTGTGGTCTCTTTTAGATTTGAACTCAACTGAGGGCCTGAGCTTCTTTCATCTCGTAGTTTTCTATTTTCCATATATGCAGCAAAAACCGAATGGCTGGACAAAGAACACAGGCTTCCCCATCAAATAGTCTGTTAGGTCAAAGTAAAATAAATCTCTTATTCAGTTTTTTTAAGAAAAAGGTAGGGGGAAGCCCCACCCCTCTTTAAGATTGCAGATTTTTTCCAAGATGGCAGATGGATTTTCTTGATCGTATATGCCTTGAGCAGAAGCACTCCCTCAAAGATGGAAAAGAGCCATGTTGGTGGGGAGTGTCTGTTTCGTTGGTAGCGAAAAAACCACAACGCATGCCTTTCATAGTCATTCATGAACCAGAGAAGAGAGCAGTTCCCACCAAAAGAGCCTGCATTGCTAATACATGTACATAGCTGAATGATGTTTGCAAGACGCAAGATGTCAGACTAAGTTGTAAATATAAAAAACAGAAACCAAAAAAATTATGAGGCAGGTGGAGACAGAAACATTCCAAGTAGCTTCTGTCACAGTGGCCAAAATGGTTAACTGTTGGCACTAAGATCTGGCTGGTCAAAGCCATTATCATAAATCATTTTGCTTTACCATCACACCACTGCGAGCACCCCAGAGGGCGCTCTTTGAACTCACAGGTGTTCATTGGGTCACTTTCCACAGAGTTGTTTACAGCCTAACTGACCTTAGGGAAATGGGTCTCAGATAGACCAAAAGATGGCACAGGCTAGAAATCGGCCTGATTACTTTCAGAAATTTGGTGAATACATGTTGTAAAATGGAAGCCAATTCTGTTGCCAATCAAACAGCTGTGTTGTGTTTTTACATTGACGGAAATGATGTTCTGTGGGAAAGAACAAATATGAGAAACAAGACTTTAATTCCATGTAGTGACTTCTTGTGTCGAAAAACACGGGCAGATCCAGGGATTTTTCCGGGGGTTCAGGCTATTCAAATTTTGTCCAGTTGTTTCAGACAGGTGGACACACAGGCAATGGCTTACATTGTTACTGATGTAGAAATAATAAACCTTAGAAGATTTCATCTTTTTAATTACAAAATAATTTAATTTGCAAACATTTTTGTCTTTTTGGGTTGGAGCAGGCTGCAGGTTGACCCCCCAAATCACGGACGTGTATAATAAAATCTGGACTCGCAATGCCCTTAATCAGCTTATAAGTTATAGAGTCATTGAATCCACTCGCGGCCATTTTACCGAGCCAAATACAAAGCTTTCCTGGCAATGCCCGCCTTTGTTCTTCCTGACGTCAATAGAAGGGAGCCAGCCCACGCGTTTGTATTTATCTCGGTAAAATGGCTGCTGGATGGCTTCATTTTCATACAAAGGCGTTGTAAGTCCAGGTTTTTCGTCTGCTGTGAGCCAAATATGATCAACAGCGCCCTCTACTTCCAACTTTTCCCGTTCGAGGAGGCGCTCCGAACCGAACTGAAACAAGAACAGCGCTGAATTGAAATTAAGGAACATCCTGAAAAAAAGAGGCGGCCAAGAAATTAGTGCGGTTCTTGTTTAGAAAAGCAAGGACGGTGTTGGGGGTTTGTTTTTGTACTCCAGCGACCCCAGAAAGAAGTACGTGTGGTGGGTTTTGCCTTAGAACGACTGATTTGAAGGCTAGTTAACACCGCGGGCGCGCGCGCGCTCGCGCGACTATAAATCATTATTTGTAGCCCCTGGAATTTTTTTTGGGTGTGTTCACCCGATGACGTGACGTGCGCGACATCAGGCCAGAGACTCGAGAGCTTGGCAGCTTGTTCGTAGAACTGAGCTTGTGCGATAGCGATTTTTGGCAGGCAGACTGCATTCTTGCTGTGGGTAAGTAACTCAGTTTAGTCCATGGTTTGGTCTACGTGAACTGTGTTTAAGTATTATTTGCGGTGACAGTGATTAGTTGTCTGCTGTAGATGGTTGATGTCGCAGCTAAGCGGCGAGCAATATCTTCTGATCAGTTTGGTCAACATGGCCATGACATCGACACGATCAGTGCTCAAGTACCGTACTTAAATACACAATCCTCTACGTGTACATGTACGTCATGTATTGTTCAGACTTCACCTTCACCATGTTTACCGCCCTTCTCTACACGAGATAAAACCAAAACCCGCATATCTGACAGACAACTTACTATGTGTATGATGTAGGCTTCCAAGAACAACCGTTTGTCGTCTGTCATTCGACAGCATATATGCCAAAGCAAAGCGAAGGACCAGGCTTACCACTGTCATTTTTGTGTCTTTGTCAATTCTGTTAGACCTGATGTTATTGAAAAAAAAAACTTGGCTGTCCTGTGATGCACCTTGTTAATTGTATGGCATCATTAAAGGAAAGAATGTTACATTGCCAGCACTTTTGACATCATATATCTAATTCTAATTTTGTTAGGAAACGGGCCAAGGTCATGGCTACTTTAGACTAACTTGTACTTTTGTAGACAGTGGAGTCGGGATGCAACATTCTTTCTGCAAAAGAGTGTTTGAAGAGTTCAGAGGTTTACTTGTTGTCTTCAGAAATTCTGCCAATGTTTCTGATTGTAAAAAAGATTTTAAAAACAAGCCTTGGGCCTATCTATGAAAAAAACTTGTTTTCCTCAGCCTTTGAAACAGTTCTTGTTGGACAGATGAAAAATTTTAATTGCTTTCATTTAAGCAGTTCCAAGGTGTTTTTCTAAGCATATTATGTCCATTTTTAAATGCACATACATAATATTGTATGTCAAAGTGTCAAAGTAAAAAAATCATCAAAGTTTTCAGTAAGTACATGTAAATTACAGTTTAAGATGATAAATTTTGTCTAGATGAATTGTTTTCGGGCCACTGGCTTTCATGCTTTTATGATCAAATTTGCAGTCCCTGGTTTGATTGGAGCTTTCTCTGACTATGTCGATAATCACTTTCCGTCGAGACATTGCTTGACCTACGAGTAGGAAGTTGAAACCGTCATGGTGGCTAGCTCAGTTTCCTTCCAGGATTAGTTTTTGTCTGACGCATCTTCAGCTGAGTTTTGTTTATAGCAACAGTCATCAGCATGTTTCACTGTTTAGTTTCCAAAGCAGCCATCATCAATACCGATCAGTGGAAAGTTCAGCTGTGATGTACATACATGGAGCATGAAATAAACATGAGTCGTTGCCGGACATTACTTGCAGAAACCAGGCCAACTTGAGTCGTTTTCTGAATTTTCTGCTTTATCAGACAGTTCAGCCAACTAATTGAAATGGGAAGGATTTAGTAAGAAGCCCCTAAAAAGTGATTCTTGCTGTGTTTCCCGACTTACCCTATTTCGGCAGCACAAGAAATTTTGGTTTTTTTGGGGGGGATTTGGGGAAAATGTTAAGTTTGAAGTAAAGAAAGAAAGAAAGTGTCTAATTATGGTTTGATGTAAGGCAAAAAGGTTCAACAGGCTAAATAAATGCAGGCAAACTAGTGCCCTTTAATTATAGTGTTTTTTCATTTGAAACAAATGATGTTCATGTTTTTTTATAAGGAACAGAAATGAAAAACCAAAAAAAATTTGTTTTGGGTCCTTTTGTTAGGGGTCGGAGGGCATGGCCCCCACTGGACCGTAATCTTCTGAATCAGCTCTTGGTTGGTCTATATTTACATAAAATATGCATGTTAAAAAAGCAGCAGACAAAAATTTGTGGAAATTATCTTTGAATTAATTCCAGAAAGTGTAGGCATTATATCTTGATGATGAAGGCCGATGAGTAAGTTGCTTCCATTTATTTATTTAAATTTTGGGCAATACAGATGCAAATTCCTAGAGCACAAGATATAGAAAATTACATGTACCGTGTACATTACAAATAGAGAAGAAGCCAGTGGATAAATCAAAAGTGAAATAAATCACTATACAGAGAGCTATCCAAACAGACAAATCACACGCACAAATAATTAACGAACAGTAGGAAATTGACAAAAAGAAAACAATGCATATATACATATATACATTTGTCAATTACATTTATAAAAACATATACACTAAACTCTATTGAATTTTGTCAAATGCGATGAAATAATGACTGTTTTAATGGCTCATCATGAAAAGTACAGTAGCTGTTGTCATGGTGATAGATTGGAGTGGTACATACATGTACATGTAACATTTTAAATTCACAAAATTTGATTTTTAAAAACACAAATTTTCAGAAATCACCCCCAAAAATTCTCTAAAATCTTTTCTTGTATTTCCCCATAAAATGTTTTCCGGCACAAGAAATGCAAATATTTTGTTATTATAATTTTAATGCCTGGATAGCATACTTTGAAAGCTGGTCATCCGTTCCAAAGATCATTGATCCGCACCTAGTGGAAGGTCTGAGTCACTAGTCAACCGATTAAAAAAACATGTGTTCCGTGACAGGAAAAAATAGTCAGGCTGCTTTTTGTTCATGGAGGTCATAACCTACTGTACATGTATGATGATGTAGGTGTAATACTTGTAACAGAGTCACAAAGTGAGAAGCCAGAAATGTTGACCTTGGTCTGAAATCGGACTACCAGGCTGAATAGACTTTGAATGTCTGCACGACATATAGCAGTCACAACTCACAAGCTGTTTACATGTATACAGAGAATCAGAATATTTGTACAGAACTCTTAAACGTGAAGAATCCAAAATACTTGTAAAGTTTTGTCGTCGTAAACTCCGCTTCAGCCCAAAAGAAACATTTATGCCCAAAGAATTTGGTTTCATATACAGTGATGCGGGTCACAAACAGTACATGTACATTTAAGCAAGTTTTCTCCAGAAATGGCATCAGTAATGATATGATGTGAGAGGCATTGTAACCTGTGTGCTTGAATGGCCTTGCCGTCTTGTGTTGTGTGCGTTTGAGAGTGGCTTGATGAGCATGGTGTGAAAATAATATTGCGGTTGAAGGTACATGTACATGTATTTATGCATACATGTTCGTTGGTCACACTCGAGTGCAAAACATCAGCATCTCTATTACATGAGGACAGACGAAGCAATGGAATCCACTGGCAAAGTGGTGTTGTGTGCGTTGCAGGGAACGTTGAGGAAACACGCAAAGGGAAATTGACACCAATGTAAATATGCATGTACATGTACCGGTGCACTGAACGAGGCCTGCTGACCGGCAGAAAGAACAAAAGTCAACAAGGAATTTTTAATGGAGATACGGGCTATTACCTGCGTGTATGGCAGGCCGCACAGCATGATGACGGGACAAAATTAATCAGGATAATGTAGACGTGTGCAAGTCCCTTCCAATACATTTTACCACTTGTCGTTGGGGAAACAAGATTCCCTATACCTGTACATGTGCACGTACACCCCTCTAGTCCACTCTACATTTTGAGGAGATAAGGAGCCGTTAACTGTTTCACCGTAACCTTCGTTTGCTATTGTTTCATTGGATGAGCTTGAAAGTCACTGAAGTATGCACCCCTGGTACGATATACATGTATTCAGGTTCTCTCCCGCCCCTCCCCTTTCCGCAATGGAGACACTCCCCCTTCCTTTTTTATAAATGCTGGATATGCCAATGATCATGCTTTTTGCAGGCACTGGTGTTTACATACATGTCCATGTACCTTCAAAGTATGAAATGAATTAGGGGTGTGCATTTACAGATATTTTTGAAACCGGGTACCCATTTTAGGAAGTGACTACATGTAGATACTAACCCGTGAAACCTGGTCTGCTATTTTTCTCAAGACTCTTAGAGGGTTCATGTTTGGACTCTGTTTCTGTATCAATTGAAAAAGGAAATCCCAAACACAATGATAAAATTGGAAAATGAATAGCACAAATGGGTCGGATTCGAACCAGGGACTATGGATCTGTAGTTCAAATCACTACCAACTAAGCTATCGAAGCGACGTAATGGATTCCCGTTTTTGAAATGTCCTAAATGGTGTATTGCATTGTCCCCTCTTCATGAATCATTTGTCACCCCAGCTACTGAAAAAAAGTAGCGCACCAGGTTTCACGGGCTAGTATTAAGTTGCTTCCCCCATTTTATGTCAATACAGGGTGCCCGGGTAGTCGGGTACCCTTAATATATAAATAACACTAAACCAAGGGCATTGCATGCAATCCCGGTAGACCATACCTGTACATGTACATGACCAAAACAGGGCTCTTTTGTAGTACTGGGTACATAGGAAGGAAGCATTAGAGGGAAATCTCCCCCACCTTTGCATTAAACGAAATTATTACCCTTAGTTTCTAACAAAAGTTGCTCTGTCAATCTCTGAAAACTTAGTTTGGCAGGGTTCCAGGCGCCGTTCGCTATTCTCGCCAATTGGCGAATAATTATAATTTCGGCTGTTATTCTATTGACCTGGCAAGAAAAATTGGTAATTATGTTGCAAATCTAGACCAACCTTACCACATGTTCGTCACTGAAATGTCATTGTGGTATTTTAAAATCACAAACACTTCCCATTCATTGAAAAAAATTTGTCATGGCCCTAGTCCTGTTGAGCTTAGGTCCGTGAACAGGTATGCGTGGGCTCCACATGTACTTGCGTTGTACCTCCTGGGCCTTGAACATGAATGGTACACTGGATGCCTTGATGAGGGTTGCTGCTGAAGGTCCTCCAAGAAGTGTGTTTGATTTCCATCAGGTATTCAAACCGTGGTCTGATGAAAAACCTGGAAGAATTCTTGGTATCTGAATCATTTATATGTGTATGTACTCTTCACACTTACTTACCGGTATCTTGGAAATAACTTCCAGCAAAACGTGTGAAATATGAGATTTATGGAAATAAATTCCAACAAACGTTTGAAATATGAGATGTGTAAGATGTAGTTTTTATTAAATGTTAGTCTGTTTGTAATAATTGATCCATCTGAAAAGCAGTTCACACATACTGAATTGAATCAGAGTAACAGGTGTTTTAGTTTATTTTCAAACAAATTTGGCTACCAAAATACATAATGTTGCCTCATACATACATTTGTAGATAGGCTATAAAATCAAACATTTTGCTACCACTTTGGCTATTCATTGAAGTTTTCCAGCTGGAACCCTGGTTTGTTATGACCGCGAGACTGGGCTTTTCAGCAATTCTGCCCTTCACTATTAAAGTTCATACTGGTACGTGGAATTTCGTTTACGGGTGCCCAGCATGGCATTATGGAAATAAATGTTGTTGAATTGAATTGAATTGAATTCTAAATTTAGTTGTCACATTGGAACTGAAATCTAACTATCACTCAATCACTGTGTGTCATCCATTGTTGGGTGTGGTTTTGACATGGTTGTAAAGATAAATTCATTTTTCCAATAGTCATTAAGACTATCATTGGAAAATTGTAATTGATATGAACTGCAGTAGCAGGTTGGATGCAGTGGTTTCTCTATTGATTGGTGGCACTGTATTGCTTGTT
Source organism: Acanthaster planci (assembly GCF_001949145.1). The sequence goes on from NW_019091375.1 coordinate 416,151, forward strand.
TACTGAGAAGGAAACAATGTCTTTTACGGTACATACCATCAACAATTAATGGGTCACACTGTTGTGATATTTACTTAGTTGGCGACTGATGACTACATCAGGCCATCGTAAAATTATTTGATGATAGTAGCAGTCACATAATTACCTGGCTATCCACAGTGTTACTCTTAATGTGGAAAACCTATAAAATTTCATATTAGGCGTACCGTACTGTTTATCTACCGTACTGCCGATACATACATGTACATGTATGTGTGTACATGTGCATATACTTTGAGGAGAACACTTTTGTTTTGGTGTGTCTTAGACATTCAGTTTTTATACATTTGACCAGACTGATTTTTTGTTCACTTCCATGCTGACTCCTCGTGCAACCTGCTGTTGCTTAGCAACCTGCTATATATTGTACTTTCTACATCCCTGGCTGGGGTGTAGATAAAAGAGTGTGTTCATCGCGCTGCTTGAAAAGGCAGAGCTCTTTGGAGATCGAAGGCGGGCCTAATGTGGTACGCTTCAGTGTTAATGTCACAGACGAACAAAGTGGCATGGCAAGTCATGAAAAGATGTCATTCTCTCACTAAACTGCAGTGTTATTTTCTTGACATAAAATCTTTGTCATCTTTTCGCCTAATTCATATACCTGCGAGCTTGTCCAACTTGCCAGAATCTTACTGCCTTGTACACATACATGTACGCATACATGTCTCTGGATCCCAACGATCCCCAACCATCCTATCAACTCTAGCATCAGGATATCGGTTCACTTGTTGGAATCCACTACGACTTGTACTGCACTAGTACATGTACACACCTACCTGTTTTACAAAGTGTGGACATTCTTTTGTTCGCCTGTGGTTAAGGAAACTTGAGGGAAATGCTCCTTTTTCTCTAACTAGGGTAACTCCTTCAAGTTGGATTTTTATGATGATTTCCAGGACTGTTCCTCTTCATTTTGCCACGGATAACCTTGACCCCAAAATGCCTCTGAAGCTGTTTTTCAGAGACCTGGAAACATTGTGTGGACGTGTGCGAGTCCACACTACACCAACGCACCCTACATTACATGTATGTGGACTTCTTTTGTGCAGAGGTCCACACAATGTACGGTATGCCATGCCTGCACATGTAAACTGACTTTGTTCTACGTACGTTTATGCTCAACACAGAGTCCAACTGAATGATGTTTGCAATTTTCAAGAATGAGGAAGATTGTAAGGCCGATTTACACACATGATTCATCAGTGATTGAAAGCAGTAATACTACACGATATTTTACATTTGCTCTGGAGCCGAAAGCAGCTCAGTAGTTATGTTAATGACGTCCCTTAAATAGCTATACCATACGGGTAGCAGGCAGACCGTGACGCCATGCCCGGTGATAATGCTGATTAACCAGACTGTTAAGTCTCGGTGCAGTATCTTTGGAGAAATTGTGCTTCCTAATCGTGACAGTTTATCGAGCAGCTGCATGTTATTTTTTTTTCTGTTCTCAATGTAATGAACCTACATGTAATATAAAAACCATATATTTTTGACTGCCTAGAATTTCGTTATGTGCACATGTCTACATGTAAATAGGTGTGGCCATTTGGGTCGTCTATTTCTGTAACTTGCTTTGAACCAAATTGGTTTTAACTTACAAGAATTATTAGTTTTAGTATGTCTAGCCAGAAGGGGTTGTCCATAATAACAATTAATGACCGGTTTTTATGTAGTTTTTTTAACTACAAAATCAAAGTGTTTTCCATTATTACCCAAACATGGTTGTCCACGGCAACCGGGCATGTCCATTCAATGTGAACAGCTTTTCATAAAGTCTTTTCCTTTTAGTTGTTTTTGAGTAGCGTTTCTTCTTTATCTGATTACGCTTTGTTTGTGCATGAACTTATCTGCTCAAATTTACAAATGTAGGTCATCAAGAAACAGTTTTTAAACATTTTACCCCAACTGAAGATCCCACTCCCTAAAATAAATTTTCACAATCACAAGTGTTTATTTGTGATGTTGTCAAGGAAATATATTTCCTTTGATGTCACTCTACCTCTGATGACAAAAAACAAGCCCACTCTGAGTCTGGGTTTGCAACCACATCCCACACCCAACCCACGCGTTATATCCCCTAACCCAGGATTTCGGCAACCGAACAGTTGGGCTGGGTGCTGGCATGGCCCAGATTTCCTTTTGGACTGTTTCATTTTGGCACAGGGGTGTGTGGAAACAAGAAATACACGTAATACCCTTTAATCTGACTGTTGGGCTCTTGGTCAATAATGAAGGTTTCTGGAAGGTTTAGAGGCAAAAGTGCAACTCGGTCTATTTTACTGTAAAGAAATTGAAGCTGTTCATGTTTTTTTTTTGTACATTTTTCCCCAAGCTAACCCCCCCCCCTTTTTTTAGAGTGGGGGCCCTGCTGTATCAAAAGAACACCTGGGATTAATACCATTTGAAAACTGTTGACCAGTTCCCATTCATTGGAACTGGAAGATTACATTTAGAATTGAGGGGATTGGGAAGAGGTTCAGTTTGGATTTGGAACTTTTTATTTATTTGTTAGCCACATCCAATTGCAGGACTGGAAATAAATAAACTCAAATAAAAAACATTGTAATTTAAATTGTGACATATATTTATTAAAACACTAGATAAAAAATAACGGATATGTACATGTATGTGCATATATAAATAAATAGAGAATACACGTAAATAGATCAGTTAACTTGTGAAAATAGTGCCCAGAATCTGATGTACTGTTCAGAGGATTTCATTCGTGGAAACACTAAATTGCTGAGTTTGGACAGCGAGAAATATAAGAGTGTGTCCTTGAAGCTGAATGGGCCATTCCAGTCTGCGTGAACCATACCAATTTAGAGAGCCCCTCCTTTTTTCCCTTCTCCCCATCTGACATATGCAATGAACCATAGTGTCAGAGGTCACATTTCAGGGATGGGCCCATGGGCTGATCATATCTAGGCCTACATGGGATATGTATACACAACTGTGAAACAGAAAGTGCATATGGATTGCTGTTTGTGAAAGTGTTTGTTGTGAACTCAAAGTCTAGCCTTTCGCTTGTGGAAAAAAAGTTCAACTTCCAGCTTTCTCCTTGAGAACAGAGTATATCTAGTGGATTTTGTTACCAGGTAGTGTGGCCATTGTTAATTTTGTCTTCAGAATTTTGAACATTTTGAAAGAGTTATCGGGATATTTGTGGTATTTTGCCTGCATGAGAGTTTAATTTGTTTCTCAGTACGAGATTTAGATGCTCTTTCTGTTCTAAGCCTCACAAAAGAAAACTACTCCTGAGAAAAAAGTAAAGCATTAAATTTTGGGCTAAAATGTTGCATCCTGACTCCACTTTTCTCATCATAGGCCCCACCTATCATCTCAATAAAAGTGGGTCATTACAGAAATGCTGGAAAGACACGAATTCTGGACTGAGAAACATTGACTAATGTTGTTGGGAAATACTTAGAAAATTCTCTTCACTCCCCATAGCCTTTGTACACAACTGCTGAAGTGGAGTCAGGATGCAACATTTTTTTCCTAATTTTGTTTAAAACTGTTCAGTTGAGGTTGAAAGAAAAAAAATGATTGAAGTGTACACGTAGTAGGCTTATTCTGCTTTTACTTGTTACACTGTCATTCTCAAGTTTCAGTTGAATCTCTTGCAAGTTTGCATGTTATTAACAATTAACAATTATTGTTAACAATAACAATTTGAAAATAATTTTGGAAAGAGATCTATGTATGGACAGCGCCAGTTTTCCCTTAGACTGTTACAACAGCTGTCAGAAAGTGATCAAATGTCCTAAAAAGTGAAATTTACACATGGAAATGAGAAAATTCTGATGTGTTTCACACAGATTTGTGTGAAAGTTTGTGAAACGTTTTCCATTAAGCGTCCGGTTCCTCACAGAAGTTGCACTGTTAGTGTTACCTTGTGAATGAAAGTCAGTAGATACACGAATCCACCGACTTGAGTAAGGACAACACTTGATGCCCCTGTGCACAAACTTATGAGACTTGTCTGAAAAAACCCAAGTGTTTTCGAAGTAAATGCTTCATAATTGTCGTAGCTAAACTTCATTTTTTAGGACTTGTTATCACTTTCTGATGGCTGTAATAACATTTCAAGGGAAAATTAGTGTTTTCCGTGTAGAACCCTTTCCCACGTTTATTCTTAGTGCTCTGAGAATCATGCCAAAAGCAAATTTGTTTTATTGGCAACCAGTCAATGCAGTTTGAGTTTTCCCTTCACAAAGGCTCTTTGCTAATGTGCAAAGAGTTGACCTGTTGTGCTAAAAGTAAATCTGAAAATGGGAGATGGAGACTTGTAATTTATGGCTGGCTGTCGGGCACACATGTACATGTACCTGTCATGACTGGCAAGACTGTAAGAAATACATGTACCGTGTCCTTGTACAAGACCAGACGAAATGCTTTATCACTGACTGCAGTCAATGAAAATTTGAAAAAAGCCTTTACTTTGTCCAACCGGACAAAGGGATCTGGGCTTTATGGTACATGTAGTTTCCAGCAACCAGCTCCAGCAGCCAGTAGACTGATTCCATTGTTGCCCTTGGCCCTGTACCCATCAAATAGAGACTGAGTAGCTATCTGCGGCTTCTTTCTCTCGCTGTGTGAGGACGTGCCGCTTGGAGTACCTCTCAAGTCCTCTGTTGTTATTCAAACACCTGCATCAGCTGGTGTGGGATCATCCTTCACAATGACCAGCACTCCTACAGGTGTATTTATGATGTTTTTGAGCCAAGGAATGTAACCATCCAAAGGTGAAACCTTTTTTAGCCCTAACCTTCCCCAACCACACAGAATTAAACAGTAGTAAAGTGTTTCATTCTGTGGGGATAGGTCTGGTAGGCCCATAACAGCTGGCTTTTGCATTGGGTTTGGCATACCTCAGAAAAACAAAGTCCAACAGGCACAGTGCACAAAGTCCCATATTAACTTTGTGTGAATGGGGAAGGTTAGGTCCAGCAACCCTTGGGCAGTTGAGGTGAAAGGTAGATTTCCCCATTGGTAACATCACAAAATTGGGACTGCAGAATACATGTAATCTGTGGACGTCTAACGAGAATACTGGTAGGTGTAACAGCCTCATACCTCCTAGAGTTGTGTTACTGTCAAGAAAACAGAAAAGTATGATTCGTTTTTCCATACCACATCCGGTTTAACGGGTGTCGATTTTTGGTTGTGGTCTGTGTAGACTTACCCTGGTGTCTGAATAAACACGTAACACTAATACACATGTGGAAGCAAAAACACACCGGCGGAAATTCACTGAACGCGGCGTAAACTGAGAATAGAGGAAACTTAGTTTAAGGGAACAAGTAATTTAAGAGAAATTGGGTCAATTCAAAATAAATTATTTGGAAAAAAAGAATTTTTTTTTTAAAGTGAAAATAAAAATCTTGCAGTCACCACCAAAGTAATTGACTATCGGTTGAGCTTAGAAAACATGGCTGCTGCTTCCAAGCTGCACAGTGAGAAAGTACAATTTTCAGAAGTGAAACATCTAGTGTTGCCAGATGTACATGTAATTTCCTGTGTGCCCATGATTAGTAGTTAGTCAACTGGGAATTGGTTTTAGACTTCTTTGACTCGTCAACTGATGCAAAAGTTCGGTTATGAAGTACCGGGTATAATCACGCATGCACAGGCACTTGTCTCAGATTGGAGTCAGCTGCATGCACAAACGTCATCGCCTGATGATGTTTCTTCTATGAATCCCACAATGCTACTCAGTATATTATCAAAGAGACACAAGATGTATTCATTGATTACTCTTGGCCGAGGAAAAACCTCTTTTTAAAGGGAAAGAGCACCTGTCCTGTTTGTTCATTTGCAGATGGATGGGCCCCTCTAGATCTTTGTGCGTTGTTCACTTACCGCGAACGCCCTGTACCATAAATGTAGTTCATGGATTATTTTGCCCAAGAATAAATACTAGATCTTCCCCTGCTGTGTTTCTCTTGATTTTTCCCAAAGCAGCTACATGTACTTGTAACTCAAACATGAAGCAGGTTAGTGAAATGCAGTAAATGTCATTCCCAACAATCAGCCAATCTAGTGAAATTACGTCAAAAGACCAACAGTGTATCCTCCCCTTACATGTGAATCATAACCTGCTAAAGGTAAGCTGGCTAAATATAACAGTTTTAACCAAATTCAGTCATGCCAAAGCTGGAAAGTTTTACATCATTCTTTAGTGGAGGGGTGTAGGGCTGAGTGCAGCAATGGAATCTCTGTCCTATTTATATTCAGGTGATCAATGTTGGTCTCACTGCAGAAAGTGAGGTGCCAAAATGTGCCAAAGGATATGTCGGTTCAATCCCAAAATTGATGATTTTTGTGTGTATTCTAAAAAATCACTTGTAGCGTCCATGGAAAAGAAAAATTTCTGTTCGCGGTGTGGTAATGTCTTGAAAAATCCCAGTGTGTATACATGTACATGGCCTAAGGCCTGCATCATGATTAGCAATGTACATCCAGGTGGCCTATTGTCCTTATGTGGGGTAGTGTACATTGTACATACATGTACTTTGTAGGAGTAAACACATGTACCTTTGTACACAAGTGTAGCCGTGCAGCAGTATTCCTTCCCCCTCCATGAATCAGGTGTTTGATTTCACCCTGGGGGGAGCTCGTCTTTTATACTGTACTATGAAAGCTGCTCATAGGTCAAGATTCTGCCTCTCTCTGGTCTTTGATTTGTGGAGTTTTGTTACCAGACTGCTAGGGAACTGAATTCGGTATGGCCAACATCATCACTAAGGGCTGTGGTATGCGGGAAATTTTGCTTGGCTGGACTGGGTTACCAGCCAAAATGCCCTGTGACATACACGAATTCCGACTGGTTCACTGCGGATCGATGTACATGAGTAAATGTAGCAAGCAGTGCTTTCTGCTTGGCCTCTTTCCGAGTCATAGAATCTAAAAGTATCAAAATTGTCCAAATTTTCAAAATCTCCACTGGCCACTAGTCCAACTATCCTGACTCCTGAAAGCAGGCACTTTCTGCTTTAAGTTAAGTACAGTACAAAATTTAAAAACCCTCTGATAACAAATATCTTCAACACTGGTGAAAACATCTTTTTACACTGTCCAATTAAAGTATTAATTAGGTCAAGTGGAAAATATGGACTCAGACAGCGCCATGCAACACTAGTTTCAAAAAATTTGCTTTGATGAGTGAACAGGCATTTGTTTTCACAAAAGACAAGAAGGTCTTAGATTAAATCGTTGTTGGATTAGCCAGCCAAGATCTTTACGTACAGCTTTCAAATTTGCTTGAATTTATCCGCAGGGATGTACACGAAGAATGCGCCCACATGGCGCACACGTTCCTTGCCAGATACTGCTCTTTGCCCTGATTTCCTGAGGCTTTGTCTTGGATTGCATCATTGCAATCTCTGTCCTTCCCCCCTCCCTCCGAGGTCAAAAACTACCCGGCTCCTATATCCCAGGAGAATGCCCGAGACTGAGACCCATCGCTTCTATCTGAGGCCATTGTTTCCACTGCGTCTCAGTATTTTGGAAGGAAATTGTGATTACCACATCATGATTTCCACGTATGTTATTAAAGAAAAGGGTGATCCTGTACACATTAAATTAATGTCTCAGTGTGTTTTTACCTGTCCCCAGGACAGGTGGACTGTAGTGGCTTAATGGGACTCTGCTCATGTAATTAAATCCTGTGCAAGTTGTGCATGGTATAAGTATACGGAATACTGTACATGTCTATGATTCTATGTACATGTAATGTACATAACGTCAACTGCATATTCCATCCAAAGCACAGTGTACAGTCCCGTGACTGCCTGCTTCCAATACAGTGTTTGCAAACAATAGTCTATTCAGAAACCCCAGGCCTGTAGGAACAAACAAGGACACAAATCTCTTGTGAAATCAGTCAATATAATTTCAGCGTGGGTTGAAATTGTAAGTCGGCGGTGAATAGAGTTTGGTTGTTTGGGATATCTACATTGTAATATAGGGATACGCACGGTACATGCATGTGTACATGTTGCGGTGCACGTACATCATGGCAGTCATGTGGAACAGCTGTTGGAAGAAAAGATTTGGTTGTTTATTATATTTCCACCGACAAGCAGAAAACCTCAGATTTTGTTCTTTTTTTTTTTTTATTCAAAACTTGGAAGGACAGAAAAGCACTCACAGACAGACATGGAACTTTACCTCTACAGGATGTAAAAGTCATTTTGATTTTAACTGTATCCCAATTAGAGGTAATCTATTGTTTCAGATTGTACATCTGATTAACAATTCACTTGACATTGTTTCGGAGCACTTGTCTCGTGGGCCCCCTCTGTGTGAGAGTATTAAAGGGATTCAAAGTTTCAAAATGCAGGTCTGAATGACAGGCTTCGTTTACTCATGAGAAAAAATGTTTGAAATTAAGATATAATTTTTTTTTTCCTGTGAACAATACTGGAAAGCAGAAAACTTTGCTTAGCAACTTTTTGTGCCAAGTGAAAAATGAGCAGTCGGCTACATGTACTTTATATGCAGTGCAATGTATATGCAAATTCAATGGTGTGGCGTATGCAGAGTTTGGCTCTTACAAAATCTTTGTGCATTTAATTAAGCTTTGTGGAGTCAAGTCCAAGTTAGAATCTGTGCCCATGTGTGTGACTATATGGGTACATGGAAGTTCAGAATCAGCACAGGGGTGGTTTAAAGACGTGGGCCCAAGTTGGAACCTGTGGCCATTTGCATGCTGCTTTCTGAGAATGCGCACAGCGGTTTGAAAACTGGATCGCATGCAAACAATATTTTTATGTTCTTGTAATAAAATATGTCTTGGCATTTTTATATTGATATGCAAAGACAAAATCCAAAATTTGGAATTCCAAATATTCGTGTATCATATTAGTGACACTGCATTCTCTTGACATCAGAATTGGTATTCTCAGGGCAACTCCTTCCAGAGCTGAACCTTACTCCAATTTCCAATTTTTAAGTCTCTGAGACCTTTGTTTTTTTTTTCACTAACTCCAGGTCTTCATTTGGACGGAGCCGTGACAATCTAAGAGAAATCCAAGATGGCTGTCGAAGGTTGTGCCAAGGTCATCAAGTACCTGGTGTTTGTTTTCAACCTCTTGTTCTTTGTAAGTACAGTAGATTGCTGAGCTAGATTTTAAAAATTAGTGGTTAAACACATCAGCCAGTAGTATTGCTGCCAGGGGCTTCACAAGTCACAAATTGGTCATTCCATGAGGTTGGGGCACAATTTGTCACGGTGCCCTTGTTACATGGGTAACTTTCACCACCTGTCCTGACCTGTAGAGTAGGTCATTTACTCTGTATTCAGCGTTACAAGATGTATAACAATGCCCCTCTTTTTTTGTTGCCGTCCACAGCTCTCTGGCTGTGCCATTCTGGCCCTGGGTATCGTCCTGCATGTCAGGGAGGGTGGTTATGCCACTCTCCTGCCCAGCCTACCGTTCCTGAACGCTGCCAACGTCTGCATCGCTGCCGGCATCATCGTCCTAGTTGTGGCCTTCTTGGGTTGCTGCGGAGCCATCAAAGAGAACGCTTGCTTGCTGTTGCTGGTAAGTACGAGTACAGTCATCCTTAAAGGCCTCGAACTTAAGCTTTTTTTTTTCAACCACCCAGCCAGGAATGTTTTTTGTTTTTCACTTTCTACTTGTGCACTTCGCGTTGTTCAGCAAAACCCACTACGACCGGCTTTTTCTTTTCAGCTTGCGTTTTTCAAAATTACTATGGAGTCATGCTGTCGATTTTAAACCTCAAAAAATGGAAGTTAGCAAACTGCTAAATTTAATAATAACAAACACATACCAAGGTACAATCAAATTCAAGTTTCTAACTTTTGTTTGAATCATCTTTACAAATAAGACAAATGACAGCTTCAAATGGGTAATTCCATCGCTATGGACATTACATCTGTATGCACCTTTCAAGTTTCAATTCACAAATTAAGTTGTGCACAAAACGTTTGTTTACTTTTATACGTGTAGCCTATATTGGAGTGTTGAACATATCAAAGAAATTTTGTTTTTAACTTCACTGATCAACGAGCCACAAGCGTAAGAAATAAGCGTGGCGTACGTTACGCATTAGGACATGGCTTTTTGACCTTGAGTACATTTAAATAAAAACTGTGAAGTTGCTTCCTTTAGCTTTTTATACAAACTCTGTTGCAGCTGGTCTGAGTCCATTCCATCCAGACACGAATTGAAAGTTAGAAAAAATACCCCTGTATTGTTCAATTTTGTTAATTAAAGCTGTTACGGATGTTAAATTTAATGTTACCGACATACAGTGTGTATAATTACATGTGTAGAAATATGCATGTCAAGAAAAACGTTAAGAATTATTCTATCAGTTATAACTTTCCATTTGGTATTGCTATGATATCCCCTCGGATTCAGTCAATTGAAGTGTACCCCTAACCAGTAATAGTGCAGAAAAAAAAGGTAAAATCAATTTGAAACTTTGGCAGTCATGCCACATTTGGTGTAGAATAGTCCCATGTAATAATAATGCCCTCCTTTGAATTAACCTCAGGGCGATTTACGTTGACTTACCCAGCAAGACAAAGATGAATTCAAAATGAGTACTTTGTACATGTACGATATGGGCGATTCACAATAGTACACGTCCAAGAGTTTGCAACGCGTTGACCAATCACATTACGCGAAATCTGTCCACCTTTTCCAAGCGCGCATTGGGTAGACGATTTCGCACTCTGTGATTGGTCAGCGCGCTGCAGACTCTCTGGAGGCGCACTATTGACGAACGCCCGTATTGACATCAAAATGAGTCCTGTCCTGTGATGTGCTTTGTACTGTACGTAACTTGGCTGTATTGTTTGTAAACAACATGCAAAACACATGTTGCTATGGGGTGGATACCCACTGTAGGTCATGTGATTTAGTGGGTGCAATCAGTCAACCCCAAAAATCATGGGGAGCTTTGAGTTTCATTACACTGACGCTTTGATATCTGGTTTCTTTCCTCTTCTTGCAGTTCTTCATGTTCCTTCTGCTCATCTTCATCTTGGAGATTGTTGCTGGCATTGTCGGCTTCGTCTACCGTAATCAGATTCAGGAGAGAGTGACTGCAGACTTGAAGGATGGACTCGAGAAATATAACACATCGGGTGAAGAGGGTCTGACGGATGGCTGGAACCGCCTTCAACAAAAGGTGACCGCTGTCTGCCATGCCTGAGTGCATTGTCGTTCCTTGTTGATCACTCAGAATGTTGCCAGTGTTGTGTGGTATACTGCCTTGAGCAGCACCTCCCCCCATCGATTACAAAAGAGCCATGTTGGTGGGGAGCGTTCATTTTGTGGGTAGCGACAAAATCGTAACGCGTGCATTTAATAGTTGTTTTTGAACCAGTGAGGTGCAGTCTCACCAAAGGCATCTCCATTGCTGGGAATAAAGCGCCCTCACTTGGTCCCACTCTAGGAGGAAAGTGGAGTATGTGTGCTTCATAAGCTCCCAGAAACAGGTTTAAAAACGGCCAGTCACCATTGATATGTCAACCCTAACCTCTCCTCAATCCTCCAACATCCTTCGGTTGGTTTTGTAGGATTTTGGAGGATTGAGGGTGAATGGCAAAAGTGCATGGCTTATTATGAAGGTCGTGGGTGAGACCTTGTGTTGTTCCTGCTCAGTCGTGCATAAATTCAGCCTGATATTTCTTTTGGACCAACCGCACTGCTCAAGAATGCCATTCGCACTGCCTCACCATAATGACAGGAATTGCCTGAGGATTTTAAAGGATTGAGGCAGTAGGCATGCAGACCTCCAATGTATATTTCCAAGAACTTTTGGAAGATTGAGGGAGAATCTGAATATCCCCCCCCCCCGGTTTGGAATCCTGCTAAAACGCCATGTGCACAAGGCATCCGTACTAGTGATTGTTTTTGCAAGCACTCAACTTTGGATTCAACCATTTCAGGACATCTCTGCTTCTTTGATTGTCGTTTTCCAATTATCCTTACTTTAATCTCCTTCCCTGCTGTTCACTGTACAGTAGACCGTTTTTTAGGTCCGTCAAAAGTGTATATTGCCCACCCAGTGATTAGTAAATCTATGGCTGGCGGTCAGATCGGAACCAAAAGCAAAAAAAAAAACAATTTATGAAGTGTTAAGTCTTTTACAAAGGTTCAATATTGGATAGCGAATGCTTGTACTGTGAGGAAAATGGTGCATGTTTACCACTGTCTGTGCTTTTTGATCAACAAGTTGCTGCCAATTAATGTGTACTTTCTGCAGACTTCTGCCAACCATGAACAGGTGTAAACAGGAAACGTATACCTCTAACGGTCCCAAAATCCTCTGATTTCAATATGATTTTTACATACACCCTAGGGGGTGAGGGTTAACCTACCTGTATTTTGTGGAGAAATTGTCATATGAGCGTGGACACTGTGTTTGACTAGGGGCCAATTTCACAGAGCTGCTTAAGCACAAAATTTGCTTGAGCATGAAAACACTTGCTTGACAAATCAGGTTACCAGCCGAAACTCCGTGTGACGTATATTGTTTTGGAATGATATTCGTCTGTCTTTTGGTTAGCATGACAATCATTTAGATTTTGAGCTGGTAACCTTTGTTTTTTAAGCAAGGAATTATGTTTGCGCTTAAGCAAGTTTTGGGCTTAAGCAGCTCTATGAAATTAGCCCCAGGACAGCCACCTGTGACTCTTCTACTTTTTTTTTTCATCAGTTGGGGTGCTGCGGTGTCAACAGCTCATCTGATTGGGGTAATAGTGTACCAGATTCTTGCTGTGTAACATTCTCTGACGGATGCGCCGCCCAACCCAGTCCGGACATTTATCAGAAGGTACATAAGAATCTTTATTTTGGGGGGGGGTCTTTTTTATTCTTTGTTTTACATTGTGTAGAAAGCTTTACTCTCAAAAGAAACTAAGCAAGTGACACATGACACTTTTGTATTCAACGTCCAAACTTTCACTGGAGGCATGAGAGAGTGGATGAAAGTGTCGACTTACTTTGACTGTTCACACAGTAAGGGGGTCAATGATGTCAATTTCTGTGAAAATAATTGTGAACTCAAATAAGGAATGGAATTATTTTGTTTTTAAATGCAGTCGTATGACTCGCATATTTATATGTCACACACATGCCGCTGTGTGCAAGATAATTCCTGCCGTATTTATGGACAATCCCTCAACAGTCATGACATCTTATTAGTTTTTATTGTTACAATCCGTCAATCCAATCAATGTCTCCATTCCCCAATCTTTGATTTCCAGCTCAAATATGCCTAAACTCTAAGTTCTCACTTCATACTCTAGGGATGCTTGGATAAGCTGATTCGTCAACTGGAAGAGTCCATCTACTACATTGCAGCCGGAGGAATTGTCATTGGGTTGTTCCAGGTAGGTGATTACCCATATACCTGTAAGAGTTTGTAGGTGTCTGCGGCACCTGCGTGTACCTACAGAGTTTGTAGGTGTCTGCGGCACCTGCGTGTACCTGTAAGAGTTTGTAGGTGTCTGCGGCACCTGCGTGTACCTGTAAGAGTTTGTAGGTGTCTGCGGCACCTGTGTGTATCTGTAAGAGTTTGTAGGTGTCTGCGGCACCTGCGTGTACCTGTAAGAGTTTGTAGGTGTCTGCGGCACCTGCGTGTACCTACAGAGTTTGTAGGTGTCTGCGGCACCTGCGTGTACCTACAGAGTTTGCTGGTGTCTGCGGCACCTGCGTGTACCTGTAAGAGTTTGTAGGCGTCTGTGGCACCTGCGTGTACTTGCACACGTACAATACATGTACATTGATGTTAAGATTTGACACTGAGTTGGGATGGGAAATTTTGTGAAATGTATCCACTTCCACATTTGCACTCGCACTTCAAATGGAGTGAAAATAATTTCCCCCGTGGGGGGAGGGATCTGCAAATATTTTTCCCAAGTTGAACCTGAAAGTTGCTGACCCTTGTCAGTCACTTGTCGCAAGTTTGTATGTTGATCTCTCTTGCCACATCTTGCCTGATATGCTCACAACGGGAAATTGGAACTAGGCTTTCAAATGCGGCACGAAAGTGAGCTCGATTCTTAACAGGTTCAAAACTTGATAGACCAGGGTGCCTTGGTCAGACTAAAATTTCTCAGCTTCAGAGTAGCTTCTGTTGAATGTCTAGGGTTGTTTTTAATATTTTTATAAATCAATTTTTTTTTCCCCATTTTGATTTGATTCCTCCAGATCCTAGGCATGGTGTTTGCCATGGTCCTTTACTGCAACATCAAACGTGAAGGAAAATATGCATAGGCGACACTCGGAGGTACCAAGGCTGGGCCAAAACCAGACATGTCCATTTCTGGTCTATGGAAGAGTTGACAGCAACCAGTGTATGCAAGAAAAAGGATTCAATCAGGCTTCTTTATATATTTTCAGTTGACCGATTTATTATGCTGCCTGTTGTATTGTGGTAACCAGTGAAAATTTTTCAAAGTGTGTATAACTTCAGCTGGTGCACCAAGAGTAGTAGAACTTTGGTAATGTGCTTCACAGCACTTTCAGGATTGCTGAAAGCTGTGGTGTACCAGCTGCCAAGCATTAGCCGGCATACATTCACTGAAATTTTAGGCGGTCAACATGAAGTCGTGCTTAGGAAAATTTGTTGTCAGCGTGAGCACTGTGCTTTACTTGCGTGCAATTGGTTAACATCATCTTAATCATGGTATCAGCAATGCAATTGGTTTGAGGCTGCCTTTGGAATTGACCTGTGCATATTCGTGTAAATGCACTGTAGATTAAAACCCACAGGTCTGAAATGTAAGATACTTAATCAATCCAACAGTTTGAACTCATTGGAATTGTATAAGTTCAAGCGAAATATCCTCCAATCGGGGTATGGAATTAATTACATCGTTGAATTCTCATACATTCTTGCCAGTATTCCCTAATGGGGAAATAATTTCAGTAAAACTGTGTACAAGATTTCGTCACTCGTGGTTTACCTCTCTCTTTAAAACACTGGAAAGGATGGAAAGGCATTTTCCAGAAATCAAATCATGAAAATGACTTCAAATTGTTGGATGTACCGTACATGTATGAATGGCTTGTGGTAAATCTTGTGAATTTTTTCATTGATAATAAAGTGGATGTAATAAGCACGGATTGTTTTTTGCTAAATTCAGAGATTTAGAGGAACAAGAATACGTCTTGTGCGAGTCGATGGATGCAGTTAGATCCAAAATGTGAGCTTAACTTGGCCAGTCTTCAGTGAGCTAATTTTGTCTGGAGCTGGGTACTGGCTAAGTATTCTGAGTGATTTCATTGGCTTACTCTATTGACTGGTACTCGCATTGTTTCCAACACACTGTACACGATTGGGTTACCACTGCTTACCAGCTAAAGGCCACTGTGTACTTAGGCAGTATGCACCAGTCTATGTTTCTCTCATGATCACCTGACAGTGACCTCGCACTGTGATTGGCTGATTTGAACATTTGTGCTTTCCATTTTGAATATGACTGTAACCAGAGACATTCACAACTTAATTATAAAATTATGAAATTATGTAGTGAGATATTTCAGTTTAGGGTTGAAGGGTGTTATTGTATTAAGCAAATAGCTCATAGATTTGCTTGTAAATGTGTAGCAGCTGTTTTTATGTTGGTATTTGGTATACATGTATTTTCTGCTTATATGATGTGAAAAAAATTTTGAAAATGCTGTGCTGCCTCTGTTCCTCAAAAAAAAAAAAACCCAGAAATATGAGGGTCTAAGGAGTACAAAGATAGTATAAGTCCAAAATTTGGATGATTGGAGTTAATTTGCATAATTTTGCCTGACATTTGTTCAAACCTTCACAGCGCAAAGTATTAACTTTTTGAGGCTGGACACCACATCAACCTGTATTTGTGTTACTTGTACACCAAAAGCGATTTTTCTTGGTAGGGAGTTTCTTGGATTTAATTTTTTTTTACTGCCAAAATAGGGCATTGTTTTTGTGCCTAAATTTGCATAATTAGGTTTAGATTTGCCTCATGTTTTTGAAGACAAAACCGAGGTTGTTTGTTGCCGTTGGTTATTGCGGTAATATGTGCATACATTTGCATGATTTGAATATTTACATCAAAAACTCTACCTGCATTCATTGAGAACGAAAGAAATGGAGACTGAACTCTGATCCAAATCAGATATGGTGGAGGGAACGCACAAAACATTTTGGAGCTTGGAGCTTGCATGTTCTTCATCAGGTACTGTAATTCTAAACATTTACATTTACATATACTAAAAAACTTGGCATATATTTTGTACTAGATGGCTTAGTGTGCACTTTACTATAAGATATAGTCATATATTCATTTTACTTACATCTTTCTAGTAATATGTATTCTTATTTTTCATTATTTTTGTAGTGTCAAAGGCAAGATTTAGTGGCAACCTTGACAATTGAGGTTTCAGGTTGTGGGGAAAAGATGAATTCAAGCTCTTAAAGTGACTGTCTCCTGGGGATCGTTAAACATATGGAATCCATGCAGTCTGCCCGCCCGGATTGTTGTTGCTCCTTTAATTTCAAAGCGGATGTTGTCTGCCTTGGTAGTTATGTCAGTGGTCTCGCATTGCGCACTGGCGCTCCCCTCACTTTTTTCCTCTTTTTTTTTTTACCTGAAATGTAAGTAGTGAAACTGCTTTGAAACGTATGATTCTTTTTTTGCTGAAATAGTTTTTTTATACAGCTGTTTAAGCGCCACTGAAAGTCTCTTTATGGAAGAGATAATATTTCCGAAAGGAAGGAAAACCTGTTTATTTCTCAGTGATGAAACATTCTGGTTAAAATTATCAGTTTTCGTTTTCACAAACTAAATACACTGCCGAAGTACTACTCTTACTGTGTTAGCAAATTGATAAATTAAAACTAGTATCCCAAAATTACGTATGTTAGTACTATAAGCTGAGTAAAAGTACTATTAGTGAGTGAATATTGGATCAGCAAATTACTTGGTAAGCAGAAATCGACTACCAAAAATTTACAGCTCACCCAGTCAGTTAAATTATTCCCGTGAAGTCAATTCGGTCTCTTGCTAAGGAGAATTACTGCTTTACATATTGTTTTGAAATGGGTCTTTCTGTTTAGAGTTAATAAGTATACATGTTGTCGCTTTATAGTCGCCAGTTTTGGAAAGTTTTCAACAGGAAAATGCCTGTGTCCTGATTTTCTTGAGTCATGATTTGGATTGTTCAGATGGATTTGAAAGACACGAGCCTTTGCGTGTGTATTGACGGAAATGCGGTCTTCAAAGCGTACTAGTACTTTGGTGTGCATCCAAAGTACGCTATTCAAAGTCATTCCCGTAATGCGTTCATAATGCACCTGCCGTAGTCTCTCACTCAGCCGCTTTAATGCAGCACTTGTCGCCTGCTCATGCTGATAGAAACGCACGACTGACGTAGCCAAGCTTGCGAAGTTTATACGGAAGGAGTCTATGCAAATATGGACACAGTACTGCTGTTTGCGTAGTGACCAAAGTGAGGTTTTTTGCCCTGGATAACTTGGCTGCGAAATAAAAACATTGTTGAACGCAAAACACCGCGGGCTAATACAGAAAGTTGAGAATACACGGTTCAGCGATGTTGTTTGAGGTTGGTGTGGAACTTTGATATATTTTTGGAGGAGGTTGTGTTTACTGTAAAGTCTGGAATCTGGTTTTCCTGGTTCGGTGGTACTGAATTGGTATTTTCGTACAAAATATATTTTCTTATTGGGCAAGTCCATTATATAGTAATTTCAATGATTTTGTCCCTTGACCATCGGCGTGGCAGTATTTTTTCTGGTTCCGAGCTTGTATGTTTCCCAAATTAACGTCACCCGTTGCTACAGCAGTGAAGGGTGTCGGCATTTGTGCCTGCGCCTTTCCGTTCCACTGTTTTTTGTGGAAGGATTCAGCGATTACTGGCGACCGACTTTGGTTGGGGCGACGGGTTCGAGGTTGAGAGAAGCTTGAACTTTGTTTTATGAATTTTTCAAAAACCTTTTCAACAGATTCAAGCATTGTATATTCGCATATGGTTAAATATGTTTCTCATATTGTCACAATCTAGTTGTAGAGTTGTAATCTATCAGACTTATTGTATTTGTGACGTCAGATATTAATGCTTGATTTGAAGTTCTGTCTCAGAGAGCCTTTTAGATTGAGTTCTACCTGTCACTTTAAAAGTTGAACATCATGTTTACAAATCTGGCAGCATGATTGCCCAAAGTTTATCTCACTGAATCAGAAGTGTGCATTTAAATGGGATGGTTGGTACACCATCACACAGTGCTTTTTTCTGTAAAGGTAAACGGTGACTTCGTTCTTGGATTGTAGAATAATTGAAAATTATTTGTAGATCTTATTGCTAGATACCGTGAGTTGCTTATCCAGTGGTGAATAAAAACGTGTCTGTGTGTAGAGATGCTGTTTTGAATGAATTTATTGCTTCAGAGTGGAGTGAAGCGTGGCGTAATCCACCTCCAGCGTGCAGAAGCACCCGGATGTTTGTAGGGACTGTTCATGTTTTGTTGGTAGCGACGCGACTGTAATGTTATGTATTTCCATGTACAACTCGTGTATTTCCATGCACGAGTTGTACATAAAAAATAGGACTGTCGCAGTTGTTTTTAGAAAAAATTCCATTTCTCTTCCTCTCCTGACCCCAAACCTAAATACGCCACTACGGGCAACCGTCCCAACCGAAATAAGCTGAACGTTTCGAATTGCGTCGCCGTCTCCCATCATTTGAAGAAATTTCTTTGTGTCTTAGCTTCCGGCAACTTAACTAACTCAGTGTTCTTTTTCTGCAAATGTTCTTCTCACAAAAGAAATCGTGGGATTCCCTTTCGCCTTTCGCACCAGATGGTTGGTTTGACCGCGCCAACAACTGACTTGCAACAATGGTCACTGTCACTGCTTTCCCCCAAGAATAATATGAAAATAATAATAACAAAATACGAAAGATATGACAAAAAAAAGATTGAAGGGAATAAAAAGCACTATACCTAGCTTTAACAATCAAGGCTTTTTTCTGTTTCTCCTTTGTTCTTGTCCCTGTCCCCTTTTTAGCCGTTTTCCTCGATAGTTTAAAGTGGGAGGACCAACTGCATCCCCCTGACGTTCAGGATCGGTTCGTAGTTTAGTGCTATGTACCCTCCTGGAGTCCCTTTTCCCCTCTTAGATAAAGTGCAGTGGCGTAATCAGTGTCCAAGCGGGAAAGGGACACGGGAACAGATTCAACCCCTCCCCCAATCATTTTGTAACGATGTTTAAAGCCATTCTTTTTCCTTGTAATTTTAAAAGGAATTCATGCGAACATTACTTCACTCTTAACCCTAAAAAGTTAGACGTTTGGGAGATACCACTTACAGCCAAGGGGGATTCCCCCCTCCCCAGAACTCGGCCATCCCATACGCGAGTTTAATGAAACTCTGCATTCATGTAAAGACCATCATACTCAATACCAATAATCAATGGATCAGTACATTCTCAGTTCAATGGAAGATGTTGCTGTGACCATTTGAAGTTTGGGGCCACGCGCTTGCCAGCGTGTCGTAGCGTGTGCGCGCGGGAAAAGTGTAGGTTTGTTTGTTTGTTTTTTTTGAAAAAGTGGCTGCTCTGGGAAAATGAACACTATGCGAGAACAGCATAGATTCTAAAAAATAGGTGGAAAAGGACTATAATGAATTACTCAAAAAAAGCCTTGGAGACCCAAAGCGTGAAAAAAATGCAATGTGAGGCTAGAGAGAAAAATGCGGAGTTGGCGGAGGCCGCCCCGGCCTTATTTTTGGGGCGGGGACAGACCAAAGAAAAAATACACTGCGATTTGTAGAAAAAAATCATTTTGCCCTTTCCCAAACACCAGTCCGTGGCTCCCCCCCCCAAGCAAATTCTGGGCACACTTCACGAGAAACTTTGCAATTGAATTGATTTTGAATGAAAAAAGTACTCAAAAATATTTTTTTACGAAAACGTGGGGGATCGGTGATCAATCCCCTTCAAAAAGTGAGTGATTATATACACCCAGTCTCCTGCGATACTTATCAGCTCCGGGCGAAATAAGTAATCCCTCGAGCGATATAAGTAATCCGCCCGGGCGAAATAGTAATCCACCCGGGCGAAATAGTAGTCCGCCCGGGCGAAATAGTAATCCGCCCGGGCGAAATAGTAGTCCGCCCGGGCGAAATAGTGATCCACCCGGGCGAAATAGTATCCACCCGGGTGAAACAGAAGGCAGCAATTTTTTTCAGTCATGTCCTATATACATGTACGCTTCCAAAGGAAACAGATGAAGTCACTTTACGAACCAGACTGCTTGCCGCACGCGCGATACACTGAGCTCAACCAATCAGACAACAGCAGGGGAAGAGTCGCCGCTCTGAAGCAAGCAATGAGAATATGCCATCTTTGAGGCCGGTGCCCGTGCTTCTTCGGTAAAGCCATGTATCCAGTCGATTCACAGGTATCAGGGCTGGGGCAGGGGAAACTTCCGTTCAGTATAAAGTTTCTGTCAGTGGCAACACAAAATACTTGGGACGGTGTGGATTCTACATGTCAAAGGCGACGGCATTGAAAAACTTTGCTTCATATTTAGCATTTCCTCAGCCGTGGATTATGAGTGACAAGGCCGGAGGGTAGACGTTTGTCATTCATCGCAATTCTAGAACAAGAAAAACTACTTTTGGTAAGTATGCATGCCGTTTTCTTGGAGGCTTTGCAAAACCAGACTTAGAAACTGGCGAGGCGCATGGCTGCCTTTTTAGTTGTTCAAAGTTCAAATGAGGGGAAGCTCACTTTTTTGTTTTGCTGACATTGACGATCACAGGGGCAAAATCCATGACCCAGCAACTCCCGCCAAGAATGGAATTTTTTTTCTGGACAAGACAGGTGGAAAGTCCGAATTTCAAATTCCAACCTACTGAAAAAGCAAAGTTTATAATTGCCATCACAATCACCTTCCTGATTTCCAGTGCGTGTAAGATTTCAGTCATGCTGTGGCTGCATCCGAATCTGTTGTCTAGAGCTAGGTCTAGGTCTTTGCTCCATTGGAAATGCATGGAGACGGCCTGTGATTATGATGGCAGAGTTACAGCGCCATTTGTTCATTTCTAAATCTTGTCTAACGTGTGCGTACTTACGTTGTCACAAGCTGATTTTTGCGATAAATTCTACTCGTGGAAATCAACACTATTTTCCAGCATTATTTTTTAAGTTATGCCGAAATTAACGGAAATCGAATGATAGACAAAGGAGGACAACAAAATCGGGAATCAGTAGTTAATTGTTTCCCTTCTGATGTGATTTTTCCGACATCCAATTTCTTTGTCCTTTGTTCAGTGCTCCATTTTATCGAGTGTTTCACATAATATTATTCTCGCAAAAAGCTGATTTCCAAAATGCCGCATCATACAAGCCAACAAGCCATTAAAATCCACATTAGTGCAATGGTCATGCAAACGCTCCTTAATGGGTTGTGCTGCTTTTCTCTGGCGACATTTTTTACTCCTCTCCCTTTCAGCACAAGCCCGGATGGTTGTATTAAATACGCTGATGTCACCAGCCTAGCCTGGTCTCAATCCTCGGTTTCCATCCCCGTTAGGGCTACAACGACGGGGTTTGTGGGTGAGGCAAGTGCCGAGCTGCTAAGACTCGGCTGCTCAAAATTCGTCTCATCCGACGATACATGACTCATTGACATCCAAATAAAGTCTTCTACTCCCCTGTCACAGAAAATCGTCAAAAATGTATCTGTTTCTCTATTCAGTTTTTGGCAAATTATAAACCAATTTGGAAGGCAAATCACCTACGCTGTACAGCATGCTTAACTTTATAGCAGGATGAATAACAAGCAGTGTGTATATTTGAAAATTTCTCGATTTCTAGTGAAAGTGTGATGCACTTTACTAATTTCTATTTTTTTCATCAAAAAGTCATAGCCTTACAAATCAATACATGGAGTTGGAATGATTTTTTTCCAAAGCTGAACAGCTGAAATTAAAGGACAACAAACTAATCTAATCGCAGTGGCTGACTTTTTGACTCTTTTCGATTTCGTAAGTAATTATTCAAAAGAATGTATTTTGTGTGTGGTTGATGTTAACTTTTGATTATGAAGTTTGCCCTTACGTATATTAATTCAAAGCATTGAATGTGTTGTCCGGAGTTGGCGGAAAAATTCACGAGCTTATTTAGGGGAGACTCGAACCCACGACTTCCTGGCAGGCGTCTTCACCGCTTGACCACCGAGGCTGCAAGAGTCGTTTAAACTGGTTCGAATCAGACACGGCAGCGGCTACGTACTGTAATCAGCTATTTATTTTGAAAGATTTTTCGATCGTTTTATGCATTTCATGCCATTGTCTTCAGCAACACTTTTTGCATCTCACATTCCTCCTATTTTGTGGTGCTATTTTTTCAACATGTTTTCCAGGTCACATTTCTTGCTGACAAGATTTGATTTTTCACGATGACTTTGTACGGCTGCGCCAACTGTGTGAAGTATCTTCTCTTTGCCTTCAATTTGTTGTTCTTTGTAAGTGTTGCGATTATTTTTTCATTTTTTTTATTTTCTAAACATATAGATGATTCAATAACATAAATTCGTGATGGTTATAGATTTAGAATTCTTGGCAGTATACATTATTTTCTTAATTATCCAGGAAGATTTGGGCACTTTGTCATTTTCTTCAAAGCAATCAAAACGTGTAGTTTTTGTTCCCTTTCTTCCATTTCAAATGTTTATTATCAACGATAATAGCTGTTAATAATTATTTCAAGCCCTACTTTCTTGTTGTCGAGTGAATTCTGATGTTGTGTCTCTCACACATGACATTCATGAAGGCGGGTTTTCTGTGTAATTGTGCCCTCCTTGTGTTTTTGTTCGGCTCCTACCTCTATAGCTTTCTGGAGGGACAGTTCTGGCAGGAGGTGCCTATCTCTTCACTCGAGAAGGTCCGTTTGCCACCCTCCTTCCCAGTTTCCCGTTCCTGAATGCAGCCACACTGACCATGGTTGTTGGTGGGATCATGATGCTCGTATCCTTTCTGGGCTGCTGTGGATCTATCAGGGAGAACTCTTGTATGGTTTTTACTGTAAGTACAAGCATTGCCGCTCGTCAGTAAGCCCAGGCGTTTAAATCTCAGTCAAAATAGAACATGCATGTGCCTTCAATTAATGGTGGCGACAGTGGTGGCTGCAATCATAGGCCCTACCGGCCGTTCTTACTACATGTAGTTATGAAAAAAGACCGGTACGGTAACTATGTCTGCTGCCACCAGCGTCTCAAAGTCTCCCATTCCTTGTGAGCAGTCAGGTTCACATCATCATTATATACCTGCTTGCAATAAAGAGTCCGGTCAAAAGATTTTTTTTTTATTTTCTTAGATATAGGGCCTATTTTGTGCAACATTCTCCTCCTGTCAAATACGTGAAACTATTTGACTTTTTTTTGTTTTAATGAAAAAGTGCACTTCGTTTGACATTATCGCAATTAGTTTGGGGACCGTGTGAGGGCGCTGCTGCTGTGATGAAATTCTAGGAGGAACGCAATCAAGGGAAAATGCACTAAAGTTTCACTTTTCTCTGGATTCCGTAACTTTACCCCTAAATGTTGTAGTGTGCTCGATGTATTCTCTCTCATCACCTGTGTTTGATATTTAGACTGCATGAAAAACGGAGCCCAATATTGTGCACGTCCCAGAAAAGCAAGCTTAGCTGAAATGTAACCGAGAAGAGATTTTTTACTTATTATAACACCACCATTATCCACTTTGAGCAGAAGCACCCCTCGTTGGTTGAAAAGAACCATGCTTTGTCGGGAGTGTTCATTTTGCTAGTGGCGACGCGCCCGTAACGCATGCATTTCAAATTAAGTCGTTTGTGAACCAGCGGAGTCCAGTTCCTACCAAAGGAGCCTTCTTCAAGGAAAATTGCGCCCTCTCTTGGTCCAACTCGGGGCTCATAGATGACATCAGGCCGAGTTCGGGCTGCTTTTTCTCGTCTGTTCACGAACAGCTGAATAATTGTTGTTCGAGGGTCGTGCGCGCGAACGCTGGGAACGCTAACGTACATGCATATACAACCGGTCATCGCTCCGGGTAGTTAGTGGCAAGCAACATGCAATATGGCGGCGTCCATGTACATTATTCGAGAATTCATGTTTGGATGACTGGACGAAATTCTTTTGAAAAGGAACATCATTTCTGTGTTATGGGAAATAAATAATGGTAATATTGCAAAACTTCCCTTTGTTTCGTCTTTGTAAGCCATCTCACTATTTTTTGCGGCTGTTCAAAAATCAAAATCTCACGAGTTTCTCATGTGTTCCTGAACGCAAAACCCTGACGAGGAGGAGGTGTGTCATCATGTTCCGAGACCGGTGTTCTTGAGTCGTGTTCCCGCGAGAACAAAAACTCATGTCAAGAACGGGCCGCTCGATCTGAACCTAAATGAATCCAGTCTATTTATTTCTTTATTGAAGTACTTTGTGTTGATGACTGGCATCCTGATCGCTGAGATGATTGCTGGCGGATTGGGCATTTCAAACAGGAACAAGGTTGCTGCGTTTGTGGAGCAAGACATGACGCAACGTGGCCTGCCGCTCTACGGAACCGTAGGCCAGCAAGGATTGACAACGGCGTGGGATCGAATGCAAAACTTCGTAAGTCGGTTCGATTACAGAAGGCGCCAAGCGCTCGCAGGAGTTCAGGTCCGTTCCTAAAATACATTTTACACTCTGGTAAGGGCTAAACCTCTTTTACAACACCTTGGGCAGAAGCTCAGAAGTTGCAAACATATTGCAGGGAGCCCCTGTCTTAATCTTTCTATGTCTTGGGCCCAGGTTATTGCTAACAAATTCTGTCGAGGAAATTTAATTCTCTCCTCAGAAGGGCCGTAGCGAGTGCATTCTTAATGTCATTTTGTGCAGCAAAGCGCGGTTCCACCAAAAGAGCCTCCGTTGTTTGAAAAATGGTGCCCTCGTTTGGTCCCGTTCGGGGAGGATATGGTCAGAGGAAGGAGAATCCGTCTTTTCTCGTCCATAGCTGCATGGCTTAACAGACAATTGTACTGTGGTTTTTCTTTATAGCTGCTGTGCTGTGGTGTATCCAACGCAACAGATTGGCAACTGTTCCATCCCAGGCTGTATGGACCAGGAGAGACGCCCGACTCGTGCTGCGTGTCGCACCTTGTGGGCTGCGGAAGAAACCCTTTGGTTGAGAAATGGGACCGGGTGAGTACGCGTGCGCGATGGTGACCCGGAGGGTGCTGGGTGGCCATGGTGATAGTAGATAGGAAGGATACAGGGATGGTGATAACGGTGGTGAGAAGGGAATAATTACTCTGATTCCTGCGATGATAAAGAACGGAAATAAAAACTAACGTTTATGATATTGTTGTTTTATGTTTTGTGCGACCTTTTGAAGGGTTGTAAAGACGCTCTCATCGAAGAACTCCAGAGACATATCGGCGCCATCGGAGGCATAGGAATCGGCGTGGGGGTATTTCAGGTAAATTCATTATTTCACTCTCTTGGCGAATTTCTGATCGAAAAGGAGGGACCAAAAAAGGAGTACTGGATAAACACATTGACCCCTGACCCTGGCAGAAAAGGTCGCGGGAAACTGGTTATTATATCCATGTAAATACACAGCACCTCGCATTGTCAAGCTCAGAATAAACCAAATTAAATTCATGTAAAGTTTTTAATATTTTGTTTGTTTATTTATTTTAAATTGTTATTGAGTTCGGCCCATTGTAATACATTGTAAGTTGATAATCTTTGCAATAAAAGCTTTCCTTGCCGCCTTTCTTGCCCATTCGTGATCGGGCCGTCTTTTTTCAGATTCTTGGCGTCGTCTTCGCCTTCATCCTCTGGTGGGCCATCCGGAACGAACATCAAGGATCGTTTGTGTAAACAGCGCCCTCTATTGACAGACGCAACTGCGCAAATTTCTTCATTAAAAATCCGGAAATAAGTACACAAGAAATAAAACGGTTGAATAAAAAGGTGAAGTGAGTTTATTTCTGCATTTAAGGGGATAAACCGAATCTGAGAAAGCTATTAAAGCTAGTTCTGTTTATTGTAATTATAATTGTCGCACCGAAAAATGTACACAAATGTTTGTTCAGCATTCTCTTCTTTCTTGCCTTTTTTATTTTCGTTGTAGTTTTTGGGGAGAATAATTTTCTCAGCAAAATCTTCCAAGGACTATAAAGAGGTTAAATGTTTTACAGTATTTTAAAAAGTGATTTAAAGATTGTTTGTAAAAATGCTTATGTCACTTTTGAAATGGGCCAGATTGTGCAATAATTAATGTATAGGCCTAATTAGAAAAATTGAAGTTAAGCTCCTATGTTGAATTTCCGTCAAGAAATTTGTAACCTGAATTTATGAACAAGATTCGTGTACAGGATTGTTAAATCGATTTGTAATTATAACTTGCAGCTAGATTAACTGATACGTTTTGTTTCCTGGACAGATGTCAGATCAACATTATTCTTTAAGAAAAATGAGCCAGTTATATTTCAAAAAGCCAAGGTACTAGGTCTTTCGGGAACGAAGCGCACACTTCAGTCAGTATATGGCTCCGCTGATAGGACAGACTATCGCGCGCGCGCGCGTAGCTGTTCCCGAATCACATAACAATATCGACAAATTGAAATAGCGTCCCCTTTTGATCACACCTATTGACAAATAGAAATAGCGCCCTCATTTGACCATAACTTTTTAATGAAATGAAACAGCGCCCCTCATTTGACCGTTTCGAGCACAAAGCCATTTTTTATTCTGATAATGTGCATGTAACTATAATAAACTCATTTTCTTTTATCATGTCGTAGTAGTATCACGAGTCGTGAATATGTTTGATAGAGCCAACGAGATGTATGAAAAAAATTGTACTCAAGGGCAGGGCTCGAAAATCTCGCAGCAGTTTAATAACTTTTAAAAACTGTTTTGTCAATATTTCTTATTGTGTGGATCGTATTGCCAAATACTTACTGGAAAGATCTGACCAAATCTAGCAAGCAAGTCAAGAGAAAATAAAGTTTGTTACCCTAAAATTTTATCTGAAATAAGTAAAAGCAAGAATCAGTTATGTAAACATAAGACAGTAAGCATGATACATTAATTGATGGATTGACAGGATGCACAATGGAACTAGCCTTGATGTGACTTACAGTATGTATTAGTATAGGTGAATACGATAGCCTTGGCAGTGGTGGATCCAGAAATTTTTCCGGGGGGTCAGGACACAGATTTTTTAATGATGTCTCATTTCTGCGGACAAGCGCAAAAAGATGAAACATAACACGCGCCATAGATTGTTTACAATCGTAGTAACGCACTTACTTGAGCTATTTTAAATAGTTATTTTCCCCATTCTAAAACTATGTTTTGGTCTAAGATCAGGTGGGTGGCTTGACCCCGCCTCCCCCCGCTCCGCGCCTGAAGGGTTATGCTATCACTGTCGGTTACCAATGGCCCTTTTCAATGGCAACAGGCATTATAATAATGCAGAAGTGTTCCTCAACAATTTAACCCACCAGTAAACTTACCACCATTTACGGGGGTCATCATTAACGTCCAGCCACATACATGTCCAGCTTTGAATGGTTCATTTTACGCGAGACATGTTAAATTTTTAAAAATATATATATCAACGTTCGAAACCTCTTCAAAAGTATGAGTTTATTAAAATTAGAAGAATTATTATTAAAATTTCTCTCAAAAGGAGGACTGATCGGACGTATTGTTTGTCTATTGGCACAACTAACTACAATTCATATATATCGCGTATTATTTTCAACATTATTAACCATTTTTATACAAAGCACTCGACTAATGATTACTCACTATCCCCCCCCCCAGAGAAGAGTATTAAAGCTTTTAATATTTTGTCATCTGTGTCCAATAAAATTCAGCCTTGTCGGCGTGAATTCGAGCGCAATTTGCTTTGTCCTTGCGCAGCAAACGTAGACAATATGGCAACTGCAAACCAGCATGGGGCGGTGGCAGTTTTCTTCTGGCAGACGGCTTGTCGTTTTCCATTGGCATCGATTTGATCGATTTGTCAATCTGTGTTTTTCGTTACGCAGGTCTAGTTGATTTTGTGTGGGTTCTAATGACTCACTTCATTGGTTTGGAGGCTCTCTTTTATTTTAGGGAGAGGTGGGCCGTTTGGGCTTCGTGGTGTTGAGATTTCATGATGAACTGTTTTGTCTTGTGTTTACGAGTGCTCAGATCTGCATCTTATTTTAGCAGGTTTTCACCAACTACTCCCATTGAGTTAAGTTACAAATTGTTTTTCTCTCGTACAACTTTTGACTATGCATTTCCACAATGCTTTTCAGATATATATTTTTTAAACCACGATCGCCTAACCCTGCTTAGGATATCGCTCACGGTGGTTGGTTTCGAAGCAAAAAAGTGAGTTTCGCCGAAGGGCGTCTTAATGCACTCTTTGTACACTGACCAGTCATTACCTTTAATTTCCTTTAAGTCATGGACTTCCAAGGAGCTCTAGACGTGAACTTTACCAAGGAAAGCTCGTCCTATAACTTCTTGCTTTAATTGCGGTATTTGCTCGGGTAACGTGGTTGTGATGTAACTCGCTGAACAACATGCTAGTTACCTCGAGACAACCGTTGCTGCCTCGTTCGTCAGCTCTGCACTCCGGAGTGTGATACGTGCCAAGCACACTCGCATAAAAAAAACGCGGGAGTAGCCATGGTGATGGTGCAAGTTACTGCTTCATGACGCACATCGCGTAATCAAGGAGAACGGGCGACTGCACCGTGAACCAGTGGGGGTATCTCGTCCCAAGCACCTTGGGAAAGACCGGAGTTGAGCAGCAGAAAATTGCAGGGAGCACCGGAAAAGACAAAAAGACAGAAGCGTTGACCAGACGTTAGACATCCGTACTTTTTTCTTCTGCCGAGATTGACGCGTGATGACTTCAAGACGAGCCTGAAACGACGGTTCTCTCCATCTGGTCAGCCGGAGAGCTTGCTTCGTGTTACAGAGGCTAAGATAAAGATGATGTGGCCTACCTCCGCTAAGCAGAGCAGTATACAGATGTTCTTGAGTGGCGCATGACCGTGCATAGTTTACAGTAAGTATCACCAAACACTTGGCTTTCATTGTCATCTGTCTATGGTCTTCGTGTTGATTGACGAGTTATGTTTGATTGATCAATGAGGCAAATAAAGGCGCTTTCCATATGCGCGTCGACACTTCGGCCAATTTGACGGAGCAATTTTGACGGCCGAACGCAACGCATACGTGTGTCATGGAGTCAACTTTAGTGTCGCTTTAAGTGAACCACCTGAACGCATCGTATACGCAACGCACCCAAAAGAAAAGTACGCCTGGAAAGGCGCCTTTGAGGTGTATTTTGAATTCGTGTTTGAGGTTGGGTGACGCGTACTCTGTCCGCTTTAATATTCCAGGATCTTATGGTTACTTACAGGTAAAAACAGTAAACTATACATGTACATACACACCGTGCGTGCGCGATCCGCGACTGAATGGACCCCCCTCTCACCTATAAATACTTCATCCCCGCCCCCTCAAGAGGAAATAAATCCTGGCCGTGTTTTTCTGAAAATTATCACCA
Organism: Acanthaster planci; assembly: GCF_001949145.1. The sequence continues at coordinate 445,788 of NW_019091375.1, forward strand.
TATCCCTGTGGGTGTCTCTGAGCGTTTCCAATAACATACGACCCTTAGCCCCGTTCGTTTAAAATACCTCTCTTGTTTATTTTCAGAAATAAGTGAGCATGACTTACTCCTTTCAAACATTCTGTGTGCTGAGGTTACTCAGTCCAGGCAGGTATTTTCACGTGCGAATGCACTTTAATTTTGCACCAGTGAGCCGCCGTTTTTGCAATGATCATGCGCGTTGCCTCCCGTGGGTAAACTCAGCACGAAAGAAAATGTCATCAGTGTCACATCTGCCTTCCAGGATATTCCGATCACGTACACCAGTGAACTGCAAATTTCCAATGCAAAACATTTTTGGCACAAATCCCAAGTGTATTCTGAAAAAAAAAGAACAACATTTAATATACATTTTCAGAGACTGATAACTTTGCATTAGTGGTCCGGGGTTTTTGACAAGCAATAGAGCCTTTGCATGAAAGCCATCCTACGGGGGCACTTCTTTTGTTCCACAGGGGAAACCTCCTTTGTGTACACCATAGCCTATGGAACAAAAGCACTGGCCTTCAAGATGGCAGCTATGCAAAGCCTCTATACAGGTTATTTCGGTCTGGCAAACAAAACACCAAAACGGATCTTTAGAAATCGGTTACCTTGCAACATATCTCCAAGACCAACCCTAACTGTGCAACTTAGATTCTAACATTCTTCGACTTGCACTGGGTAAAATTAATAACCGTGTCCAATTAAATTTACGTTGTGCGGAACGAACCTCTAAAGTACAATATGACCATTCGACATACAATTTTTACACCACCGTTTTCCAGCTTCTGTTCTTGTTTACACAACTTAACCGCGTGAAAAGCCAACCAGTAAACAAGCAAACAAAAATATCAGGTGGTGTAGTGTGGCTATTTTAGGTGTGGCCACGTGATCTTCCAAATCGTACAATGTATACTTAGTCCCAAACCAATACGTTTAAAAAGGTGGTAAATAAATCGAGGTTTGAATCTCTTGTATAGGGCAAGGATAATATTTCAGTAACCTAAACCAAGTTGACATTTCTGGACTGAACAGCGTTCGTGTCTGGAAATATAATTGTACAAGACAAACAGATTTCTTGTCTTTCTTCTTTTTTTTCTGTAACACGTTTTAGCGAAGCCTCACCTCAGGTCGATAACCCATGGAAGGTACTCTGAGTTTCAAGGGGGATAATCCAGAATTGATGTCAGGTTTAAAACCCCTGACTGATGGCTGTTTGTTATTAATTTTGTTGTAGAGAGGCGTGGTTTATTCGACGATGAATGTGGGAGTTGGGACGTGATAGCCCCGCCCATTTGGAGCTAATAGCAAACAATTAAAGATGATGAACTCAATGGTGTCATTCTCGCCAAAATGCCAGCGTTCTCAAAGAAAAGTTTCCAGGCTTTTAAGGATTCCTTTACAAGTTGGTAAACAAATATGTTACTTACAAAAAAGTGTGGCCATGATCAGAAAACAATAGAAATAACAATCAAATATTTTAATTTCAGCGATTTATATTTTCCATGCTTTTGGCACCACATTTGCTTTAAGGTGAACATTTTGTTTCAATAAACGTGTGTCATCATCCTTTCTGTCTTTGCTGTTAGACAAAGACTGGTCCACCCAGACCGCAGTGAACAGAACGATATTGTTATCGAGTACCGATGCGTAAGTAACAAACAAATACTTAAAGAATATTGTCGGCGTTTCTGACAACGAGTAGCCGAGCGTTGAAGTCGGCACAGCATTATTGATGGTTGAATAATTAAATGCCCACGTTCGGGGCCAATTAGTGAATTTTCCCCCTTACCGTGAATAAAATCTTCCATCTGACTCATCAAAACAGTTGGGAGTGCAAAATTTGATTAGTTTTCACCATATTTTGGCGATTTTTGTTCATTGCAGTATGTAAATGAGTGTGCCTAGGGACTCGATGATTCATCCGTCTGATGAGAGTTTCTGAGTTCCTGGGATTATTTTTGGTGTTAATAAATTCTATTTGTTTACCGGAAGTCTCGATTTCAACCTTAGGGAATCACTCAGAATAATTCGAAAAAAGGCCCTTTGTGATTGAGAAGGAGGGTAAATTCTTCGCACTGGTGGTAAGTGCAAATTGATTGAAACACTCAATCTTGACATTTTGTGAATGGGCCTTTTCAGTTTAAAAATGAAGTCTATATAGAATTCCCCTCAAACAAGAACGGTATGGGAACACGATAGGCGCGAATTTAAAGAAATAAACTCTCCAGACCCGGTGACAAAAAGTAAATCTATTTGCATCCCAAATTAAAAAGTCCAATTTGTATATCTGAACAATAAATCTTTACAATTTTGTTCTTCTGTTATCAACAATGGATCTTTTTTTTCCCACTGCATTCTTGTCCATTGAGAGACATTTTTGACGCTTCACTAAGCATAGTAAAAGGATCGCCGCTCCCTTCAGAGGAACAATGGGCTCACCCATGTAGTCTGGTTCCCCAAATAATACAATGGGAAACAAACGGATTACTTCGGATACCAGTACGTACATAGTTCGTGGACTGGTTGTCACTTGCCCAAGAACTTGTAAACTACCTGTTTTTAAGTCTGAAAATCAACTTTTTTGCTGTCACAACGGATTTAAATCCTTACGACAACAGGATGGCCAGAAACTAGAAAGTTCCAGGAATCTGGCAGTGGGTCATGTAAGTTGGAAGTGACATTGGAAATCTGTTTGAAAATGCAGTGGTAATGTTGTTGAAAGTTCGGGAGCTGAAGCGTGGGATTTGTGCGAAGTGGGTCGTGCTGAGCGTGTTTGTTCGCCCGAGGGCGCGGCTGAAACCCGGGCGGCATTGAGTTCAATCTGCGTTCCTTAAAATTTGCGGACTTAATTCAAGGCCCCATATTCAACTGGATATTTCTTGTAAAATGAATATGTTGCAATGGTCTGACTGTTCTCACTGGCGAGTAAAGAGACAGAACTTAGGTCCAGACTTTCGGACCTTGCTGAGCGGTAGAAGCAATTGACTTTAAGTGTTGCTTTGAAAGCAGAAATCAAGTTGACATTTTCATCACGTTTTTGAACAAAATGACCTTTTTTCAGCTGTGTGATAGTTTCATGTAGCGTTCAATTTAACCATAAAATTATTATTTTTGCCTTAACATATATTGTACGTTACTGTAGGCTATTTGGTTTAGTGTGATATTTTTGTTCCAAAGTGATCTCTGCAATTCGAAGTATTTTGTTTTGATTAAGTTCAGATCTTCACACAAGCATGTACATATATAGTTTGGTTAAAAGGGTTAACAAATATTCCTAAATTTTTGTTTTAGATTGAATTTCTCTTGGTGTAGTGGAATGTTCTTATTTTGTTTGATTGTAGGAAAATCCTTTGTAACTCTAAAGTTTTTCACCAACCCCCTTGTACATAACCAGTAACTCGGCACTATTTTGTTTCACTCAAGTTGTTTTCAGTAACCTTCCCAACGTTGTTCAGGGTATTATGAATTGGGCAAGAAAGTATAGATTCATGGAGAGCCTTCGTTGGTGTTTATTGATTCCATTTCTTTTTCCTTGCATTGCTCAGCATGTACTGGGTAGCCACTCTTTCTCAAATTGCATCCGTCCGTTCAATCTTTCTAAGCCCCGCATCCTTTCTCGTCTCCAGCCCGTCGTATCTTGTCTTTTCCTGGGCCCTCCACACACACACACCCACACACAGTTGGCTAGACGCTGAGCCATGTCTTTGCCCTCAGGCAGCAGGGAACTCTTAATCTTGCACTCAGTCAAGGGGAAACACCCGCAAAGGAACCGCACAGACCCTTGTGCCAACCTGCACTTCATTAATTATCAGAATCCCCCCCGTTGGTCTCATAAGCATAATCACTACAATCAACTACAAATGGAATTTTGAATACTCATTTCCTTTTTTGTTTTCAACACACTGTTGAGTTGAATTATTCCGCCAGAGCATCTTATTTGGTTGTGGCATTTTGTCCCCTCTGAATTTTTTTTTATTGAGTGATGGGAATTGAAATGTGATTTCACCTGGAGATGGCAAGCAAGGCGTGAAATGCCATGAGGTTATCTCAGGAGCGCGACCAAAACAACAGTTGCCGAAGCTAGCCCTGCGCTGCGACATGCTGTCTAGTGATAATCCTGTTGATAATGAGATTGGCAGGATCAGACCCAGTTGGAATACCATGGAGATGTTGCCAAGATTTGGGTTTTTTGCTCCAAAGGGATTGATTTTGGTATTTTTAGGCACGGATCCAGAGGGGTCCGAAAAAAACCCTGCTTTGAGACCTCCCAAAAAAGAAAAAAAAAAACGGGCAAAATGTAGAAAACAGTAAAAATAATTAAAGCAGATGCACCAATACCGTTGTAAACAATGTACTTGTATGAAATGCATAATGAGTCATCATCATTTCTGCTTGCCCACAAAAAATGAGACATTAAAAAATCTCCTGCCTGATCCCCCCAGAAATATTTCTGGATCTGCCCCTGTCTTCCAGGCTTGTGGTCAGGTGTTACTCCTCAGGTTACTACACCCACATCATCAATGTATGCTGTCAATGCATACTTCCATCATGGAGGTAGCTGTATCTACCTTCATACTTCGATGTGACACTCGGAGATTACTCCAATAAGATGCGCAGTTTCCTTCTCCAAATATTGAACAAAATGAAGCTCAAAAATAAATTTCAAAATAAGTGTATACATGCCCCAATCCCTACACCTGTTAGCAAAACAGCTGAGGATCTTGCAGTGTAGTGGTTGCAGTCATGCCTGGCTACTTACTGTTCGTGTACTCTACCGGTATATACATCGTTTCCCTGAGTCGGCAATGTTTGACAGTGTTGGTGGGAAAACTGCTAGATTCAAGAAACTGTAGGCCAACTGCTGGTTAAGTCAATAAACCTGCAGTGTTCTGCTCGCTTGGCTTGCCTCAGCATCCAGGCTGCTGGTATTTGTCGAGGGAGAAACAAGAAACATTGAATGGTTGTGCCAAACCTAGGGCTACATTTTGTTTAGCAAGGATTTGTGTACCTGTACATGTGTGCATGTTCACTTATACAAATACATTCTAGATACTGTTCATGTAACCTTTCTTTGAGCATCAAGTGGTGGCATTGTTGGGGGGTGGGTGTGGCCAGGCTTTTTTCAATGGGGGGGTGTGACTCCAGGAGGGCTCTATTGTCCTCTTGACCTTTCTCGTTTGGTCATAGGCCAAATAACCTTCCACTTTAAGGTTTGACCACCGTGCCAAAATCTGGGGATGCCAATATGATCAATTGGGTTAATACCACAATTGTCATCGAAGGAACTACCGGTACATGTACCAAAGTTTACTGCATACACAACTGTACACATGTACTTCGGATCACAAAATAATATAATTAATAATGGGGAAAGAAATCGCTCAACATCCAAAAATTTAACTACATGTACATATACACAGGTAATTCAGCCTGGTCGTTGAATGGTCATAATATGCCAATTTTTTGAAGTTTACACCTGATCCCATCCCTACCCCTCAAATTCAAATATCTGGAATGAACCGGAGAACCAAACATACTCACCAAGTGCATGTTGATCTCCTTGCATTGCGCTAACTGCAAACCTTTTACTTAACTTGCCACCTTCACCGTAGAAACGCTTCAAAGCTCACCTGGAATGACACTACATGTACATCTCAACATTATATGCAAGGAGGAATTTAAGGCCAAACAAAAATAACTGTGTTTCTGGTTACCCAACCCAACCAAGAAAATCACGCAGAACCTATATCTTTTTATTCAACAAATCAATCAAATATAAAACTTATGGTGCCATGCCCAGAGCCTAATTTTGCGTACATCGTCCTGTTAATTGTATTCTTTTATTTATTTATTTTTTTGCATGAGAAGGACGGCTCTTGTGTGTTTGTATTTCAACAAACAGCTGCTTTACTACTCTGTTACTTTGCTGATATGTACTATTGACGTGCACTTGCACAGTATTAATCTGACACTGACTTAGTAACTGTTACAAATCCCCCCCCCAAAAAAAAAACAATACAGACCATCATCCGACCCTTATTTTTTGGGCTATAAAAATTTAGAGTAAAAAATAAATATTTTACCCAACCAACCACCCAAATTTATTTTTCAGTGTAACAAGAAACACAACTAATTTTTTGTTTGGCCTAATGTCAGCATTCCAATTTGCCTCGATATTTTCTAATGAATCTTTTAAAACTTTTTCCTTGAAGAAAAAGAAAAGTGAAAATAGTTATTTTGTCGTGACTTGCATATTTCCAGGTCACATGCCACCACTGCCTGGATTTCTTCTTCACTTGATAACGCTGTAACCAATTACCATTACATGTAAGTGTGTGTGCACTGCCTACACACTGCTGCACGGGCAGAAACCCATCACACTGAACGTCCTCAAAATATTGACTGACTGGAGACATTCAGCCTCTTATCTGGGCTAATGGATGGGGCTTTGTGGATGGTTGTCTCCTAGAAGATCTCGCAAGCAGACTTAATCTGAGAGACAAATATTTATCTCTCTTTTTATTATGTAGACACTCTGTACATTTTGCCTAACAGCTTTTATATTCCTTTTTGTTTTTCTGGTTTTTCCTTTCTGTTTATTAGTTTTAGCTCTATCTCGGTGCAAATGATTCGATTCAATTATCAACTTTCCTTGTTTAGCCTTACCTTGTGTAACCCCATTATGCAGTGGGTGTAAATTAAACTGTGTTCTACAGTCAGTCTGTGAAAAAGAAAAACTTCTACCTACCAGTACGGGTATCTTGACAGGTTTGGCTGATTTGGATTAAAAAATCCTGTAGATTTTGCCACACTTCTTCCTGGTTCTTTGGCCAGGTTGGCTGAAATACGGTTAGGCCTACATGTACATAGGGTTCACTAATACCCATAGACTAGTACTGGTGCATTAATTAACTTTGAATTAGCGTGACCTGGACGCACGCTGAGACATTGCACATGCCAAATTTCCAGAGTACCGGTATACATATACGGTGTCCACTCAGGCACTATACTCAAAATTTTTTGACTTGTTACAGTGCCCTCACAGTGAACAGTGAACAGCAATTAAAAGACGGAATCTGTAGAAACTCAAATCACTCCTTCAATTGCCAAAAAGCTAATAATTATTCTAATTAATAGTTGAATGAAAACAGTTCAGTTATAAAATGTGAGAAGTTGCATTTCTTACATTATTTACTTTTGATGGAGTTACGGCCTGCTGGTACATGTACACGTGTACATTTACTTTGGTTACTTGTGAGCGTTCACCCCCCCTCCCACTATGTGCCCGTGAGTGAAAGACAACAGTGTTCTGTTTTTGAAGGCTGGAAGGCCAAAGGAAAAGTGGACACTCTTCTGGTCATTCACAGTCCCTCTAGGCACATACCAGTAGTTGGTAGTCGTGTGCTAGTGACCTCTGTGCTTGTCAATATGTGAACATGGCCTGGGAAAAGATTGGGCTGTCAATTCATACAGCACAGGCAGAGCTATGCCACCCAAGTCTTTCAAAATCCAACAGAACCAAGCTCTGGAATTTTGTCAGAAATTGCAAAGCATAGACTTTGCCATACACATTTTTTATGCTTACCTGTATGGACCCGAGGTGCACTTAAATGCTAATAGGCCTACATTTACATGTTTAAACAACCTCCTTTCTGCTCGCCTTTTCCAACCAATTGATGAGACGTGTTTTTTTCTTTCGGAGGGTCTTAAGCAATTGTTTCCCCTCAGGTCAGCTTATTTTTTCATTTCTAACTCTAGACGTAGACCACTGCAAACTGAAAAATTGGAGCACAAAGTCCTGTGTCTTAGAATTCCATGTTTTTATAGCCCTAACAGTCCCAAATCCTCTGATTTCAATGTGATTTTACACACACCCTAGGGTTAAATATGTCCAGTTGAATACCTCACTAAAGAAAGGCTCAACTGCATACCATGTTGGTCAAGTAGAGTTACAATTAATTGATTTCCTTTGCAACTCCTTTAAAAAATATTCAGTTTTTTTTTTGAAGTCAAGAAAGGTTTTGTTGGAGTCAGGCCCTTCTTTCAATTACATGTAGATATATTTGATTGATTCTATAAACTTTGTTTCTTTTTTCCCCTCGTTTCAGATTCCAGATTTCAACTAAAGGTCGAGCCAAAGCATCAGTTTTCTTTTTATCGTCCCAGTTCCACCACTTCATGACTCAAGATGTGCTGCTGTGCCATCGAGTGCGTCAAGTGCCTGCTCCTTTTCTTCGACGTTATTTTCTTTGTAAGTACAAGGACTGGTGCTTTCTCTGCTCGAGGGTTGTTACTGGGGCAGCAAAGGCTGCACTGGGATAAAATGTCCATGTTACATGTAGGTGAATAATTCCAAGCCACACATGGCCTGGATTCGTTTCTTTATACCTGTGAAGTATATATTGTGCTGTCTGACAAATATGGCTAGGATCCTTGCTCATCCTACAAAATCCTCCAATATATAGGAAACCAATGGCACATTCTTGTGCTTCAAGTTCAAGGGGCATCAAGCGCCATGTAAAGTACATGTAAGAGTGGCTGGGTTCTACCTTCCTCAATCCTACAAAATCCTCCACTGTGTAGGAAACCAATGGCACAATCTTGGCACTTTGCTATGAAAAAGATATTACCGGTACCAAAAAAGTTCCTGAATGCTCAGTAGTCAGTGACATTGGACAAATAGGGGCGAATTCATCCCCCCCCCACAGCCTGGCTTATTTAGGGTTACGTGTTGTAAATACATGTAGATAAATGCCAAGAAGACTTATGTACACTTTACATTCAAGGATTGATTGGGGGGGGCCCAACAGGGGCTCCGCCCCCCTCCCAAAAAAGAACTTCAGGGGTTGGAAAAATAATGAGAGAAAGGCATTTTTGATTTCCCTCCTTTCTGAAAGTGAATAAAAAGCCACAAAATGGAGCCTCATCCCTCAGAATAAGAGAAAACTTGAAATAATTTTCAAGGTTTTATGGCCTCCCAAATCAAGTTTGGCCCAGCCCCCTAATATGGATCGGCCATTATTTACATTTATGCATGATAACCCGTCTGTGACAACATGCACTATCTCATGTTTCCTCCAAGTGTCTTGACTCGTATTATTGACCAAACATCATCATGGCCTTCATGTCTTGCACTCGGTATCCTTTACCCATAATCCTCTCAGCAAAGGAATCCAATAACCTCATTTGGCATTCAATTCCAGGTCTTGTTGCACTAATTATCATTGAATAAACATGTGTCCCCCTTCATGCTGTGTCCCTCATCGACTGTGGATGTGAATTATCCATACAGACGTGCCAGGGATATCGCACAGCTCTTGTTACGCCATCTATCAAAATTCATTACCAGGCACACTATCCAATGATGATGTTTCCTGGCTACATGTATGTACCAGCTGAGATGTCGACTCGGGGGGAAATATGGTTCTTGCTTGTGCCCCCCCCCCGGGGATGTCTCTTCTGTCTGTTCAGAAAATCTTTGTATTGATTTAGGACTCCTGTACTTTTCATTAGAAATAATTGGTTGCTGATGTCAATGTCCTGCTGTGTTTGTTGATAGACATGTATGTACCGGTGCATTATATACATGGATGTACATGTAAATACATACAGGTGCATCTTCATGTTAATATTAATAATAATATTGGATATTTCTAATGAGCCAGTTTCTGCCTAGAGACGCTCATGGCGCAGCACATCAGAAAAACAAAAACATAAACTGTTAAGAAATTTAATAGCAGTTAACGAAGAAGTGAGTTTTCAAGGCAACTTTGAAGTCAGAGACTGAAGGCATTAGAGGGAGTATTGAAAGGTAGTTCATTCCAAAGATGAGGACCTCCATATGAAAAGATCGATCACCCCATGAATCGTGAGTAGGCCTACGTGTATGAGGAACAGCAAGCAAAGAGGCATCAGAAGATCTTAGGCGTCAGTGTTGAATGATTTTTATTTGGGCATTATATAGCCGTGTAGGGTTGAAAACTGTGGCTGCTTTTCATTAGAGCTGTCTGCAGAGCACAGTTGATGATTATATTACCCACAATTCCTTGTGGCATCTGCATTTCCTTCCCGTATCTTTCTTGTGAATGGAGTAACAGGTGTAGACCAGCATATGAACTGCCGCAGATATCCGTTCTGGTACAATGTAAGCACAGTCATTTGCAAACAACAACCTGAAGAAAAACCAAACGTTAACCAATCAATTATGGCACCTTATGTTTAGTTTCAATGTGTAACCGTAGTATCTTGGTTAAACAGCTATTTGACTACATTTCCATGATTTGAAATGTTAACAGCCTAATATTTAGTGGGCCCTCCTTTATTTCTGATGACTTAGACTAGATTATTTAACGCATGCTGCCTCACTGACAAAGTGACGCACAAGACCTGTCTTTGCAAAACATTTCACTCAAATGGGTACATATAGCACTGCACTGATGTTATGCACCACTGTAAAAACATGTGAAGTAATCATTCAGTGAGACAATGTAATGCAGGCCCAGTGACAGAAATACGCGTATGTGTACCAATAAGATTCCAGGTGGTCTTAAACTTTTGCAAATGACTGTAGTTTCAACTTGACCCATCTACCTGTACACTGTACATATTGTACATCTCGGTTGCCCACCATGAAATTGTCTCAGAACACAAATGATCGACACTTGAAACATTAACCATTTTCTCTAGGGCTGGGCTGGCAATGCTACCATCTCCATTTGCCACCTTCACTTCACCTCTCCACTGAACTATTGAGTGCCAGTCTTTTTTTTTTTTCCTTTTCTGAGAATCTAAGCCTGTTACAAATTGCCAGATATGCATGCACTATCCACCTGTCATCCTGGGCTTTGATACCCTCATCTTTATTAAGTTGTAAGTTGCAATGTAGATGCACATCCTTCAAACTTGATTTTCTCCAACACCGAGAAACCAGACCCACAGCTAAGTGATGATGCAAGTTGTCATACCCCCCAGGTTTATGTAAGGGGGATATTGCTGGGATTTAACTGTTTCTCAGGGCCACTTTGGCTGTCTCCGTGGACCTCTGCTCCCCCCAACACTGTAATTGCATTTGGTGCTCGGAGCTGTTATTCTTGTCAGTGCTGGCCCAAACCCTTCACTGTTAAAGGAGCAGGATCTCTTTTCTTAAATGCCAACATATTCAAAAGGAAAATCAAATCCGCTTTTATTTGTTCCTGGGGCAAGCAACAATAGAGAGAATTTATGTGACAAAAACGTAATGGCTTGGTGATCAAATTACTGTTTTCAAACTGGTGGTTGATTTTGGTTTGTTGCATGTAAATCTACGGTAAATCCATTCACGGTGTCAATGGGGGCAGATCTACTTTATTAAGTTTTGAGGTTTTCTCACCTTTTAACAGTGTGTATGTCTAAGCCCATGGAGCTTTGGTATAAAATGCCAGTTACCTGTTTACATGTACATGTGTAGGTCAGACTTCACTTATTGATTCTTAATCTTCTTGGGTGTAAGACTTTGGTTTTGAAGTTGCATGAAATTAAAAACAACAGATAGAAGTTAATATCACAAACTGGGGCAAATTAACAATGAATATTAATAAAGGAAAAAGCCAATTACATGTACGCTTTTGTGCATCCTCAACATTCTAGGATGCTTACAAAGAGGTCATTTTACTTCAATGTACACGTACGCAGAACGTTGTGGGTTCGAGTCACACCTGAGTGAGTCTGTGAATTTTTCACTGGTCAGTCCATGAAGGGGAGAATACCCATCAGGAAAGATAAGGAGCTTCTGTGTTTTGCGGATGGACATCAAGTTTCCTGCTTCAGACAGCTCAAGCACAACCAAGTTTGATTGATTGCACCTTCCAGGGCATAGTCTGCTATCCAGTATTGACTTGGTAATGATGGATGAGCCTGATCACGGAGGGAAGTAGGCCTTCATGTAGGCAGCTTACACCGACCTGTAGTTTGAACTCTTAGTCGCGAATTCATACATGTGCATGTGCATCAGCCAGTTTGTTTGCCAGATCATGCCAGCAGAAATCATCGGAGAGTGCACAGACCATTATGAAATGGATTACATGCTCAACGTGTGGAATTTAAATGTACTGAAAAAGACCTGGAGGGTTGAGAAATAGGCCAGCTAGATCTAGGTTTATCTGTCTACATGTACATGTATGTGGCGCAGGGATGGACGAGATATTACGCACAGTGAATAAGTACTCGGAGGCTGGGAGGTAGGCAAATGTGACTCTGGTTGACTGGTTTGGCTAACCAATCTAAAAAAAAATAATAAATGCATGATTGCACAACAGAAAGCTGGGCCAACTGTCTGGTTCCTGCCCCAAAAGTTGCATAAGAATGACACGCAGGAGGAACCTGGAGCCTGCTCTCCCCTACCCCACCTTACGTAAGAGCTTCATGTCAACCTTCTTCATGTGTGAGGTGTCAATTTCTGCCAGTGGCAATGTCAAGAGGGAAGTTGATGCATAACAAAGTGCCTTCTTTTGTCCACACAGAGGCTATAGCAAGAAAAAAATTGGTTCCAAAAAATCAATCAATTAACACATCATGATGGCTGTGATATTGCAGACCTATACCAACAGCAGGTGTAACTATGTACTATGTAGTTTCAAGGTGATTACATACACTGATGTACATTTTCTTTCTTTGCTTACCTTTTTATGTGTTTATTTAATCTTAGCATTTGCATAAAGGGACATGTACCTCTGTACTATGAAACGTGACATAATTTGCTTCTTGTTTTCCAGCCTGCCCTAGCCGATATTTTGATGCCGTAACACTGAAGGTTTTAAGAAAAGCTTTGGAAATTGGAAATAAAGAAAGGACAAATGTGTTTATTGTAGCGTAGTTTGAATGAGGAGCAGAACGGTTCAAAAGCCTTAAATATGGCCACAGTTAGTAGGAGCAGGTACCCTTTAAATGTTCCTCCTTTGATTTGAAATAAATGCCACCAATCGCTGTTGCTGTTGGTATTTTCACAATTCGACACTTCTTGTGAATCAGTATTTAAGAAAGTGCCCCTAGCGGTACATGTAGATCTCCTTATTTTCCTTGGCCAGGAGAGATTTGGAAAAACGAAAAAGCCAAACAAGAAAAAATTGCAAATTATTCCAAATGTACATCAAGAGGTTTATCTTGGAGATTGCTTCCTGATAAAAAATGTTTCAGTCTATCAAGTACATGCAAGCAATACAAACTGGAGTGTTTGCACTGTTTCCTGTTGTTGGTTGTTGAGGATGAGTCCGTCTGTCATTTCCAAGTCGTAGGTGGAACGTGCCTCGATGCTAACCTATCCTGGCATGCTGCTTCTGGTTTCCATCCACAGTTTACTCCCTTTGTAGAGCGATTTTTTTTCCTTTGCGGTTCAATACACTGCGGGTTTTGTGTACTGAGCTCGCGACAGACTCCGTAACTCAACCCCACCGCTGGACAAAAGGAGAAACCCAGAGGCAAGGGGGGTCGTTTGGATGGATTGACTGACATTCCAATCGCAAGGCACACAGCCGGCCCCCCCCCCGAAAAAGCATTCGTTTCAGCTTTTCATTGAGGCACTTTTTTGGCGAGCCAAATCTCCCAGGGGCAGAGCAGTCAATATAATCATACACAGAGCACTGGACATGCATATGATAGGCCTACATCTTGCTGAACCAAAATCTCGCATGATGTACCGTACATGTAATGTTATGCAGGATGAATTTTGTGATGCTCCGTCATGAATTAATTTCTGTTGTACAAAATGACTTTATTTCTCTCCTTGCTTTGACCAATAACCTGATCTGATATCATCAGTTGGTCTGAAAGCAATAAAATGCATGGAGTACTTTTTCTTTTTATTCAAGATGTTTTGAAGTTTTGGGTCCTAAATGATGCGGCAATAAAGAACATTTTGGTGGATGGAGAACATACATGTATTGCAAATGTCTGGTCAAGATTTCTGAGCAATTTCAACTTTCTAGTAGGAGTGTTTGCGTGTATTAATGATATGGACCATAGACATGTACATAAATTGTACAAACAATGTACATGTACAGCATGTGCACCTCAGGTGAAATTTTTACTGTTGTTTGGTTACTGGCATTTTTTCATAGAAACAATTAAAGAGCAACATGAATAACTATTAAATGTCATTGAATAAATTGGTTTCCTGACTTCATACATTGTGGTTGACATTTTGAAACTTGAACAAATTTCCCAAAGGAAAAAATCTGTACTTTGTCGTGGGCATTTCCCAAACTGTACGTTTTCTTCTTTGCATTGTAAATGTTTTCAGGATGCACGCATTTTCGTAGATGAAGTCTGTACTGGTGGGCCTGCTTTCCAAAACTCACATTGTGCCATATTCACGGCTATATTGTCTACAGTGTACATGTATGTACATGTAGCCAGTGGTACAGTAGTTTGTCTTTTGTCCAGGGCTCCACGCAGTACACCGTCAACATTCAAGAGCCTTGCACTAGCAGTCACAATGCAATTCACAGGCCAGTCACATGCATTATTTTCATTGTTAGTCATGGATTTCACGGCCGTCATCTATTCCTTCCGCTCGGCTTGATGGTGACAAAGACCTAGGACAAAAAGACGATGACGCCAACCTTAGAAGCCCAAGGTTGAAACGGGGAGTCATCTTGGGTTAGCAGTTTGAGGTCAATTTGGTGACAGGAAAAATGGAGCAGTATAAATTTACAAGCTTTGTGAACAAATAATTCGCGCTGGAAAATTTCATTTTAGTGGGTTGTCATTGTGTTTGTCATGTCGCGGTGATTGTTGGAGTGCTTTTTATAGAAAAAAATTTTCAAGTGAAATTTATTTTCTCCTTGACTTATTTTCCTTCATTCTTTGCATAGCTTTTTAAAATTGACCAGTCCATACATGTCTAACTTGCATTTTCATAATAAGATGCCTTGATTATAAAATGTGGTGTGTTGATTCTCTTAAACTAACAAGTGACTTTGTTGTCAGTGGTCTTGGGAACAGGTGCAATGGAGTGTGATCATGACAGAGAATAAGCCAGTTTGGTATTTCATAAAGGTCTTTTGGGGAACAAAGGGTGCGCGTGAGTCAGCATATGGCACTGATAGGACAGACTATTACGCATGCGTACAGGTACATGTAGCTATTCCTGAAAAGCCTCGTACTGGGCATGCTCTGTTGGAATATGGAACTGACTCATTGTGCACTTTTTCCCTTTGCTTGGAATGGGTTCTTTGATATGAGTAGTCAGGTACCCGTGTTTTATTTAATAGGCCGACCCCCTTTTTTGTACATGTTATGTGTACACTTTTGCCCTACTGCCCCATACCACACCTAATGCAAAAGCTACACTCCTCAATAAAGTTAAGGACCACTTTTTATTTTGTGTATACTTTTTTAATGTGAGATATTTTGCTGCTGAAAATGTGCATTTGATGTTTGGAAACAGTTTTTCAAATTTTATATTCTAATGAGAACATCTAGACAAAAAGAAAATGTAAGAAACTAGACCCTGCTCATTGCTTGGGAAAAAATTTGTTAAAAAAGTTAGTGTTTAAAAAAGAGTTAAGGAAAAAGTGGTCCTTAACTTTTTTGAGTAGCTTACAGGTATTTATGAGCAGGCATTCAAATTTTCCTTGGATCAGCTGATGCCCTCATTTTTCACTTCACGCGCTTGCGATTGGAAATTGGAAAACACTTAAATACAAAGTCTTGTAAGGATTTGGAATTTCCTCACTTTTTATCAAAGTTCAAGTTGCATGCCTTTATGAAGGAATGAAATTTTAAAGGTTGTGAGTATCCCGGCACATGTACACCTACTGTAGTTGGTCATTCAGGGTTTCTTCTGGTTACTTTGACAGCTGACTGGTGTGGCGTTGCTTGGAGTGGGAATACACGTCCTAGTTGGTGTCGTTAATGGAACCTACGCATCCCTGATTGCTGGAGTGTCCTACATCTACATTACCTATGCCATCCTGGTCATAGCATTTATCATCATTATTGTGTCTCTGATTGGCTGCTGTGCCGGTGTGCTAGAGAATAAATGCCTGCTAGTGACGGTAAGGATGCATACATGCCCCATCATTGGTGGGATTGATTAGTGGGGGGGGGGTTACGTTTATTCATGACACTGGGATGTACAAAAGACTGTTTATTGGGTTTGATTATTTCAGAATGTAGCCGTGTGAAAACAGATCTTGTGAATGCTGAAAATATTTGTGCTAGTTTTTCAATCCAATTTGTGACCTAGGGAATCGGGAATAAGTCGCAAATTGGCTTTTTGAGATACGTACAGTTGGTTTATTTCCCTTTGTTGTATCTTGGAATTCCTATCTACAGTTCTACTTCTTTGTGGTGTTTTGCATCTGCCTGGAGGTCTCGGTTGCAATCATAGCCTTCGTGGGCTTGTGGTACGAAGATGATTTTGTGGAGGCGTACATCATCCAAGCCTCGCGGACGGAGATGGCAAACTATGGCCATAAAGACAAAGCTGGCTTCAGCAATTCTTGGGACAGACTACAAACCGACGTACGTTGTGTCTTTACTAAAAAAAAACTAGCATGTTGTAAGAAGGTTTTTATCAAATTTGGTTCAACTTCTGCGCTTGTTTGACAGTAATCTTACATGTAAATGAGTTAGCAGAAGTTACTATTCCGTCGTGTTTCATTTATGCAAACAAATCAAATTGCTTAAAGAGAGGTTTCAAGGATTTGTTTAGTATTATATTTTGAAAAGTGAAATTTGATAAATTATTATTGATGTTATTCTGTAAAAGTAGATTTCAGGTTGGTTTATTTCACAGAGGTGTTGAATGAAATTAACTTGGTGGTTGGACCCTTAAGCCACTATGAGTTTATTACTGTACATGACATCTGATCTAAATTTCTTGGAGTACAAAATGTGTGAGACCTGATTTAGCAAGTGAACATATAATTCAGGCACTTGCCAACAAAAAAGTTGTTGAACCACAGAGGGCAGCAAACAGGTTTTGTGGATAACCTTGGTTGACCCTCTTGTGCTGTAAAAAGATATGAGCTACTGTTGCATATATGCAGAGTTTAAGATATTTATGAATTCATACCTTGGGTCAAAGTTTGGTTTGCCATAGTTGACTCTGGAACTTTTCCAGTGGTTGCAACATAATGACAATGTTTGGTTTAACTTAGCTTTTTATGTCGTATCAATAGGAGCAATGCTGTGGTGTCCTTGCATCAACCGACTGGCATGAATATGGAAATTTTGATGCCGCAGACACTCCCGACAGCTGCTGTAAGGAGATCCGAGAAGGGTGTGGTTTAACCATCGGTGAACCGTGGGAAAAGGTGGGTGTGTTGTGGGCGTGGTTGGTGCGGATGTGGCAAAACAAAGATAGACAGCTACATGTATGACACATACTGTACAATTTTACAGTGGGGTGTGGCACCACCAGCTGTGAACCTTTGGAAAAGTTGGGTGTGGCTAAATAGACAAATTTTAATTTCTTCTGTAACGAGGTCAGAAAAGACTGGTTTTTATCCATCAGTAATACACTCGTAATCTGGGGGGTGGCCTGTGTGGGCGTGGCCAGCACTTAATTTAAAGTGAGAGGTATTTGGGGATAATCTTCTCTCTCAGAACAGAGATGCTCCTCGTTGTTTTTTGTTTTATATTTATGTGAAAGATAAAGTGAAAGTTTGAGAGTTTGCGTTTTTTTTTTAATTTTTGTTGACAGAGCTGCGGTACTGTGTTGATTGACAACGTAAACAACGGACTGTACCTGATTGGTGCCATATGTATTGGATGTATCCTTCTCCAGGTTGGTACGGTAGCAGCGTAGGGTAGTGGGGGTGAGGAAAGTCTTAGAATTGTGATTTCACTCCGGGGGTGCAAGTGCAGAACCCTAGGGGCACACTGCAACGTATTATACAACAGCAGAGATATCGTAACTTTCACTTAGTCACCACATTTAATTAGAAGTGCGAACATGTTTCACGGCATTGAATCACGCGCAACTTGAGAAAACAGGCTTTAAGATGTAGAGTCTTCATATAGGCTAACGCATTCCTTTTGAACGTTTTTGTCTTGTTCACAGATGAAAGATTTATTTTCTTGCCAAAAAAACTTTAAATTCCACGCAAAAATTCACTCTCTCAACTTTTAGCGGGTCATGGCACATGAAAGCCTAGCGCACCGTCTGTCACCCTCACCGGGAGCAGTTTACAAATGCTAAATGAAAATAACTTCCTTTCCGTTTAAATGGGACATGTGTGCACATTGAAAGAACTCATTAACTTCATGTAAATTCTGGCAGCCAGTACAAAACCTGTTGACAGCAATCGAAACCAGAACAAAAAATTTTTTAACTATGCTATTTTTAAGCTGTGTTGGTTGAGACAGGTGCTTTAATTTTATAGTTGGTCTTTAGTGGTAGTCTCACATTATTTTTTTAAAATTTTGTCAACTGCTTTCCTGTTTTGAATTTGCCAGATTCTTCTCATAATTTTCATCTTGGCCATGTACTACATCCTGAAATTTGGCAGTGGGAAGAACCGATGCTGTGGTACCTATTACTACGACATGGACTAGGCCAGCTCAGTCCTCCAATCCAATCATGAGTTGAGTGAAGTGGGTGGGGCTTAGTATTCGCATTATTGCTGGATTACAGATTTGATTGGATAGTTGATTTGATCTGGTGTGTGAATGGTTTGGAGGTTGACTGGTGACATTTTGCTCTCCCATGAAGTAAAGTGGGCTGGGTTTATTATTTAAATTCAAGTTGGATTGAAAAGTGGACAAAAGGGTATTATATGTAAATTAACAGGCATCCACTGAAATTTCCTTTGAATATGCATATACTGAAATTTTCAGTTTTTAGTGGGCGTCGTTTAGTATTTAAATTATGTCTGACCCATGCTCCAATAATGTGTTGGTTGACTAATAACGATATGTGTACTTAGGGATAAACTTTGGTTGGCAGTGGTGCCTGCTATCAAAACTCTTTGAAAAGTGGTACATTATTTAACAAATTGACTGATATTGACCTGCATATGTATTCACAGTAGTGCCGGCTTTTTAACTATATCCTACATAATTGGTTAAAAGTTCGTTCACTCACTTTTTGAAAAACTATTTTGCACACTGAAGGGTATATAATTTTGTCTTAGATGTAAATACTCGTAAACAGTAGTCCTGTTGTTTTTCGGTGGATCTGTAAATATTTTTGTACTTGTTTGTAATTTGTTCCCCAAAATACGTTCCGTTTGTAAAAGAAATACATAAATGGAGAGGAATCTCACAGTCCCCCCCCTTGTCTTTGTTCAGTTCAACATTCTCGTCATGTTCGTTAATAATTTAGGCCACAAGGTTGTGGTAAGCACAGAAAATTCGAGCATAAATAGCCTTTCAAAAAATGAAGTGACTGATCTGCAGGTTGTTGACTTGAGGTTTTCTATTATTTTTGGTTTTAATCCGGAATGTGACCCCAGAAGTAACGATTTCGTGATTGAGTTTCAGCGCTGCATTTTTCTATTTTGTTGGGCTGAAGACCAACTAGTGTTGTAGTGTGACTATTCTTGAAGCCCTGTGCTGTAAATTTCAAGGTAGTGCTTTGTGTGGCCATAGGGAACGTATTTCTGTACGTTCCTAATTTTTTTCTAATCTTTTTTATTTGTAAACATGCCAATCTTTTTTGATCTGTGGTGTCTCTGGTGAATTTAACCATAAATGCAGTGTTGACTTTGGTCTTTAGTATTCCAAAAGCGCCAATATAAGAACTAGTTTTGTATGAAACGCCTCCAATGTCTAGTTTGTGCTTTTTGTCTGTGCGGTTTCAAGTAGTTACGTTCACCACGTTTCCAGGAATATTACGTAGATCAACCGCAGGATCTGGCTACAAATTGGAAATTTATCTAATGAGAGACGTGCTTCTTTGCCGTCTGATTGGTTGGGCTGACTTGTATTTAAATGCAGATGCGATACTCATTGCGCATGCGTAATTATTAAAATGAAGTTGACGTCTAGCCTGGCTTCATAGTCTAGCAGTTGAGTTAGGCATGCACAGTATGCATGTAATACGATAGCACTTTTATAAAAACTGCTTGTACAGCGTATTGTTACTAAGACCCAATTGGGGGCGTACTTTGAAATGCCTATATCTGCCATAGTCTCGTTTATACATGGTGCTTGACTATTCCTACAAACGTTCTCGCCCTTTCTTCATATCGTCATCATTTCCGACCCAAAATAACCTTTTGGTTATTCAAGTGCGTAATTTAGCTGAAGGAATGTTGATTTGCCGTTAATTATTTTCCCAAATCGTATAGAATATCGACACCACGCCCAGGGTCAAACTGTGCCGGGTCGAATAGGTCAGTTTCGCTACCTGGTCTCTCGAACTGGTATAAAATCAGTCAATTGAATTTGTTACCTACAAACGGCTTCCTGACATTCAAGTTTGCAGTTGCAGTGTGCTGTTGAATCGAACGATGAAAGCTTTCTACAAAAACATGTTTACTTGGGAACCGATCAACGCACGTACGGCGTGGATAGTAGCGGCATAAGGTGTTACAAACGCACGTTTGGCGATTTTACCGAGAGTAGTGTTTGGAGCGTGCGCCACCAGCAAGCATGGGCGGGGTAGTCAAGCCGCTGGCCGGTATGGAAGTCTTGCTGTTACTCGCTGTCGTCGGAGTCGGCTTGGCGGTATTCCTCACTGTGTTGCAGTCCATGGTGAGCCAACATTCCTCTGGAAAATCCACTGGCTATCGAAGGCTGGCAAATTGTGTTTTTAATCTCATGATAATTGGCCCTCGATCGGTGATTTCAGTCATACTGTTTTCAACTACAGTTACGTCACAGATTTACCTGACCACAAGTTTCATGCACTTTTTTAGGGTAACGGAAACACTAAAAATCGAGATAGCTTTGAAGTGCATTCTTTCCTTTATTTGTAACGACAGCAGCTTTGGCTATTACATTGGCTATTGTATCGTAAACTTTTTACAAAAATCATCATCTTGCAGCCCGGACTTGTTAGCCGAAGGAGGGCTTGTAAATAAAACGATTTTTATGGGATTTTCTAATCTTTCCAGACTGAAGTTCCAAATGCCGCTTGTCTGCCGTATACAGAGGTGACTTTCCAACGTGATCCACCCGTGGCTTGGGGGAATATAACCTTCAAACCCCCTGGCGATAATGCAAAATGCGACTTCTGCTTAGCTACTCAGGTTATAAGTCTTTGCTTCGCTTTAGTCTGCGCTCTCTACCGGGGCGTGACAATCTGCGTTGAGAAGCTCGATCTGTAAGTCAGCTTTTGATTGGTTGATAAAGTTCCAGGCAGCTCGTGACTGGTCAGTCACTGAAATAATTATGCATGATGCATAACTGTGAATTGGATTGATTGATATTATGATTAATATTCCAACGGTGCCTATTAGCGGAAGAGGTGTGACAGCGAAACCTTTCATTTTTCCCAAAAGTGGCGTCTTCATTCCTTCCTGGCAGGCCCCTTTTTCACAAAAGGCGCATGCGCTTGAAACTTCATATTTCCAAATGTTGGTGTTACTTTTTCAGAAAGCTGGTGCGAATTCTCTCCATTCCGCTGTATCTTTTGTCGGCTGCTTTTGCCTTGATTGAGAGCGCTGTCCTTCAAGTAGGCTTCAACAACTTCTGCAGTCAACTGACATCGTATGCTGGGTCGGACAAAAAGTGAGTAGTAGCACGTTTATCTACGACGACAATTTCATAGCTTTCTCTGTGTGGAGATGATGCGTTGGTAATGTCTCAGACGCTGTACACGTACCGTATGTGTCACTCCTATCCAACGTGCGGAAATTAACGACTTCGATTATGCGCGGCAATTACTTGACCAGACCTTCGTGAACCATACGGCCTAGCCGATCTTCCGTTGAGACTTCTCGTTTTGAAGACTTCGTTTGCACAAAATTAACAAACGATCACATTGAAACTCTTTATATGTGCTCTAGAAGGCTTAAACCGAATAAAACACAACAGAGTCGTGAAAAGAAATGCTACATGAATATGAAATTTAGCCTTAAAGTGGAGGCTAAGATGATAAAATATTTCCATTTTCAATCGATCTCTTGGTCTTTTTTCCACTAAATTTCTCGATTTGAAATGAAGGAGCTGCTTGCCTGGCACGAATTCTCGTGGCCCTCATTATATATGTAAATGCCCCGAAAATGAGACATGCGCAGTTATAATTTCCCTGTGAACTGCACAAAACATTACTCAAGTTTTCTCAGAGGAAGAAAGAAATACCCTCTAACGTGACGTCATGCGCATGAGGTCTATAGTTTGTGTATGGCCTGTCTCTGGCGTATTTTTTCCCAAGGTTTTACATCTTTAAAACAAGTTTTACGAACTGATAAGGTTGACAAACTCCAGTTGTGGTTGTAATGTTCACTCTTAGGTTGAAAACTAAACTTGAGGTATTTTTCAATGAAGTTCAAGTTACGGAGCATAGAAACGATGGAACTAAACTGGAAATCCATGCTCACTTTTAATTCCATGATCTTGAATGCTTTCCGTTGGAAAAGGGCTCGGGTCCCATAATGATTTTCTTATTTCTTTTTTGGATGACTTGACAACAGATGCGAAACCGCGGAGAAATTCATCGCTGGATTACCTGACTGTCCCGAGTCTGAGTTTTACTTCGTCGGGAAATTGTCGATCGCCACGGTATGTAGGCTACTGACTTCATGGTTTTGAGCCGATGCGTGCAGGGGCAGCAAGTAGTTGCAATGGTTGATGACCGAAAGAAAACCTTGGTTTCCGCGAGTGTTCCA
The DNA here is from genome assembly GCF_001949145.1 of Acanthaster planci. The sequence goes on from NW_019091375.1 coordinate 468,569, forward strand.
CATGTGCGAGAATCAATGCCTAACAGTGTATAATACTGTGCCACAGTAAAGCGCCCTCTCGTTTGGAGTTAGGGGGCGCTTCAGTCGAGTTCGGGCGGCCTGGTCTTGACACGGGTTTCCTGTTTGCTGCACTCGAACGGCAGGAACAAGAACCAAGAATACTGTTTTCGAACTCGAATCACACATTACCTCCTCGTTGGGGTTGTACAGGAACATGCGGAAAAACTCGTGAGATTTTGTTGTTTAAACAGCAGCTAAAAATAGCGAGATGTCTTACAAAGCCGCAGAAAATGTGAAGGTTTGCTCAATTAATTGATACTAATAATTTTCCATAACACAGAAATGGATGTTCCTTTTTAAAGCCCGGTTATCCAAACACGAACTCTCGAAAAACGTACATGGACGCCGCCATGTTGCATGTTGCTTGCCACTAGCTACCAGCGATAACCAGTTGCATGTTCCCGGCGTTTGAGCGGCCGACTCACCAACAACAAATCGCGCTGTTCATGCACACGAGAACAAGCCGCCTAAACTCAGCCTTAAGTTTGTGTCGTGTTGCAAACTCGCAGGTCTGGTTTCCCATTGTAGTAACATTTCGTTAAACGTGATGAACTTGGCAATGGTGCCGAAATACGTCACTCAATGTGTTTGGGAAAAATAATCAGTCCACTTCACTGCAAAAAAGAGTAATTCAGTGGGCTGACATCGATCTGTCTTATCATTACAGGGTTTCAGACTCACGGTACAAAATAAAACCAGTAGGAGACGACTTCAGGTCATACGTGTTGGGTCAGCGTGAAAAAATTTCAGCCAAATTTCAGGACTTTATACCGATGGCTCTTGTTATTTTTCGTCAATAGAGGGCGTCTTGGATCTCCATGGGCTTCTGGCTCCTGCTCACCATTTTGACGATCGTGAGCTTCGTCGCAAGTCGCAAGAAGCAGTCGGTACCAGTGAAGTCCTAACCGCATGTCACGTGTCTGCATCGGCTCTGGGCTTGACCAGGCCCTCATTGGTGAAAGTGCGTCCAGTCTGCATTAATCGAATAGACCTTTCATGTATGCATCATTATTTTACAAATTTGACCGCCATTTTGTACGGTTTACTGTAAGCTCATTCTCAGTTCTCTGCTACTTTTGCCTCAAAACGAACATTTTGCTCCATCGATGTCAAAATAGGAATTAATGTCACTTTGATAGTGTTTAGTACAAGTATTTATTATTCGGTGTCTTGATATTTAAGTTTAGGATTGTAAACTCTTTTTGAATTATTATGTTTTGTTATGGAAAGTCATAGTTATATCTGTGGCCCAGCAGTTGATAAACTGTGCTCGTGACGTTATAAAGAAATGTCTAGAGAGGTTATACGTTAACGCGTCCCCAGAGGGCAAGAGTTTTGTATTACGAGGGTGACATCACTCCAATCAGCCAATGGTCTATCCAGATTCGTTTCCACGGAGACCGATGACATTTCCTGGTTCATATTCACGGGACAACTGAGTTTGCGACCTCGAGAATAGGAGAAAAAGTGGATTGATGAGCAGCATTCCATTTTGTCCTTAAATCTTCCCGACAAAAACTGGTTTGGATGTCGTTTCTGGTAACATTTTATTGTGTTAAATAGTGGCAAGACTCTCCTAAATTGGGTCTTGAATAGTTTTACAGTGTTATCAAATACAATACACACATCAGCGCTGTTCCATTCCATACAATACACACATCAGCGCTGTTCCGTTCCAGTGCACAACGTGATTGAGAGATACCATGCACCCAGCCATAAATCTCGTTGGTGTCGCCCTTGAATAGTATGGTTTCACTTTTCAAACAGATTTCCTTTTTGTGCTTCATGAAAAGACTTTATTTCCAGAAGCTAAAAAAGTCACTTTAATGTTTGTATAGTAAGCGATCGGAAAGCTGTGACATTAAATTCAAAAGTATAGCTAGGTCTATGTTCGCTTATTAAAATCAGAATTTCCAGTAAACAATAGTCACGGAGTATTTCCAAATTTCAGAGAATTCAAAGAATATTCAGAGAATAGATGCCAAGGATTAAATTTAAGGCAAACAGGTCAAAGAATTGATGCAAAAATAACAATATCCTCCGATAAAAAGTGCCTTAGTTCTGGTAAATCCTTGGATTTTGTTTGCGCTTTTGCTTATTTTTGTCCATTTAAAAATAAGATGTGTGCCTTTCGTACGCGTAAAATGGTAAGTAGGTTTGTCGTACGTATCAAACTTCCCCAACCGCAGAATAAGTTGGCATCTCCTCTGACCTAGACAACGGATTTGGATTCGACCTTTGGAAATTGAAAATGCAGTGACAACAGACGTGGCTATACGTGGGAAGCCCATTTCCGACACTAAGACGCAAAACAATGCTGTGCGTTTTAGCGCTATCTGATCTCCTGTGTCCATGCAAGATATGGGGGCGGAGAGAACCCCCCCCGCCTTTGTGTTGGTCATTGTGTGATCGGAATCTCAGGAATTCTTTACAGACTTCCAGGGGGATCGATGTGTTAGGTAACAATAGTCTAGAGTGTGTGTATCGGGATTGGACAGGTAAGGGGGTAACCCTCCATCCCATATCTTGCCTGGTATAGTGTAAGTCCTTTTTGTCCTACCTACACGGTGGAATCATTTAGTCTTCAGTCCAAACGTTGAATGAAGGTGTCAGCAAAATGGGTCATGTTGTTAACCCGTTTGTAATTGTTAGGATTTTCTTCCTGGAGGTGGCATGAGCGGATGCTTTGACGGGGGTTGTTCCCCTCCTGGAAACACAGGTAGGATTGTAATGTTTCAAATAATTAGTTATCCTTATGTTAGTCAGGATATATCTAATTATGTGACAAAGAATTATTCCGTTATGCAGTTATTCAAATGGCATGCTTTCTGACGTGAATGTTGCACATCTCTCCTGCCATCGAGGCTTTGCATGGCAGCCATCTTGCAGGGCAGTTCTTTTGTTCCACAGGGGAACCTCCTTTGTGCATGCCCTGTGGAACAAAGCAACTATCCTGTAAGATGGCTGCCACGCAAAGCCTTTGGGGTCTCGTGCATGCAAACTGTTGAATGCAATTCAGTCGCGGATGTGGATGTACCAATCAAGGCGTGGTCGATGGTCCAAGTGGTATCAATCTTCAACACTTAATCATGTTTAACATTATTTCACATGACGTGTAGCTAAAATCCCTCAACTCAATGTTTAGAGCATGCGATCAGGAAAGTGTGGTTTCTAAAAGTACACGTACGGTTATTGAAATCGTGTTTCAACGCGTTGACCAATCACAGGGCGCAAAATTTGTTGACCCAACGAGGGTTTGGAAAGGGTCGACAGATTTCACGCCTTGTGATTGGTCAACGCGTCGCAAAGTCTTGGAGGCGCAGTATTGTGATTCGTTATCGCGCTCAATTTGATCGCGTAAAGTACGGTAACTTGGTTGAACATTATTAGGGGTTACCACGCTCGTGGGCAGGTGAGCGTGCGGTTTCATGCTTGTCCTACCAATCCGGTTCGTAAGTGACTTCGTCACAAAGGCGGACGCGCCACGATTCGCAGGCTCCCATTGGACGATCGCAGAAGTTGCCCGTTAACTTCCAGTTCCATGGTTCCACATAAACGGCGATCAATGCATGTAACCCTATGTGTAGTGCACGTGTGCAGTGGGCGTGGTTTAAACTGAACTGACGTCACACTTACGAACCGGATATGGTGTTGTGATTTGCCAAATAAAAGCGTGCGTCCATCTTAAAAACGTGCACGT
>NW_019091375.1:472372-485352 GCF_001949145.1 Acanthaster planci
CAAAGAAAATGGCGTCTCCTACGATTGGAAAGTTGAAAATATGCAGAGACACACTGACCACACTGTAGTTTCATCGTGAAATCAACAAAATTTAGGAAAAGTGAAATAATTTCAATGTTGCATCTATAAAATGAAAGATAAACCTAGAAAGAAGGTAAGTATTGTATTGCTTTTATAATCCGTTTGATATGGCGGTCTTCTTTTGCTTCTACCAACGTCTCGATTTAGCTTAAAAACAGTCTTAGTCCGTTGCACTCTGGCGAGGATCACTGCCTTTGGCATCGGTCAGAAGAACTTGATTGCATCTGCTTGTAGATACTTGAGTTTGGTTATGTCGTCTGTTATCTCTTGTCAAGAGCGGAATTTGTTCTCATTAACACTGCTCTAGCAGACACACCACAGTCAATAACTGAATTGCACGTTGCCATTGTTGTGGTCATGTTTGAACATGACTATTGTTGGTCCTGAAAAGCGTTCTTTATGACTTGTGCGCATTCGCCAACCGACGTAGTCTGTAGCTTGTCATTGTCTTTGTTAGGATTTCATTGTGGTGTTCCGTGTTGAACAACAGGTGTCGGGTCATTTTAGGCAAGACTTAACAACTTGCATGGTGAAAACTATTAGTGTTCAAACCAGACGTTGAATGAGGGTGTCCCATAATGGGTCGTGTTGTTAAACCGTTTGTTGTAGTGGAGATTTTCTTCCTGGTGGTAGCATTTGCGGCTGCTTTAACGGTAGTCGTTCCCCTCTGGGAAACACAGGTAGGATTGTAATGTTTCATTGCTTGTCAGGGATTTGACAGAATTTCTGCTGTTTCCTGGGGTAATTTTTTCGCTCTATTAATATTGTTGCTGCTGTTGTTGCCGTTGCTTATGTTATTGCAGTTGTTGCTGCTGTTGCTGCTCCTGTTGCTATGCTGCTGTTGTTGTTGGTGTTGTTCTACTGTTGTTGCTGCTGTTTCGTTTGCTGCTGTTGTTCTTGATGATGCTGCTGTTGCTGTTGTTTGTTTGTTGTTGTTTGTTGTTATTGTTGTTGTTGCTGTACTGAGTTAATTTCTGAAAGCGTGTCATCACGCTTTGCCTTTTTGAAGGACCAATTTCCTAAAGTAAAGTGCCTTCCATACACAAGCGTCGACTACATCTTCAACCCACCTCATTATTGGGGAAGCATCACAGTCACGCCCCCGGACTCCAATGGAACGTGCAACTACTGTATATTCTCAGAGATAGCCGTCGCTGTGGTCGCTCTGTTCAGTATCGTCTATCGTATAGTCACGGTTTGCGACCAAAAATATGACATGTAAGTACCTTTGTGAGGATAAACACATCACCAACTATGCGCTAGATGTGTTAATTTACCAACCTTGTCTCCAAATCTCTAGAGCTACTGTTATATGTATGGGCGTTTTCAGTAAAGACTAAAAGATTACACGCTTGCCCCTAGTTATGCGTGGCAAAACGTTGGGACAAACTCACCATGGCTTGGACAATTCGGAAGGGGTTAGAATGAAGAGGAAACTGTTACCGTGAGAGCATTACCCTCCACGCTACAATGTATACTATTTTAAATTAATAAGATGCTACGACATTTTGGTTGTGAATAGGAGACGTCTTCACTTCTAATAATCTTGCAGGTCCTTTCTGCGGACAATATCTGTGCCCATCTATTTGCTGTGTACTTTGAGTGCACTGGTTGAGGGTGTCATTCTCCAAGTCGGTGTCAACCGCTTTCTGGCCATGATTATGACTTACAAAACGGGAGACGAAAAAACCAAAACGTAAGTTTTGCATGGATGCTGAAGGGCGCAGTTGCATGTGATCCTACACGTCACATTTTGTCGATTATGTAGTTACTGCAGTCGTTTAAAGAATGTGGGTTACCAGTCAGAAATATAAAAATAGCAAGCCAGATCAGCATTCCAACTGCGCACAGGAAAAGCAGTATGCGCGCCAAAGATCTGCACCCAATCATGCAGTGCCTCCATACGCGGACTTGTACGCGTGTTTTTGTCTCGAATGACCCTTGTCTCTTTGAAATTCTGAACTGGCTCAATATCTCAATGTTCTTTATATCTCAACACTGGGAATTATGTTACTAATCATCACGTGACCGATCACAGAATTGGTTCCAGCACAAAATATGACTACAACTGCAGTCTTTTTTCAGTTACTTACATTGTTTCCATAACGATTACTAATTGCACCTAGGATTCAGTGGTCAGGTTAATTGATGTGAAACGATGAGCCAACTGGAAGCAGTTAACCAGTGAATCGGGGGAGTGGTTAACCAGTGAACCGGTGGGTTAGTTAACCAGTGAACTGGTGAACTAGTGGGATGTGTAACCATGAAGTGAACTGGTGAGGTGGTTAACCACTGAACTGGTGAATCGGTGGAGTGGTTAACCAGTGAACCAGTAGAGTGGTTAACCAGAGAACCGGTGGGTTAGTTAACCAGTGAACTGGTGAACCAGTGGACAGTTTAACCATGCAGTGAACCGGTGAGGTGGTTAACCAGTGAACTGGTAAAACGGTGGGGCGGTGAACCAGTTAATTAATCAGTGAACCGGGAAACCAGTAATCACGGAAATGTGAGCGGCGGTCTTAAACAGGATATACCGTTGTTTTTCGCAGCTGCTACATCGTTCAGGCAGGATTGCAGAGAGCTGCTGAGTCAAGTTCGCTCAACTTGACCCTGAACTTCTGCACTGAGTTCAACGTTGCTACAGTAAGACCTGTTATCGTTATACAAATATTGTGATTCGTGGAGCATTCCATATTCATGGATCACCTCATGAGGATAGTTTTACTACACCACTCGAAGCAGTAAATATTTGTTTACCGTTGGCCTGATCGGAGGTTGTGCCAGTTTTACAGTCACGTCTTGGCAAAGGGGCAACCCTGAGGGATTTGCATGTTTTCCTCGTTTTTGCTGCAAAATGATAAAAATAACTCGGGCCTTAACCTTTTAGGCACAGTGTTGAAAAAATTCCGAGCACTTAACTAGTTAAATTTCAGGTATATTTAATGTAAAGGTTAAGAGTTTAGTCAATAATTCAGATTTTCCCCATAGAAGACAACACTAATTTTGCCCCTTTGTGTTTCGAGTGTGAAATATGGAATAACCATCAACTGACCAATCAGAGAGAAGAACCAAGACTCAATGACGTCGTCCCGACCCTGAGAATGCAGAGTAATGGAGATCACAAACCTAAATACATGTAGGTAGAACCGAAAATGGCTTTCTCTTTTGTGACGTAGGTGGCGTCCTGGGTCTCGACCGCGTCATGGCTTATCCTGACGTTGCTGGCAGGGATTCAGTTTCACATGCAACGTGTTAGCCCGTCAGCTGACCGAGAAAGGCTAGTCTATGGATCAAAGGACAGGCAGGAGACTTAGACAAGTCTAAGACCCATGCCCTCACCCGCTACAATTTTAATTAGTTTAATAAGAAAGAGTGGTATTAATGTTACGGACTATGACAAGGAGGAATCTTAGAACCAAATTCGTTAGCGGGTGGGCTAGAGATTGAGATTTTTTCGTCCATCCTTTTATTGCCTTTCTAAGGGGTAAGGCTACATTTTTGCACGCGTTTTGAAGGAATGGAAATGAAATAGCCTCTTTCTATTATTGAAAATGGCTCTTTTTCCGGGCTTGGCACTCACCCCCCTGCCCCCGATCCGCCCTTAAAATGTGACAGGTTTACAAACCGATTCCAAGGCTGTAACTGCCAGAATGGCAATTCGCTGGAATGAACCGAATGATATATAGACTGCGAGCATTCGTGAAACCTCGCGAAATCATTACATCTTAATTGGCTTCGATGTTAGGTTGCTTGGCATATCAGTAAGCAACGCTTTGAAATTTTGATTGTATACAATGATGCAAATGTGAATACCGCTTGCCCGGCCTCGTTTTTACATGGCAAAGCGCCCTCTAGTATATTTTTACGCAGAAGTTCGTTTTTAGTAGGCATACTTCTGGTTTTTATCTTTTTGTGTACAGAAGCTAGTACTTTCCTTCAAAAGGATGAAAAAAGTGTCGAAGATGTTTAAGAAAATCGTCTTTAAACGTTAATGCTATTCACTTTTATGTCAGTCTGATTTATTGACACAAATTTTCTTGACAAAATTCTTGTGACACAAAATCAGTTTGTCGTTATCACTTTGTTTACGTTTCAGTAATAATTCTGACGTATACCTCTCCTTCAATAGAGGCTTTGCGTGGTAGCCATCTTGTAGGGCAGTTTTTCTTTTGTTCCACCGGGAAATCTCCTTTGAGCATGCTCTGAGGAATAAAACAACTGCCCTGTAAGATTGCCTATATTGTGGGTCTCGTGCGTGCCAAATGTATGAGAAATGTATTCCAATCTTTATATTAAACATGTAACACTGGAATGTTGGTTTACCAATCAAGGTGCGGTCGATTCTCGAAGTGATATCAATCTTTAATTAAACTTAATCAGAATTGAAAGCACTCCATAATACAGTAGACTAAATTGGTTACTGTCTATCGTCTGTGTCCTTTCCGTAGATTTCTTCTTTCAAAAACCTGCAGGCATATCTGGAAGTTGGAGATTCTTTGCTAGGCGAGGATTTTTTTTTTGGGGGGGGGTCAACCTCTTCCCCTGCTCTGACACAAAAATATAAAATAAGAAACAATGAAATAACAAGTTATATTTTGAAAAGATGACATTCTTTAAAGGTTGTACATTAGTAACTGTAAAGCTATGCCTATGTAGGCCCATCTGTTTTGAATATTACCGCATCGTCTGGGAAAATGTTTTTAGGCTAAGTTCTAGGTTTATTTTTGTTTTTTATTTTTTACTCGTGTACCAACATGCCAGGATTACTCATTAAAAATTGTTAAAAGTGCAATTTTTTGAGAGAGGTGAAGGAAATTAGGAGGTAGAATATGGCTAAGGAAGCCCTCCCCTGTCCTAGAACCACGCCCCCGCTGCAAAGTGCCAACTCAGAAAAAAAGGAATTTTTGGTTGGTTTATTTTTAATCTACTTTTTGTGCTGAAAGCACAAATGCGTTGTTTGTTACTCTTGTCCACTGCTGTGTAAGGCTTCCTCCAAAATCTCATTATCCACTGTTAAATGTAAACTTTGTCCTTGTTGGTTGCTATCTTCTGATTTCGGCAACTTCATTGACATACTTATTGGTTTTCATCTCATGCAAATTTCTGACCAGATTATAGGGGCGGGAAAATCCTCTTAATAGCGGACTTTGTTCCGCTGCGAGTCGTTACGTAATGAACGACTGCGTAAAAGCACCGACACAGAGAATTAGAGTTCACGCCAATGTAAACAAAGGGAAGGAGATTAACATATTTTTCATTAAAAATTTCGAAATAGTTGTCGTTGTGGTTCAGAGTTTCAGTACAGTTTCTGATTCAGTAAGGGAAGCTACAGTGCTGTTGTTTTGACCGCTCTTCGATGCACTTGAGTCTTTGTTAAGATTACAAACGTAGCATCAACATCCTCCTGCCAAAATTGTTTTTCAGATTTTCCTTTTTAGCTCGAAGATATTAATTTTCTACACTTCCCGTTTGAGTTTTCGCTGAGCCAGGTCGCGGGCGCAGTATCTTCATTGCATTATATTGCTAAAGGCGTTTCAAGGTGCTTGAATTCCTAAAATGACGTCGGCCATGTCTAGGTGCTTGATCCTGTTGGAGACAGTTTTTCTTCTGGCTGCAGTAGCGGCTGGTTTAACGGCTAGTATCTCATTGTTGCTTGCTCGGGTAAGTATTTGAGTTCTCGTAACTTTTAAGTTTATTTAGGTACAAAGGGATGTTCACCGTTTAGTGTTTTTTCCTGGTACGATGTGAACTTTGGTTGAAACATTTCTAAATTGAATCTAGCAACAGTTTATATCATGCACGATTTGCCGGGCAAGGGCAATTTTTGGTTTTTGTTCTGAGCAATGGTGCAGCCGGGTGTCCTGTGAATTGTGGAACCATGGAAATCGCTTCAAGCACAGCTGACGCATGCGCAAAACAGCCTACGGGGCCATATTTCATGGATTCCAAATTTCATGCTGCATCAGACAGATTGGGCGCAAAACACAATGTGATCCTTCAGATAAAGGTCTACCTTAGGGAGCAGGTTACCAGGGAAAATGCCGCACGATGTTTATAGAACATATAAAAGTGTTGTAGCTGTTGTCGGCTAATTTTGCTCAGCACATAAATTTTGCTCCGCACAAAATAATAGCTAAACTAAAACCCTTTCTGGAGACGGTGCCGCGAGATGTCCAATGTTATTGTGATTGATTAGAGGTGATACTTACCAGGCAAGTAAATGTCAACCGTCGTCGGTAAACTTGTCTGTGAGGTTGGACCCGAGAGGGACCGTCTCTTTGGATTAAATGATAACTTTAGTTCCTTCGATCCCAGGACGAAATTCCCGACTCTAACTGCCTACTCTACGGGACTTTTAACTGGACTGGAGCCGCTGTAGAGGGCGACAAACCCAGATGTGATTTGAGCTTGTGCTTTCAGTTCGTCGTGTGCGGTGTAGGTTTGGTGAGCGCTATCTATCGGTGCCTCAACATTCCGTGCGAGAAGTTGGACATGTAAGTGATACCACCCTTTTGAATAATACCCCCCCCCCAGGATTGATGCCAGGGTCAGAGTGTTGTCATCACGAGAGGGAGCTGTTCATAAAATTTAATTCACGACCTAAGGCCCTTTTCCAATACTCGATTTGGGCTCCGTCGGAGGCTTCGTTCCCAAAACCAATCCCCGATTGTGGACCTGAAGCGTTTAAATTAAATTGGATTACTGTAATTTCTGGCTCTCTTGCATCTTATTTGATGTTTTGTGGCACTATTAAACTAATTACTGCGCTTACAGCTTCAACGTCAGCTAGTTAAAAACAGTTGAAGCCTGAGACGGAGCCGAAGTTGAGTATTGGAAAACGGCATAAATTTTGACTTGCTCAATAAAGACCTGTATAATTATGTCTTAATGTCTTAACATTTTATAATTTTATGCAACACATCCGTGACTGTAAACTGTTAAACAATACCAGCGGGATCTTATCATTTGAATGCACCTTTTTGTTCCAAACCGACTGTTATACCACCAAGCAGTAATTAAGATGACATTTGTTTACTCGTAAAAGAAAATACACCCGCACAAGCATCATTTTGTTCACTGTTCAATTTTCCAACAGTCTGTGCAATCAAACAGTCTTTACTTTTCTTGGGCGTTTTGGCTTGCATTTTTGTTCACAGTAAGTGCCTGCGTGTGTTATCAATTGTGATCTACCTGCTGTGTGTGGTCTGTGTTCTGATCGAGAGTATTCTGGTGTATGTTGGGGTCGTACGATTCTGCGACTCCATGATAGAAACTAACCCAGACCTTCCAGAAGATTCGAGGTAAGACAGACTGGAAACCTTTCCTCTCTGTATTGGGTTGGTCAGTGGCCTCTAAGCTTTGATTTTATAGTCTAGGCTTCGTAATTAGCATTCGTCAATCTTGAATTTGATTAGCTGAGGGCATCATCATGAACGCAACGGGCGGGCCTTTCATTTGCGGTTGGGCGATTTAAATAAATTGATTAGCGATGAGCTAATGTCAAAGGTCATCATCGTAAGAAACCGTCCTCATTGCGGTCCAGTTCAACGAGGGGTTTCGACTACATAATAAGCTTTTTTCTTTCTTTCTTGTCAAGCCACTGTACTGAAAATGTTTTTTCTTCCACTTACGTCAAGTTTCAGTTCACATGACGTGCCTCACCAGTTAGTATCTTAATAAATTCAGTATTTCATAATTTTCAAAATAAATTGGAGTTTTGATAGCGGCAAGTTTCACCATTCTTTTTTCCTTCTAGCTGCGATAACAGCCAACTTGTCTTCAACGAACAGAATGGAACTGACGCAAAGTTCTACGATTTCCTGAAAATGTCCACGGTAAACGCATGCCAAATTCTTTCCTCAAACCCTCAATTTCATCTTTGAATTTGTGAGGTTTCGTTTGGCTGATGATTTAAAGTTATTTTTTTTTCATAGTAGTAGGATGGCAATCTGTAAATCATTATTTGAAAACAAATTTTTCTGATATGTTAGAAGATTGTGGCGTGTCCTTGCAGTTTTAGAAAAGTTGTTTCTAATTGAGGCCTGTGCACCCCTCCCCGTGCCCGATCATTCAGAAATTATAGAGAATGAAAGCAACCAGTGAAAGTGCGCCTTGGTAAGTGTTCTAATTGCGACAGAACCTCATTGAGCGCCCCTTCTAGGAAATGAAGGCGGCAAGTGGGCCACGTACCCATGTACCCAGGTTACGCCACTATAACATCGAACCTTTGTGCGGGGAAAGGCGTACAAGCATGGCGTACATAGTGTGGACCTAGCTCTGCACAAAAGAAGTCCACATAATGTAGGGTGCGATGGCGTTGTGTGTTTTTACAGGTTTGGATTTTGTCTCTTTCCAGATCGCTTCTTGGGTGTCCCTGGTCACGTGGCTGATCCTGACTGTCATTGCGTGTTTTGCCATGTGCTGCAGACAAGACGAGTATGCCTAAACTGAACTTGCTGATGACATCAGGATGATGTCACCTTTGGATCAAATGTCCCCGAGAGTGTTGTAGTATAAACACTTAGCTGAAGAAAGCGAAGGTTGTTCTCAAATACCATGCAAAAATGGGAAGGATAGTGGATGACAACATAGTCATGGCGTTATTCAGAATAATGAGCCTGATCTGAAAATTGACATTAAAATAAAAACCATGAGCATGAAGTATAAAAAAAAGAGATGGCAATCACGGTGGGGTACTTCAAATCGAATAAATTTTAAGTGTTGTTAGATTTAAATGCATTTTTCTAAGTTAGGGTAGAAAGTCGAAACTATCAGATTAATTAACATTCGAACTTTTCAAACGTATCTTTTTACTTTTCGAACGACTACTTTGTTTATTCAATTGCATATCTGTTTCATGTACAGCCAGAGTTACTCAACCTAAAAGATATTAAAGATAAATCGCCTAACTAGGAATTTCGTAATGAGATAAAAGACGACGGTCAAATTTAAACTGATCTGGGGTGTGGCGAATGCATGACGTCATTCGATGTGGTGTAATGCTCTTAACGATCTGACAACCGTCTCCATGACTACGATCCCAGTCACATTTATTGCACATTTATTGCTGAATCTGAATTTGGCAGGTCATCAGATTGTTTGCTTAACCAATCCGATGCAAGAATCAGTACCCGACCTTTGCCCTCTATTCTGCCATGTTCCGTGGACTTCAGGCTGCTCAAGTCATCTTTAAAGTCTCACCTTTGTCTCTAAATAATGTCCTAAACTCTTAAAGTTATAAAACTTGATGAAAATGCCCCCAATTTGGAGGAAAAAAGACAATGCACTGAACCAGACGTTTTCATCTTAAGAGACCAGATAACGAGTACTACGCCGAATGAGGCAGAAGCGAAGTGTATGTTCAAAACCTGTCTTCATTCACTGACTCAACGAGGTATGTGAACGTAAACCAGTGAAGTGCAACCTCGTTGCCAAGATTATTCCCGCCCTCAGCGACTTAGCATTATAATCATCCTCCTGCCTTTAAGGTAAAAATAAACACCATTTAATCTACATCAAAGCCCTTTGAAATGCATGGAATCATAAGAGATACCTTTGACATTAGATATTTACAATTTGTAAATAAAACTTAGTCAATATTCATATCAGAATGATCAAAGAGGTAGTACAACTAATCTACGCCAAATGTACAAATTCTTAATGCATTGAATTGTGAGTGGAAATTTGGAAATTATTTTTGAATGAGAACATTATGCAATCTACGCACTGCAGGAGACCTTTTGCGTTTGCGTTCAGGATTTTCTTTGAAGATTTTTCCCACTCACTGTGCAGAAAATCAGGATTGTGTTTCAAACTTTCTTACAGCAAAGCACTAAAACTCATTGAAAGTTTCGCAGTTATTTCTAAAGTTGCCAAAAACTGTTGTAGTGTCAACTGTTGTTTCACTTCATACAATGGGTAACAGTAGACGCTTTGATAAACATTCAAAAAAAGAAAAAGTATGAATCATGCTTGTTCCTAGCGGAGATGTTTTTAAAGCGATAGAAGATGTATCATTTCGTGAGCAGCTTGAAACTGAAGAGGCGCTTGACGACAATGCGAACTCGAATGACTTAAAAATCGAGTGGATGATACGTCGGTGAGGGCGTCCTTTGATGGGGTGGCGGCTAGCAGAGGGCGCCCTTCAGACTGTGCCGCATTTGTCGTACTCCAAATCGGCCTGTCGGATGGCTCTGCACAGACACACGGCGAGTATCATCACCAGAATCTGGCGGGAAGAAACCCAGGTTTGAATAAAAAAGAGAGAAAGGTAAGACAACGATTCATAGAATATGAGATTACTGTCAGCCTTACCATTATTTTGGGACATGCAATTAAATTTCAAGCCTCAACAGGAGAGTAAATCAAGCCTTTTAATTTCTCTTCTCTGTTGGTCCTGTAATGTTTGGAGAAGTACTGAAAAAAATGACGGTTCTGTGTTTCATTCTCCTCGATGCAGAATGATCAGATGGAACAAAGAAATACCTATTCAATGAAGCATCTGTTGAAGACGGGGACTTTCAGTACCGCTTGTATGTTTGCTGTTATTCAAATTAGCATCATACAGTTGCCCCAATCCTTGCAAAAAAGCCCACCAATGTTGCAGCGTCACGTCTGAACCCCTCCCCATAAAAGACCGGAATAATCCACAAGTCAGCCTTTTATACGAGCATCCTGTGACTAATTCAAATAGCTTCGTGAACCATAGACAAAGCGTGCACGAGCTCAGCAGGCTGACCGCAGATTGCAGCCGGGGTTGGGTTTTATAAGCAAGTTGTATGCGTGCTGGCGTTTTTTAATCAAGCACGCAGACTCTGTATACACCAAGATCTGGACAGTTGAGGTCCACAATCCAGAAAGTTAAAACGACGCCATGTTGTTCACGGACTCATTTACAAGTCAGGTAGCCATGTCAGCCTTGAAAGTGCTGTCGTACTTGATTTTCGTAAAGGCTGAAACAAACTTACCTGAGCGACTGCCACTGATATACACACGCCCACCAGGGTGAAAATATTCCCTTGAATTATGCTGCTGACTTTGGCTTTGCAACCCTTAAAAACGAACATTAAAATAATTAAATCAGGCTGCAATTGAAACAATGACTATGACTGCCAGGCATCGCCGTCTAACCACGGACGTGTATAATAAAATCTGGACTCGCAATGCCCTTAATCAGCTTATAGAGATCATTGAATCCACTCGCGGCCATTTTACCGAGCCTAATACAAAGCTTTCTAGCAATGCCCGCCTTTGTTCTTCCTGATGTCAATAGAAGGGAGCCAACCCACGCATTTGTATTTGGCTCGGTAAAATGGCCGCTGGTTGGCTTCTTCTTCATACAAAGGCGTTGCAAGTCCAGGTTTTTTATATACGTCCGTGCTTCTAACCACCAACCCACCAACAAAAACCAACAACCACTATTAACCAACTAACAAACCACCGCCAGCAAAGCAGCGGCCAACACTACCATTGCAATACTTACGATGGTAACAGAAACCATGCAAGGTCACAATTAAGAATACTTAATTAAACACACTGTATAATGAAGACGATCCGACGGCCACACAACTATACCTCATCAAAGAGTGTTTCGTCTTCTGGGCAGTCGGACGTGCAGTTGACCACGCCGCATGAAACAGGAATGGTCTGACCAGACTCTAACCAGTCCTGATGTCCATTTGCCCCGCAACACTCAAGCTGTGGATGACCAAATTAAATTGGTGGGCCATGGATAGCTTCATAGATAGCTTTCGTGGCAAACAAAATCCTGGTAATGGTCTTGAGTGGTTTGTAGTTTGTTGCAAAACGTGCTGACGTCCAGACAGGCGAATGCATCATAATAATTATTAATAATCTCACAATCTGCAGGTCTCTATCTTGAACAAATCCCTATCTTTGACGGACGAAATATCACCTTTTCTGTGCACGGATTAACTTCATTCAAAATTAAAATACGTTCTCAGTAGCATAAATTGGTTCTATTCTTGTTGGGTTTGTTTTCAAACATGAACATGTACATGTATTTGTTTATTTTTTTCGATGGAGGAATGGACTTAATTTATCCCTTGAATTTCGACATTCGGAACTTGAATTCTTGAAATGAGTAGCACAAATTCCGCCTACAGAAACAAACTTTTCGAAATGTCCAGTTGGCCAGCAAGTCTGGAGTGTGTAGACACTAGAGGTCGCTCTCTTACTTACACTAGACTGCGTGTAGTCCACGGCTACTTGCGTTGCTTTGTCTTCGTCGTATTTTTCCGTGACCAACCACTCAAAGTAGTTGCCCACTTTGTTGCCAAGCTCTGCCCTGTTGATGTAGATCCATGCACTTGCTCCAACTTCCAAACCAAACAGCAGGAACAGAATAACGAAATACTGTCAAGAAAATTAAACAAGAAAGAGAAAAAAAATGTACGTATATATTTGAGAGGGGTGTTTAGAAAAATTCTTGCAGTTAGGTTTATGTTTCAACCCTATAAATAAGCCCTCTTAAGAGTTTTGTTTTCGCATCGCACCCTGAGGAGTTTTCAAGTCTTATTGGCAATCACATCGACACCAATTTTCTTGAAAATCGCACATACCGTCCTCGTGAAACCCTCACTTTTGTGAGACAGATTAGGAAAAAATGTGACCTACAATCCCCAAACCAGGCTGAGGACGGTAACTTCATAATTCTAAAATAGTGAAACTTCCACTGTTCAGATTTTCATGGGAGTTTTACAACTGTCACTACCCATAAGAAGCTTACTTCAGACAAAATTCTGAATTAACATAGATTACTTTAAAGTGAAAACAAAAATGAAGGAGAGGAATTGTCCAACATCACAAAATACCGACTTGAGCCTGGTTAGGGGATGGTGGGTCACAACTGTGATTAGACTTCCTCCGTTGACGTGCTG
>NW_019091375.1:485431-506732 GCF_001949145.1 Acanthaster planci
AATTGCGCGAAGGCGCTGAATTGCACGAAGGCGCTAGGCCGATTCACGGGTCATTAAAACCAATCACAACAGCATTTGTCATGTGTTGGATTGAACTAACATTTCTCGAGTGCACTCATACTGAATATCGTGTCATACACTCCAAGCTTTGAAAAAGGTCAGGCATTGAACAGCCGATATTTTACGGGAGATTTGTCCCCCTGCTGTGGGCTAGCTGTTCCAAAACAGCCTGTCTCTGTCGGGTTATCTATGAGCCGTATCGAGATCCCATCAAATAAGAGCTCCATTACACTTTATCGTGCTTCTTGATCTTCCAGAGAAGTGGGGAAATCGATGCCAAGAGGGTCCGTTACTGTTGACAGTTAAGTTTATTTTAGCACTAACAGTCCCAAATACTCTGATTTCAGTATGATTTTGCATACACCCAGTGGGTAAGGATTAAATACTTTGCTACTATTTTTGCTTGGCTGCTTACCAAACCTAGTAAGCAGAAACTTTCTTTGACAGCGCCGCAGCATCCCAGAATTCCTATGGCCATGATGACGGCCCCAGCGGCCATGAGAGCATAGGTGCCGATGTTGTAGGCGGACACCGCCGAGACCGCGTCTTCGTCGCCAGAGGGCGACAGATTCGGGAAGAATTGCTGGCCGTAGCGGAGCCATAGTCCGAATCCGAGCATGGCAACACCGGCTAGCTGTAGAGTAAAACAACAGAAAAGCCGTTAAGAGAAAAAACGGACTCACAGATAGATTGCCCCTAACTTACTTGTATATAACACGAGCCCGTAGAAGCCGTTAAATAAACGACTTTATCCAATGTCCATTGAGGCGTAGCCAAGTATTTCAGATGAGGCCATATTTGTTGTGGTTTGCATGAACACATCTTGTTACCGCGCAGTAATTTACACTTAAGTCTGGTACCCAGATAAAACTTGTCAGCTGAAAGCCTGTCTTTCTTGTACAAACACTGACCGCCATTTTGTGTGGGCAGCGAAAGTCTGCTGAAAGTTAATCTTCAGTTGGCAGTAGCTTTCGCCTTAACATATGAATTTGTTCCGTTAGAGTTAAAGAGAGAGGTTTTCACAGAAGTATTAATATATCATTTAGTGGTTTATTAGCTGAATGTTGCTATTTTAACACTTTGTAATTTGTACATTGTCATTTTATTTAAAGTGACAGTCCACTATAACTGTGGCTGTGACGAAGCAGACGGGACTGAGGTCCATAGACATTAGGGTCACATGACCTGTCTAGTTCAGAAAAATGCCCAAATAAGTCACTGCACTGAATAAATAATTAGTAAAATGGTTGCAAACATCAAGTCCGTTGCTGACATAATTATTTGTGTTGCACATGCCTAAACGATAATATCGTTACGGTACATCTCAACAGCTAAAAAAATCTGAAAGGGCAAGGAACAAACAACTTGTCTTCTGCGCATTAGTTTAGCATAATTTATTCATGCTGACATAAACATTTCGATTTACAGAGTATGATTAGTATTATGATTTTCTTTCTTAAAAAAGACGATATGATTCCATCATCAAAAAATTGTTCCAAATGACTTCATTACAAATAACTTCGAGCAAAGAGGCCAACCGAAAATAGAGCATTGAGGAAAAAGTTCCGGCAATCACTCACTGACCGCAAGACCCCCAGGCCGTCTGAATGCAGCAAAGTCCCCACTAATAGCCGGCTTGATACCCGGTGAGAGACACCAGCAACTCGTAAATTAAAAACCCCCAAGAAAGTATTTAAGCTAGATAAGAGGTCTTTGATATTAAAATACGCAGGATATTGCGTGCATTATTTCTTCTTGTAATAAAGACGGCAAAGTATATCAAGTTGGTTATTAATTGAGTGATGTAAAGGCAAAAATCCAATTTCACGGATACAATATTTTCTCAGAAGGGTTAGTATAATATTGACGCAGTATTCGGTCCTTTGGCCCAATTATGAAATAACCCTTGTAGTCCACAGTCCCACATTTTTAATTTACAACTCTTTGGGTTTTGATCACAGGTTGTAATAACAAGGATATGTTAATTTTTGTGTACTGATTTTAACCGAATACATTTCTACTCTGAAACGGTTTTGAATATGTAAAAAAAAATTTGATTTCGAGTAGTGACATATCAAGATTCTTTGGAAACTTCGTTTCTTGTACATGTATCTACATGGATTTGCGTGTTACAGCAGCACTGTATCGATGTCATTTCTATTCCCACATATTAGAAATGAGCTAACTAAACACTTACTAAATGGTTAAGCACTGTGTTAGCCTCAGTGACACAAAAGTTTCATCGAAATTTAACTTGCTCCTTGAAGTCGTGAAGTTGAATGATACTAAATTCCATCGTTGATAGCCTTAGCACTGCAGCCACTGACCCCAGAGATAAGCAAGTTGCTCCGATATATCGTGTAAATAACACAATTATAACTGGTTTCGGAGACAAAATATTCGATATTTCTGTGTTCAAAATGTCATCGTTGTAAAACAACAAGAACATGAATTTTTAAATGAAATCAATCAAATCTATATTTGGTTAAAACATAATCTGATTACATGAAAAAATTAACAATTTATGGAAATTTGTTTAACGCAGAAGTCTTGTTGATAAATTCTGTTCGATGCTACAACGCGAAAGATAAAAAACATTTTTTAACTTGGGACATCGCTCACTATTAATTTGGACTGGATAGCTCACAGCATTGAGTCATCCAGTTCAAGAGCTTCTTATTATATTTTTGAGGTGTATTTTCCAAGGTCTATTGTATCCTTTCGCCGAAGTGCAATCCACTTGCAGTTCGTCCACAAGATTAGGATTCGCAATTGAATTCAATAAACACGGCTCCTTTAATCTGAACCCGATCATTAATAAGATATTCTTCCAACTGCCGCAGGCCTGTAACAACGTCTGCAGCGGAGTCTATCAAATAATGCCAGCGACTATTCTATAGAGCACCCGTACCCTTAAGGACATGTCGGGATTTGTGGAATCATCGGTGCATATGATCACAGCAACTGCGTTGGGAACATTAGTCGGGTGGCTACATAACTTTATTACCGTCGCTCCAATAAATGGATTTTGGTTGGAGGCCACTTTTACAAAGATTTACACAGGCAGCTGTGAATCTGTTCTTGTATTCTTACACCAGAAAATGCTTTATAAAATAGAAATAGACTGATTCAAATATTATGTTGTGATTTGCTCGTGCCGATCTAGTCAAGCGTTCTTATTGGTTGCATATGTGCGCGCCAGGGTTGTGGCCCTTGAAGCGACCATTATGTCTTATTCTGCCAACATTTTGTACAACTCCCAATGATCGTGTGCGCTCGGGATATTCATAATGACTGGAACCAGCCTAATGCCAGACTTGATTTATAGGTTTATTACCAGTGCCACTCGTAAAGTTCAACTTCGAAATGTTCTACATGTGCATCATTCAA
The DNA here is from genome assembly GCF_001949145.1 of Acanthaster planci. The sequence continues at coordinate 488,882 of NW_019091375.1, forward strand.
TCAAGCAGGTGTTGTGTACGCTTACGCTTCGCTGCCACATGGAAAAGTGCGTGCAAATTAATTTTGATAACGACCATGCCGCATTAATTTCTAGATATGGCATGGTTCCAAAAATGGATCATGATCAACATAGAACATCGTCAGCACGCATGAGTTACACTGTAACATTCAGTAATATAATTACTCTTAAAGTGCAGCGAGACAGTTGCCATGGCTGCGCATCATTGACCTCCCATTATTGGCGTAACCACGACCCCTGACGACCCACAAAGGGAAACATCATCACAGCTGACTCGGTAATGAAAGTGGAAACGGGAAGCGCATGGCAAAACAGAGCATTGAGTGATACGATCTATGCGTTATACCACTACAGTAGATAGCAGGCACATTTGATGAAAGGGGTAAGCTCAATCACTAATGTACCCCTTACGCGTTTGCGTTCTGTCCTTTGTTTTGGCACTGATGACAAGAGAGTTCCGATGGAAATTTGGCTCTGATCAAATCAAAGTAGTTTTGTCCTATAGTGTGTCATAGGCCTGTAAACATGACACAAGTGATCATTAGTGCACAAAATCTTCGAATTAGATGTAGAATGTAGTGAATTACACTATACACTTTAAATCAAACACCCATTATGAATGCGTCTTTGCATTAATTGTAAACATATAACTGTTTAAAATCAAACGGTTTTTTTAAATAAATGTTTTTCGATGTTGAGGAAGTGTTACCATCCGATAAATGTGTTTTTGTGTCTTGTTATTAACACCCAAAATGCCTTGGTGTCTGAATTAATTTCATTCAAACATCAAGATGTCCGATTGTTGTTTAAAAATAAACACCACAACGTGCTTAGCTATGGATTATTAACACCACAACGTGCTCAGCTATGCATTTTTAATACCACAACGCGCTCATATGTGCTACCAGGAAAGCGTGTAAAAGGCGTTAAAATATTGACAATTGTTTTAAGGTGTATTGGTTTGCGGTTTTTTAAGCTGCATCACTCAGAAACCATTTATTCTCGATAAGTTCTTATCTCTTTATCAAAAATTACATTTCAGTTTACATTGAAAACCTTATGGGGAAATGGCTACCTTTAATAACCAACGTATTTCTATTCAGTATAAACGCGCCATAAGGGCATTACGAAATATGAGCCATTGCTATTGTTAAGTCAATGGGTCTTATGAATAAAAAGTAGCAGTTGTTTTTGCTACCATTTTTGAAGCATTTACTCATGTTTGTATTAATAATACATGTAATGAAGCAAGTGGTTTTACTTTAGTGCAGTTGCTGAAACATAAAAGTATTTACTTTTTACTTTAAGCTTGTGCTTGACAATAAGCAGTTGCTTCATTTTGTATGAATAAAATGAGTAAGTTCTACAGAATTGGAGTACATGTATTTCTTTGACTTTTTGCAAGACTAGTTCAGGGCAAGCTTGGAGACGAGGAGCATTTACTAATGTTCAAATTGGCAGCATTCACGAATGTCATTCGAAAGGAATAGCTGTATGCCTTCGGGGGGAATCTCAAGAAAACAGATGCAGGCAGTTGTACCGATTTAGAGTGGCAGAGCAATTTTCTTCATCAAGGTTTTTGCGATCAAATTACCGCCGTCGTGCTTATCTGCCATGCTGAGGTGTCCAAATACAGCAACGTGCTGCACTGTGTGCGTCTGTCCGTGCAACGGGAAAACCCTATTGTGCAAAACCATTCGGCTGTGCAGTCAGCCACAAGGATAAGGCATTTGCTAATATTTATGCTAGTAGATACTGAATAGTAAAGGAAACATTATATTCCTACAAATTCAAGCATTTGTTTATTCTTAATGGTTTTACTTCGCAGTAAATGCTTTTGCTGTTTGCTTGAACTTCATAGCATTTGCTAGTTTTTATTCATACGACCCAATGTCGACCCAAATAAATGGCGTCATCAGGCGCAGATCCAGGGGGTTAGGTATCGAACCCCCCCCCCATTCACTAAGATGAAAAATGGGGACAATGATAACAAATAATTAAAGTAACTTTAATTATTAGTAAACAAGATAGCATCCAGATTCTTCTGATGTGTACCCCAATACTATTGGAAATAATGTATGTAATGTTATGTTTCATCACTCTACTTGTCCGCACCGAGATGAGACATTAAAACAATCTCTGCCTTGACCCCTCTCCTGGAAAAAATTCTGGATCCGCCCCTAGTCATCCTGCCCATATAAGGTAGTACCTGGCCATGAATGAACGCTTGTAGAGCATGCCGGCTACATAGACATGTCTCACATTGTCCACTGCTCGTGTTGACGGACAACGTGCAGAAATAATGATCACCCTCAATTGCAGGTGTCAGATTTGACCTCCAAATGTGAGTTTACCCTATTACGTTTAATAAAGAGTCGAATTTTCATGTTGTATCTGGTACAAGTATTTATCATTAATTTTGGTGTTTCGATAGCTATTTGAGATATAGCATTTAGAATTCACTGTTCTTCTTTGATGACCACTCTCAGCCACTGGTAGGCAAAAACATGACCAGGACGTAGAAAGATCCGATCCTCTGGAAGTATCATTGTAGGTGTATCCAAACGCAGGTGTGAGTTTTCAGTGTGCTATTATGCTACTGACCTTTTTCCACATCTCGAAGCTGTCACGACAGTAGTGGTGACAGAACGCTCCTTGGTCAAAAGTTGAGCGTCTTGGGATGGGGATGGGTGCTTTGCTGTGGTGGTGATGGAGAAGGTCTAAACATCTCCAAGCAATGCTCAATTACAAACTGTACTTTCAATGTGGTTTTAAAGGGACTCTTGCTTGTTAATAAATGGGATATCAGAAACGCTTTGTATTCCTTAGCTACGTGTATGAAGGTACGCGTATACATCAGACAGCGAAGGATGCCCTTTAATTTAGAGCTTGGGGCTTAACAGCAGCTATCGTTAAATGCATTCAAATGAACTTGTCAAACTGTGTTTTCAAGATCTAAAACCTTTTTGCATTTTCCTTGGCTGTGGGTTTAATATAAGCTTCCTTAAATTGGTGGTTAAATAAAAACATGCCCCAAGACATGTCACATAACGGAGACAGTTCAGGTGAGCCCGTCATTAAATAGCGCGCGTCCAGCGCTTAAATTACGTGCCATGCAGACTTTACGACACACAATTGCTCACTGTAATAATGGCTACCTCCAGCCTGGTCAGTAGCTCCTCCCGTGTGAAATAACAGACTTATGATGCAAAGAGAGGGTTACCCAGGCTACCGATATTATGTGCTCCATATGTGAAGACGATTGTGAGGAGGGATGTAAAAGCATCGATCGATGCCCCAAGATAGCCCCGTCTTGACGTGATTAANTGTGTTTTAATATCACAGATTTACTGGGCAAATAATTACTAATGTTTTGGGTTAACGTTATTACGAACTTGGCCCAAATAGCTGGGAATACATAGGCTCTCTGTGTTGGGTCGGACACCAAATGACTTCAAAATACTACTCGTGACGCATACAAACAACTTGAGGAGAAAGGATGGATTACTTCCGTCCATTTTTTGTCCAAAATTTGAAACTGATTGTTGCATGCACTCAGACGCCTCTCTGATAATGGGTCGTATGAATAAAAACTAGAAAATGTAATGAAGTTTAAGGAAACAGCAAAAGCATTTACTGAGAAGTGAAATCATTCAGAATAAGCAATTGCTTGATTTTGTATGAATAAAATGTTTCTTTTACTGTTCAGCATCTGCTTGTACAAATAGTAGCAAATGCTTTATGCTTGTGGCTGACTTCACAGCAAAATGATTTTGCACAATAGGGCTTCCATTGTCTGCACGTACAGACACGCACGGTGCGATATCTTGAGACCTCAGCATGGCAGATAAGCACGATGGCAGTATTTTTGATCGCAAAAACCTTGATGAAGAAAATTGCTCTGCCACTCTCTAATCGGTACAACTGCCTGCATCTGTTTTCTTGAGATTCCCTCCTAAAGACATACAGCTTTTCCTTTCGAATGACATTCATGAACGCTGCCAGTTTGAACATTAGTAAATGCTTCTCGTTTTCAAGCTTGCCCTGACCCAGTCTTAAAAAATGTCAAGTAAATGCTCTAATTCTATAGAACTCACTCATTTTAATTCATACAAAATAAAGCAACTGCTTATTGTCAATCACAAGCTTAAATTAAAGAGTAAAAAGTAAATACTTTAACTTTTTAGCAATTGCACTAAAGTAAAAGCTTTTGCTTCATTATTATTCATACAAACATGAGCAAATGCTTCAAAAATGGTAGTAAAAGCAAACGCTACTTTTTATTCATAGGACCCAGTGATAATTCTGCATGACTTTTATGATACATTCTTTGCTGCAACAATGCAAGCGTTTTCTACGTATCATTACTTACTTTTGGAATTAAAGGTTAATTGTCGTTTCATGTTTGTGTCTGCAATACGTGAGGTTTTCTTATTAATGTCTTGTACTCCTGTCGTACCGCCTTTTGGGGCTTAATTTTAAGACATTTTAAGGTATTCAAATTCAAAGAGATTTCTCACTGATTACTTCTCTCACGCATTTCATGCCTACAAATTATAAAATGAAACAAAAAGATGGAAGGAATATCATTGTTCAGCGGATACCAACTTGCACAAAGCTACTTAGCACTTAAAGAGTTCATGCTATGAATTATATCTCAGACACACTTATGGTGCATTTTAATACTCTTCATCAAAGTATGAAAACTGTTTTAAATCCTTTGAGGTGAGAAAAGGCACTTTTTGAAACATTAAAATTTGTCCAAGCATTTCTGAACAAGTGAGGGCGCTGTTGCAGATGTAAATCAGGGAAAACACTGTCCAGTCTAAATGTTTTTATGCTCACATTTTTAAACTCAAAATTTGCACTTTGAAAACATTTCCCAGAGAACGTTGCCTGTTAACTTATTGCCTGGCAATAAATCACCAAAGAATCGGAAATTTATGTCAGCAAATTGAAATTTCCGTCAGTTTTTGTATGTATGTACACTGTAACATTGAGGTTCTGTGCCTGGGATGACATCACAGTTTTGCTCATGAATATGGAAATTAATAGGGTGAAAATAAACAAGGCTCCTTTTAAAAATATCAAAACAAATCATGATTAAAAATATAGGGTTGTTTGAAACAGAAAGGTGCTTTTTCCAGGGTTTTAAATGCAATTACTCAGCATAATGACCCAGATCGAGCACACTTTACTTCTTGTAGTTTATAACAGAGGGTTTCATGCCATATTAACTTTATTCTCAGGATATTATCAAATTTCATCTGGGCTTGGGGCGATTGTGTTACATTCTGACGGGTGATATCTTGTTCCAGATGTGCTCTCATTTCTCATTGTATCTGTCACCCGCCACTTGTGGTAATTTTTCTTCTTTTTGTAGGCCCTTACATTTAAAAAGTGCAGCGTCTTTCTTTATCTTCAGAATCGGTGGTTCATGCTCGTCTTCGGCCAACCCCCTGCTGGGAATGCGACAAATCCCTGGTATGCAGTGATGATTGTGAGTGATAGTACTACGTGCGAACCAGCGAGATTGTCCCGGTACTCAACGGTTATTGGTCGTAATGATGCTGCATGGGTCGACCGGAAAACCGTGTCCGTCTGATATTTAATGCTTTTTTTCGTCTGTCACCAACGCCCCTGAGATCCATTCAAAATTATCGAAGTTCCAAAATGTGGTTTGCTTTATTCAAAACTGGGACGAACGGGCAAGTTTAAAAAAACTGCAACTAAAACCTGGCATTGGCTGGTTAATTTTATTCAGCGTGCATGACGTCGTTTCTACAAGCCCTCACTGGAAAGATTTCGTTTGAAATTAACAAATTAAAACTAACGAATTAAATTTAATTGTTTTTAACGTATTTAAAGTAACAAGTTGGAATAGTAATGTTGGTATCTCCATATTGATGACAGCAAAGCTCGAACCACTGTCAAAATGTCCGAGGATAAAATCTTGTGCATATGTAATTACAAGTTTAAACAAAGACTGCTCAGGAGAATTTTACGATCTCTTCCTTTGCACAGATAGTTTACGGGCAGTTTCCCCATTTCATACCGTGACCAACCAAGTGGCATTCATTTTACCGGGACTAGCGCCAGGATTGAATCCCGTGGATGCCAACATTCCAGACACGTACTGGATGTTCGTGAGCCAGGTCGGCATGTGGTGAACATTCTTCTAATTTAAAGGTAAAATGTGGAAAGTCTTATTCTCTCCGTTGATTTATTATTCAAGAGCGGTGACTAACAATTATACAAATTACCAAGTTCTTAGTCTGAATTGCAAAACATTTGTCGAGAGGCGAAGGTTTATACTTCACGTACAAACATAAGCAATTTATTGAGAAGTTTGTAAAACATATAGCTGCTCCAACTTACACCCTAAAACCCTGTTCCCCTTCGGTCACGTCAAAAACGACCCTTTACCTGTGTTGATTAAAAACGAAAAAAATTGGGGCCTGAAGTCGCTGTTAAAAGCCAGTTTATTGCTTGCTGCGTTACGATCCGGCGCGCATTTGAGAAGTTGTTGAAACGTGAAAGCTAATTGTCAGATATGTTCGATCGACTTTCCTGTCCCTGAAGGATGTTGACATTTGATATTGCAGACGAACACACTCGTATAATTGTTAATGATTCCTATAAGATTAACAAATGAAACATTTGTACAGTCAAACTTTTGCGACGGAAAATGGATTCTATACTTTGCGGGAAAGGGTATATTGGGGAAAGTTTTTTTCTGGACGGAAAACTGAAAAGGTTTAGTTAAAATGTGGAACTGTATGCAAGGCCTACAACTCTTTTTTTTCTTGTTCCTCAAATTCTGAGTAAAGGAATCAAAGGGCACACCAATTGTGAGCAGGGGGGTTGCCCCTGTGACCCCTTTTAGCTCCGGCACTGTTTGGGCATTAGGCCTTTAGAGGGTTTGTGACATTAGGTCTATTTACGGTCACTAAAAATAAATCGGCATGTTCTTACCCAGAGTAGTGTGTTAAAGAACACCATCAGGCATCTCAGACACATCACACATCCCTCCTTGCCGCCCATCTCGTCAACTGTTTCTACTTGGTAGCGATGGCGCCTCCTGCTCGATGACTCAGCCCCGCCCACTCCTCCTCCTTCTCCGATGTCCTCTGCGTCGCCCGTCGAGTCGCGGCGCTGGTCCCGGTGGTTCCACACCCGTCGGACTTGGTTGATGGGTTTGGTCCGGGAAAGCGCGAGCACGAAATATTCCAGCGTGCGTCTGATGCGGCGGTGACTAGACCAAGGACGAGGTATGTGCTATACCTCGCGCCTGGATCACACCTGGTACTTTATACACCAATACTTAATTTTCAATCTACCAATCGTTCGTCGACTTTTTAATTTTTTTTCAAAAGGTTTGGAGGGAGAGGGTTCCAAGGCTGACAATAACGCAGGATGGGTCTGCAGCGTTCAACCCTAGAAATTTAAATTTATTGTCTCCCTGTCATCAAGGCGATCTCTTTCTCTCTTCTTCACTTTACTCGAAGTGCGAGCGATGAACAAATTCTGCTGCAGAAGCTGTAGCGAGAGAGCATGGCGCTATTGACATCGCTCGTTCGCTCCCCTTTCCCAGCTGGTCGGTGATGAAAGTCCTCCTCGTGCGCTGTCCAAGCGAACACTCTGAAGTAGCGAGCGGTCACTTTCCAGCGTCGGTACCCAAAATCAGTATTTAGATTCCCCCCAGTGAAGATGTGGATGACGTAGCTTTCTGTGGGATTATCACAGCGCCACCGTCATGCTGCTGACATCACTTCACAGTTCACGGCTTCATGCTCAGAAGATATTCGTGCCAGACCGCGCACCTGTGTCAATAGAGCGTTAGGCTAAGATGAAATTACCGCCCACCCAATTCTGTTGGCACGCACTTTAATTCTTTACAATTAAAAATCATTTCGAGAGTAAATTCACCCTAAGCATTCTGCTTGGAGCACCAAACAAGCTCGTAAATAGCAACGAACAAAATCTTTGTAGATACATCAACATGGATCCCTTTACATCAAAGCCGTTTTCCATTGATTTCCATATTTCTATAGAAGAAATAGTTGAAAGAGCCCGGCATCGTCATATTAACACTAGAGGAGGTGTTGGATTACACGTTTCCCACCGTGTTTTCTTAACACCTAAGATCTTGCAGAGTGAAGATGTAGAGTAGAACGAGGACTGTGATTGCTCGTACTTTACACAAAGTGCTATACTGAGCGAACGTCTTCATGATATAAGATGTAGGCCTTTTGCAATGCACACTCGTCAGTAACAAAATCCACAATACGGAGCGTATATACAGCCAAATCCTAAAAATAGCCTGTCTAAAATGTAGACCCAAAATTTAATTTGTGTTACGAGATACGATTTGGTCGTCTCAAGTGGCCTAGCCTGAGGGGGGTCAACTCAAGTGAACCTTTTAAGATTAATTCTTTCCTTGACTCCAAAGAAAATTGCAAGATTTATGAATGTTAATGTTGGATCTTCCTTGTTTCAGGAAATTGACAAGGCCAAAAATGTAATGGACGTCACTCTTGACTCTTGACGTTTCATGGATAAAAACTGTTTCAGTGGCCTGTAGTGAAAGCTCTTGAGAGTAGTGACAATCGGCACGATTTAAGATGGTTCAGATTGACGACTTGGACGGAAAAAAATAATTTGGATATGAGAGTCCTCGCCACGGGATTCATTCATGCATGTCACTTTCAATGTCGGTCAAAATTTGGTCTCACGCGACAGCTGCAGCGGGGGGGGGCCTAGATAAAAAAAAAGCCGCGCCAACATCCACGAGGACGCATCATACACAGAAGCAAAAATGAAACGGGGAAAAAAAACAAGGCGCGAAAAACTTGTGACTGCAGATGCTAGGAAGATAGAGCGCAATTACAATGTTGTCAGGAAGAAGGGGTAGCGGTGACCGCAGATGAAAGTAAGGTCAGGTTGTGCACCTAGGAACAGCGTTTGGTCAAGTCAAAGTATAAAACCTGACAAAATGTTGGATAATAGTCATGCCAGATGGAATTCACCTTGGTATCTCTCGTAGTTTGGTCTTTGGTGCGCATTCTTTTTGAAATGTTGCCACATTTTAGAAATCGAAAAGAAATTGTTGTATTGAATTGTTGAATTGGAAATCACGCAAAATCTAGGATTTTCGTACATGATGGAGCACAATAATGAAAACATGATGTAACGTGGGCCTGCATTAAAACTTAATTATGAATAATTTCATAAATCAAAATAACCTTTAAATCTAATTCAATGATCTAGATTGTCCAATTTGTGTGTAGTATTGTGAGACAAAATTCATAATGTACTGTCGCCCGTATTTCCCGATGCTTTTTCGCTGGAGGAACTGTAACAGACTTCCCAAAAATCTAGCACTCAAACAAACAAAAACGAAACAAACAAATCATGAAAAACACGTGATGCTGACAAAGTTCTCCTAAACCTCTTGATAGCCTTTTTGTTGGATTTTGTTTTTAGTTTGTTACGGCCCGACGATATTATTTGTACAGCGCTTCTTAATTTTATTTTTTTAGAATTTAATGATCATATCTACGCGAAAGGAATGAAAATTACCTTTTTCTCATCCAGTAGGCAGAAGTGCAGAAATACGGCCAATGAGACGAAGGCACACAAATTTTACGTAGGTTTTCTACACGAGGCGATTAATCAATGTTAGGCATCGTCTGTGTCGCCAAGGACGGCAGGTGGATTGGGGCAGGTGACAATCTGAAGTCCTAAACTCGGAGATGAGAAAAACGGGAGAGACCACCTTGCGATTTCTCGCGCCAATCGATCCGATGCCATGCGAGCGTGGTTGAGCAAACTCCAATGAGACAAGCAGGCTGGATCATTCCCTCTGCTTCTTCAAGGACTCCACTAAGATCAGCTCTGCCTCGTCGGCGTCGGATGCCAGACTCACTCGGCGTGAGGTGCTCCTGGTAAGGATGGGATAAAATGAACTGAAACGACGCCCAATGAGCGCCGTAGATCATGAAGGACACAATAGAGCTTTGAGGCTAAATTTGTACTAGTCGCTTAACAATCCTTGCTATTGTAGCCAGTTCAGAACTTCTTCGAAACTATAATACATATTCATGTATATTAGTCCGCGAATACGTTTCCTATTCACTAAATGAGAAATTGCTTACATTTCAGAACTTATGAATTTCCGTCTTTGAAAGATGGTTGTGTGCTTAAGGGTAAAAACTCGACTGACATTAGTCTACCCTCTTGGTATCCTTGTACATATACCGCCAACCAATGTAACCTAGCAGGCTGGCGCATTAGTGTAATCCTGCGCGTCTCATGGCACCTATTTCGTAAAATTTGGACGTAACTTGAAGCCCGTCGTTTTTGCAAGATGCCAAAATTTTGTCGGAGGAGCGATCCAGGGAAGAAAATGAACCTAATAGTAAGGCGGACCACTTGTGCATAATACTTTGTCCAATTTTGAGTTTGCAACAACGAAACCAGTATTCCGGGGGGAGGGGGCAACTAGGGGGAAACTTGCCCCCCTGACGGATTTTTGCCCATTTTTTCTTGTAGTACAGACGGTATATTTATTAATCAAATATTAGCATCAAAACCCTTCAAAACTCAGCAAAAATCCTCACGAGTTTTTCAGGTGCTCGAGACGTACATCAAATTAATGCCCGTTTTATGATTTTTTATTTTCTTTTCGAATTTCCATTCATTAACCGATGTCTGTTGATGATTTTTTTTTCAATAGAAGGTGACTCCTAAAAAGCAGTCGTGAAGCCCTTAGCCATTTTGAAAACTCAATGTCTAGACTTCTCGAAAAATAGATCGTTTTTAGACACCGATTTCTTCCAAATCTCACTCAGACACAAGCTGGCATACGTTTGGTCGCCTAAGCTTGTCTCTTCTACAAATCTTCAAGTTCATGGACCAATGATCTATTTCGTAGAGACTATTGCGGCCTACTGGCCTGCACCCAATAAGGGGCGGGAAATGCGCCCTCTTTTGGTTTCATTGCAGAATAAGGAACTCTTATTGGATAAATAGCGCCCTCGTTGGTGAACGCGTGACATTTCGTTTCGATGACATACGGTGTGAGGTATCGTTGTGTTGAAAAACAGCATTTTTGTCCCAAATCTGTGGAAGATATGCTGATTTCTTGGTAAGGAACTGCCCACGTGGTGTCATAGAGCCAAAGCAGATGTAAGTTTTGCTTGTGAAAGGACGTTGTGATGGGAGTAAGTTGATTTTAGCGCACCAGCTTCCCTTGCATGACATGTCATGCTGAGCCAAATAATGTTAGCCTTGTTACGCCCCAACTATAGTATCAGTCCCAACTATAGTTGGGCCCGTCCCAACTAGAGTGCTACAGTTGGGCCGGCCCAACTACAGCAGAGAGGTCCTGTGTGCATGATGTGCCCCGCATATTGTTTGCAAATGTCATGCCATTGGTCACAGAGCTAGATTAACAGATAAGCATGTGAAGTGCCACATTTTTGATGAATTGTGTCAAGTGTGGGACACATTGATTTGGATGATGTTGAGACATTTCCCACAGAAAATGGTCAACAATAGTTAGGCCAGCTCAACTGCAGCACTACAGTTGGGACTGTCCCAACTATACCGGTAGTTGGGACTTATGGTATAGTTGGGGCGTAACACCCTCAAAAGGCTCAAGTCGTCTGTGATTTGAGAGTGCCGTGTTAGGGGATGGGAGGGGCACGGAACAGGAACAGATAATGAGCAGTCAAATAAAAATAAATGAAACCGACAGAATGGATTATCATTCTACAGCATCATTTATTAACATCTTTAACGAAAGATTTTAGCATTCAGCATCCATTGTATTACTATTTGGGAGTTACATAAACGGAAAGACACCAACCAACAGCACTCAGCAGGCTGAACATGGCGACCTAGGCTGTGCCAACAAGTTTACAAAAGTGTGAAAAGAGGCCTTTCATTTTTCTATCGGGATTTTACTGACATAACTGAGGACGGTGGTTCAGTACTTAAGAGAAAGCAAGGGAACCATCTGTGACATGTCTGACTCCTTTTCATGTGGAACTGACCACCAATTTTGTTCCATTTTTGACAGAAGAAGGGAGTTATAATTCTCTAAATGGCAGTCGATAGTCGACCATTAGCATGGTTTTGCTACTGTACCAGCATGATAACCTGAACATGCACAGGTGGTTTCCACTTACTGAATTCCCCTTGAGCCCCAATTAGCATTATTAGGAAAGAAACTGAAATGTCCTGCAATGTCATCAATGTACTGCAGACATGGAAGAAATCAGTTTAAAAAAAAAAAGGGACAATTATGCCTCTTTACGGGACAGAAAAAAACAATTTAGAATGTCTCTGACAGATCTTAAACCCCTGTCGTGGCTTTCACCTTAAATTTAAAGTTTAAACAAACATAGTTTTGCTGTTTTCTCTCATTAGGCAGCCGTAAGCCATTGAAACTTTTCCAGGTTTCCAGTCTGTCAAGATGAGTCTCACTATTGAGCAAGTTTTGGACGATGCCAAGCGACTTGTTGACCGATTGCGAGATCACGACAATGCAGCCGACTCGCTGATCGAGCAATCAACGACACTCAACAAGCGCATTGAAGCCATGAAACAGGTGGGACAAATACAGTCAGCTCTCGGTAATACAAGCTCGGATAAGGCGAGACTCTGGTTTAGACGAGTATATTTGCTAGTCCCAGCTGAATTGTGCACATTCCTGTGAGGGATTGGATGTTACGAGGTTTCGGTTAAGACGTGCATTTTTTGTGCACCGGCTGAGTGCAAATCTATTTTTATCTATTTAGCACAAGCTTTCTTGAAGGCAATTTGTCATTCAGCCAGTCCATTCAATTTTGAAAGGTGCTTCTATAATTTGTGCTTATACAGTAGAACAGCACTGCGGTTTCCCTCACTGAATCAAGCCGTGGCAGTTTGTGGCAGCTCTCGAACCACCTGAAGCGAGTTCTGCCAAAAGTGCTACGATATTTAGGACAGTGCTGAACAAAAGAAATCTTTCGTTTGATTCCCTCACCCCCCAAAAATTCCCCAAGACCAAAGTCCCGCCAGGAAACTAATAAAATTTGTGTTCCGTAACCAAACACCCGGCTCAAAACACTGCCCATCTCCCATCATAAAAACGTTACCCGCTCCCCACCGTAATGTAAAAATATTGCCCCTTCTGATGTTGACATTTCTATAAATTCTCAGTTTAAGAAAATCATGACTAAACCGGGGTTTTCAGTCCAAAAATGTTTAAGAAAATAACATCCACAAGTTATGAAGAAAAAAGTGTATCCCTCGCTGATAATATTGCACCAAACCCACATGCCTTCCCAAAATGAAATCCGATATTCGCCCTCTGGTGTCCACACCACCAATAGCTGGTTTCCTCCCATTTTTATGTGCAACAAGCACAGTTTTGGCATGTGTGGTGTTGGTTACCAACTAAAACGTTACTGTACTTATGCTACGTGTGTACATGTGAATCTCATCACAGCATGCAGGGCCAGGGATGTGTGATACGGTATCGCTCCAAATTGACATGACTGGTGGAAATTCCACTTCCTATGTTCTTACATTTTATAATTATTCTTTATTACAAATCTTTATTCATTAAACTGTGTCTCACTTTCATAAACAAACTGTTGAAAATCAAATTCACATAACAAAATGTACGTTATGCAGTCGTGTACACATGTACGCTTTACCTATGGTCGATTGGTGATACATACATCGAGCAGGACGGCAGTTTTTGAGTAAGGCGAGGTCTGGATAATATGAGCTAATTTAGTGAGTCCCAAGGCCTTCGTATTAACGAGAGTCAACTCTACAAGGTGTTTTGTTTTACTTGTCACAATTTTTTCTCCACCTCTGCAAGTTCTTCGATAACTCAGCATTTACAAATAGCCTTTTGTGGCATCTATATCAGGTGGGTTTCTGTACAAACCTTCCAGAATCCTGCAAAAAATCCTCCACTGTGCAGGAAACCAGTGCCACATTCTTTGTACTTCAACTTTCGAGGGCCATTACGCCCCATGTAAACTAATGTAGTTGGCCTCTACCTTCCTCAATTTACAAAATCCCAAAACGTCCGGATAGATTTTGAACTATTGAAAGATCCACGAGGTGTACGGTTAACTATCTCAATCAACACTGACTAAAACGGGATTAGAACCAGCTACCTGCAAAACAGGGTACACGGTACTCTACCAACTGAGCCACCAAACCCTGTGTTGCTAGTTCATGCTAATTTGTCAGTATCTATGTACAAGGGATTTTGGTTGGATGCTGCTAAACTCGACATGCTCATGAGTCAAGCAATAGCAAGGATTAGGCATACTCCAAACCAGGTGCATAGTAACTATCGAGAACAAACAGCCAGGATGCCATGGTTAGTTAGGTTTGCTTTTGAATCAAAACAGTGAGCGAGTTAGGTATTTCGAAAAGGCCAGCTCATTTCATGTGAAATGGTATACGGCCGCGTCAACCCAGTGTGCAGCTATCGCTGTTTCCGTGTTGGGTGTTTCTTTTGGGGCATGCCCTGTTGGAATACCAAACTGGTTCATTTCAGTGAAAATGTACTTAGCCTGTCCTACTTCACCCCGAGACGTGAGCTAACAGCAGTCGTTTCTTCCCCTAACTTAGTACCAAGAGGACGTAGAGGAGATGAACAGTGTTGCTCGTCACCGACCTCGTTCTGCACTCATCCTGGGTATCCAGCAGGAGAACCGACAGATTAGGGAGCTCCAGCGTGAGAATCGGGAGCTGCGTGTCGCGCTAGAGGAACACCAGTCAGCATTGGACCTGATCATGAGCAGCTATCGGGAACAAGTGTGTCGTATGCTGATGGCCAATCGGTTTGACCGGGATTGCTTGGAGAAACATGCAGAGTATCGAGAGGTATATCTCCACCTTAATTCCTTCTCATCTTGGTAAAAAATCCTGTCTTTATAGTTTATCAGAGCTATCCCTTTTCCTATAATTTTCATGGGTGTGCAAAATGTTTGCTAGGAGTGGATAGATCTACTCTACACAGTTATCACACAACGTTTGTGCATTTATGTGACTCAACACAGCACACATATAAAGCCAGCGAGATTCGTAAGATTTCTTAGGCATCATTTCACAATTCCTATTGGTTGACTATAGGACAGAGCCATCTGACCGATAACAGTGACTTGTGTTGAGTGAATAACGGAGGGGGTGTTGCTGCACTGAAGCCACACAGCCTTGGGAGGAATGCAATAAAAAGGCATAATCAGTTAGAATTGGCCACTGGAGAACACTTAACCTGATAGCCAACCAATGATAAATGTATCGGTCGGACCGCTCTGTCCGACACCTACCCAATAAGAATTTTGAACTGGTGCCTTATTATTGAGTGTCAGGACATCCAAAAATCTCATATTGACTCAAATTTTAGTTTTGCATGGATTCGTCACTTGATCAAAACTGTGATAATCTCTAATGGTAAAGCTTACGATCTCAGAGATGGGCAGTGTTACAATATTTTGTTTCTTTATAGAACTCCATGGCGTCTACGGCAAAGATTATTGAGATGGCTGCTGTCATGAAGCAGGCCATTGAATTAGAAGAGAAATCATCGTTTAATATTGAGCAGCAGCTGACAAGATTACAGGTAAGACACTTAGGTCAAGTTTGGGCGGCCTGTTCTAGACACGGGCTTCTTGTTCTGGCACTCGAACAGCAGGAACACGACTCAAGAACACTGTTCAGGAACAGGATCACACCCTACCTCCTCGTCAGGGTTTTACAGGAACACACGGAAAAACTCGTGAGGTTTAGATTTTTGAACAGCTGCAAAAGTAGAGAGACGGCTTCCAAAGCCATAGACAATGGGAAGTTTTGCAAAATTAATATTATTTTCCGTAACACAGAAATGAATGTTCTTGTTTCTATAGAAAAAAATTCAGCCCATCCAAACATTAACTCGCGAATAACTTAGCCTACATGGACGCTGCCATGTTGAATGTTGCTTATTACTAACTACCAGTGATAACCGGTTGTTTGTTCCCGGCGTTCGAGCGGCCGACCCGCCGAACAACAAATCGAGCTGTTTGTGAACATACGGGAACAAGCCGCTCGAACTCGGCCTTAGGTAATGGGTCTGTGCATGCACCACAGAGGGCAGTGTTGTAGAGTGCATTGTATTGCACAGTTTCACAACATGCCCATCAAAATGATTGGATGCACGCTGAAAAATCTTTGAACTGTTTTATTTTCAGGTGGAGAATCGTGGTTTGCGCGAGCTGCTTGAGATCAGCCGAGCTGTCCACTTCCCCCACAGCCCCTCCAATCAAGAAGAAAAGAGAGATAAAGAGAAAGATCCCAAATCTACCATTGTCATCAACCGCGAAGGTGCCAATAACCTCTCTGAAAGTAAATCCCCACCACCAAAAAAAGACCAGTCGACCAAAACGAACAGTGGAACGGGTAGCGAAACATTGGCTAACGACTCTAAGGATGTTGGAAACACCAAGGCAAGACCTGTAGAACTCCAAGATGCAGATGAACAGGGGGTCTTCAAAAGAGATACGAGCAGTACGGGTACCGTGGGCGGAGATAAAAAAGGGGATGATGCTGCGCAAGGTGAGGGCGCTATTGATCTGGAGGTGGAGAATGTCCTCAATGATTTCGCGGACCTGACGGCCAGTTTGGATATTGACGAGGACGGGGAAGAGTCGGAGGCATAGTAATATCGCATGCTGACTGGTGAAGTCCCTGTGCGCACAAGCACGCCCTCAAGAGTGGCATTGAGGAGAGACCAGGCCCACACTTGTCATTTCCAGATGACAATCTGTCCTACTGTGACCTGTATGCATGCACATAGTTGTAACCATGCCTCGTCAGTCCTTATGGATGCTGTCACTAGGTAACAGTGTGCCCTCTGTTGGTCAGTGTAATAATGCGTAGAGCCAAAACTGCATTTGGTAAGAAAGATAAACACTAGCTATCAACAGACGTCATGTTGCATTGTCAAAGGGTATAACAGACTTATAAAAAATCAGGTGACTTGTTCTAGCGAAGTCCTCAGCATTGCTCTTTCAGGGTACAGTCCACTTTCTGAAACACAAACTAAATCTTTCTGGTCCATTATCTTTCAATTTCTTTTCAGTTTTTGTGGGTTAACCAATTATATTTTTATTCATTCCCACAAAACAAAATCACCCCAAAAAGTGATTTATCCAAATTCTGCTTGCAGCCATTTTTCAAGTGGCAACCCTCAACTTTCTCTGGCACTTAGGACCTTTTTCAACCGTACTTTTTAGCCATTTTGCTTTCATATGAAAGCCCAAAGACCCAGGGAGTTGATCCTGGCAAGGATTTACACAATCTCACCCTTTCGGTGGCAAAACAATCTCCTTCTTCTAAAGATACTGTGGGGGGTACTTTTAACCACTTGCCGCTGGGGGCTCTGGTAGCGGAGCCATAGGCCTTATATTCGTGGCCGGGGTCTCCGAACTCAGACAAAGGGAACAAGGCCCTGGAACAAAACACCATACTCCGAACAAAAGTCTAGGCTGCTGGGCATTACGGACATTTTTCACTCTCAAAAGTGGAGATAATCCAGCCTTGTTTTGAAACAATATACCTCGGTTTGGGGTGTTTAGAGCGAGTGGATTACCACCGGGGACAAAAGCTCTCCACCACTGCTGCAATAGAGGGATCCCAATACGACGCTTTTAGCGTCGATCTGCGCACTTCCGCGTTTGAAAACGAGGCTGTATGTGTTAGCTTCAATTCTGAATACGATCAAACGATTGAAAGTAAGGAGTCAAGACACAAAATATATAAAGGTATGTTAACTTC
>NW_019091375.1:515080-527146 GCF_001949145.1 Acanthaster planci
TTTTGTTTTCTTTCATTTGGACGTTTCTTGAATCTATCAAAAGCATTAACATCAACTATACTGGCTTGGTATCCATTCATTTATTTCAACTGTAAAAGTGAAGTCCCTCCAACCAAGATGGCTGCTTTAACTCGTTTGCGGTCACACAAAGTAGGTGTATAATCTCCACCCAGTTACAACATAAAAGCTTGTTTGGAGAGAACAAACAGACGACAAGCAAAGTTCTGAGTCATTTTTCGAACAGTTTTCTTGGGCCATAAGATTTTCAAGATTTATTTCTTACCACTTTTGGGAAGTACAACAAGACGACAGGTACAATCAGCATCCCACAGGAGGTCAGTCCAAAAAGGGCATTATTGTGGAAGGTGGATAAATTTTCTGAACGGAAAAGAAAACATATATCAAATTCAACTTGTGGAGAGTTTTTGAAGAGAAATTTGTCAAAAGTAAACATAGTTATACAAAGGTGTGTTGTCCTGGAAACGGTCAAATTGGAGGCTGCGGATTATACGGCAAACTTAGATCTCCAAACCAACTTCAAGTAGAAAATTGGTCTTTCATTGTTAAGTACGGTATTACAGTCCGTTCTCCATCGCACAATCTTTCCTCCACTGTAAAAATTAGTGTTCTTGAGATCAGAATTTGTTGCATGCCATTAGAATGTGATAACTACCTTGTGTACGGAGTCTGGTTTAACAAAGAAATGACCCTTTTGGTTTTTATGAACAATACTGCCCTCACCGGATCATGCACAGAGACAATAGTTTGTTCCTTTCAGAATCCTACGCAGGAACTCAGTAAGAAGACTATACAAAATAAATTGATTTCATGGGGGAAAATCTTTTAACCATGTACTGCCGGGGAGCCCGGTTTCGGGCACATAGGCTTTACACACGAAACCTGGGAGCCCAAAATCGGACAAAAGAGCTGGGTCTTGTAACAAAAGACCGTACTCAGAACAAAAGACCGAGCTGCTGGGAAATGCCAACATTTTTCAGCTATCAATAGTGGAGGAAATCCGTCAGTTTTTTGAAAGATTATACCCACTGCTTGTGGCATTCAGCGCGAGGGGATTACCACAACAGGGGACAAAAGCGCTCCAGCAATCCAGTAATGAGCAATACAATACCTGCTGCATGCTAATCTGGTCCGCATTTGAAAAGACGCCATCAGTACACTGGGCCATCCAGACCATTAATACACTCTGGAAATTGGGTACAAAAAATCGGAATTAGTTACAAGACAACCCCTCCCAATAATAGAAAAGGATTAGGCCTAGGTAAAAAATGAAATAAACTAGGCCTTCTCCATGTTCACAAAGCAAAATATGCAGTCATGGTATTTAGTGTCAACACACACAACTAACGTCAACAAAGCATCAACAACTTGAAAATACCCTCAACAGATTTCAAAGTGCTTTTATCATATTCTAGAGACTCAAGCACTTGCCACTGTGCAAGAGAAACACTCGAATTTGCTTCCTGATTCTTGCAGGAAAACAAAATTTTTTCACAATGTACTCGTATGGGGGTTACCATCTTTCTTTCCTCTGCCGTCCACACGAAAATGAGATGGCGGCCGGTCCGATTGCACAAACAGGCCTGACTTTGTCACTCAAATTTCAACACTCAAATATCATTTCAGATAGATATGATACATTGAATTTGATATGTAGGATCCTAATTAACATTATAAATAAAAGATCTTTGCATAAATATGCTTGAATAACTTGTTGACACTTTATTGATGCTCGTTGACACTAAATAGCACGACCCAAAATAAGTACTCTACAAGCTCTATGATACACAAAACTGACTCTACAAAAATGGCCTAAATTATGAAGGAATGGTGGATTTTCTGAGTCTCTGAATCATGTCAATATGGCTAAATATCCAGACTAACCCAAATATGTCTCTCATTTTTCTTATTTCACAATCAGATTTAAACTGAAAGGAGGATAACGTTACACTCGTCATACAGTGTCAGACAGTGTCAGACAGTGTCAGACAGTATCAGACAGTGTCATACAGTGTCACACAGTGTCATAGTGTCACACAGTGTCATACAGTGTCAGACAGTGTCATACAGTGTCAGACAGTATCATACAGTGTCATACAGTGTCACACAGTGTCATACAGTGTCACACAGTGTCATACAGTGTCAGACAGTGTCATACATGTCGGCATGGTCGGGTTTGGGACTAAATGCAGCATTTCTACCAACAATGTCTACACTTTACACCAACTACAACTAGTTGTACGAACATGTCTAACATTCATGATGTAGTCCCATGATGTAGGCGCAGGTCATTACCTCGATTACCACTGTTAGTACAAATATTTTCAACATGTTCAAGCAAGGAAAGTTCTAGAATCTGGAGACAAAGTTGATGAACATTAACATGTCAATGCATGCGTTACACCCCAACTAGTACGCCCCCAGGACAGTCCCACTACTAGTAGTACTGCAGTGAACACTGTCGTGCTGCTGCTGGGCGCTTTTATGGGCTGGCCCAACTATTGCTGACCAATTTCTGTAGAAAATTTCTCAACCTTATCCAAGATTATACATCTCACCCTTGACGAAATTCATCTAAAATATGTGACATTACATTGTGAACAATATGACTTGCACATGCACACTCGACCTCTTGTCAGCCCCAATTGGGACCGATGCTGTAGTTGGGGCATAACACAACCAGTAGAGGTGCGGTTCCTGTTTTCAGATCCTTACAAGTCATGCCGTTGTTAGCCATCAAATCAGCACCATACTAATACTTTTAACCTCGTTCATAAAGACAGTAAAAGAATAAATATGATTTTAAAATAATACAATCATATACAAACATACATTAAAATAAAAATATCTATACCTATTAAAAAGTTTTTAAGGCAAAACTGTGTAAACCAAATTACGAAAAATTGTACAATTTTAGATATCTTTAATCTCACGTTGTGATGTGACATTATGGCGACCCCCATGTGTAATTTCAACACTCGTCCACATGGTGCTGATAAAAACAACTTTCACCAATGATCTTATTGCCAACAGTCCTACCAGTTGAAGCGGTCATTAGGAAACTGAAATTATGAATGCTCTGGAGGTATTCAGAACTTTTGAAAAAGCTGCCGAGTTGGCAAAAGAACCGCACAGCGGGTGCACGTTAGCCAGTGCGCAGCGTCATATCGCGCTATCCCCGCGGTACATCGGCCGGTTGCGGACGGGGGTTGGGGAGATCTTAGACGCCGAACTTGGCCGCTTCTCAGAAAGGTGCATTTCGTTTAGAAGTCATTACATATGATCGCTGCTGAGAATCCTTTAACATGTTGAATATAGATGGATTCTGCGACTGTCTATCATGATTTATCATGTTTATGTAGCAAGAAATATCTAGGGACCTGCATCTCTTTACAATAAACCATCGGGAGTTTTCTAATTAAATTTGTTTTCATCTTGACAAAAATTCAATTTGAGCTGGTTCTTACAACATGTATGTGTTGTTTTTCTCTTTTTGTCAGGTTTATTGATATCATGGGTAAGCCTATAACTCATAATTCCTAGAACTACCCATGCCATGCTACCGGACTTGTTCCATCTCATTTAGCTCGAAGAGATTCAATAAAGTAACCCATAACTGGAGTAGTCTTTTCCTTTCTTCAGGACAGTATGGACCATAATTCTGAATCTTGTTCTCGTCTCCTTTTTATTGTGTAGTTTGCAAGGGGTGTTGCTAGCCTACGGTAATCTGAAGTTGCTTCAGTCTTCAGGAGTCATAGTGGACGACAGCCCCTTCATTCACTTTGACGTGAAGTTTGACGCCGTTGTGTTCAACCCGAAGATTGGCCGCTTGCTCAAGGTGTGTTTGTCAGGGTCCCCTACATTCTGTCCCAAAAACACTTCAGTGTTTACTTAACCAAGGAAGGACAAGATAGCTGTCAGATTTTGATGGCATTGGAATTGACTGGCTGTGGCTAGTATTAGTGCAGGTGATTATGGGGAATACCTATAGCCACTAGCCAGTTATCTCCATTATAGGCATGTGCATTTTGACTCTGGCTCAGATGTAACTTAGGCTTCATTTGCGTCTGAAAGAAACCATGAAAGTTGTGCTCTGTAAAGATATTTTAACCCTCTTGACAAAATTGTGTTTCATGTTTTCATTTGTTTTTTGGATGGCTGTCTTGAATATTCTTTCCTTCCATTTTATGTGTAGTTAGAACCTCAGCAAGAAATTTCCCTCAAGTCGGTAAATTATTGTCTTATCATGGATTGATTAATGTTAATCATAATTAAATGTTTATGTTGTCCCATTTCAGTGTGTTGTGAATGAGCAGGCCGCAGATCACGTAGGCTGCCTGGCTCACGACTGGTTCAATGTTTCCCTGCTTGCCAGCCGGAGAGAACTCAGTGACCAGAAGCTAGAGCCAGGCTATGTCATCCTAGTCCAGGTAGAGCGCCTGCGAGCTCTGAATGGGATGCTGGCTGTAGAAGGCAGGGCACCAGATGATGGGTGAGTTCTGACGCCCCAGGGCCATTTCTCTAGCATAGGGTCTTGACCTTTTTTAAACCATTCAGGTTCAACCATTCTGTTCTACAGGGGACAAAAACACCATGAACCCCTCAGCATTTTACACCCCCTCAGACACTTATGACTTAGAAGACAACTGTTTTCACCCTTTGTGTTAATTAAATTTTGGCCCCTTTTCTCAGGTCTGACTTGATTGTGGAAGCTCAAAGTCTTCAAAGTCAGGAGACAGACAGTGAGTCAAATGTAGACTCCATCCTCCAGCCACCACTCTCAGATGCCCTGGATAGCACTGGAACATCAACCATAACTCCTGAAAAAGAGGCTAGGAGCAAAAAGAAAAAGAAGAAACACTCAAAGGTGGAAAAGGAAGATGTAGACTTCTTGGAGACGTCAGTATCATACACTCCAGATGCCAGTGGTGTGTCGGCAGTAACTCCTGAGACAGAGCCTAGGAGTAGAAAGAAGAAACATGTAAAGGTGAAACAGGAATCAGAGGTGGACGCCCTGCAGCGGTCAAAGTCAGACCCTCTAGATTATTCTGAGACAGCAAGCATGACTCCTGGAGAGGAGGCTAGAAATGAAAAGAAAAAGAAGAGGAAACATGTTGCTTTGAAACAAGAAACTGATCCTGGCCCATCGACAGAGACGGCTGATACACAGACTAGTGGTGTGAAGAAGAAAAAGAAACATAAAGTGAAGCAAGAATTGCAAGTAGACTCCTTGAAGTCGCCATTGTCTCTGGATAATCTGCGTTGTGAACAACAGACTGGAGGAGAGACAACCAACTGTAAGAAGCCCAAGCGAACAGAGGTCACTGAGGAAGTTTGTGGCTTAAGCACTCCAGCTGGAGAAGAGGTTAGTCCTGGGAAAAAGAGAGAGAAAAAGAAGCATGTGAAAAATGAAGCAGATTCTCCGGACTCGGAATTGACAACAAGGGACTCTGGAAGTCACTTTCTAGAAGTAACGACTGATAAGAAGACTAGTTCAACAAAGAAAAAGAAAGGCAAAGAAATTGGGACAGATGT
This sequence comes from Acanthaster planci, assembly GCF_001949145.1. Next base: position 520,634 of record NW_019091375.1, read on the forward strand.
AGCCTCTCACCAGCCACCATGTATAGCCAATGGTCCAGTCGCAGGAGACCTGATCAAGGATGAAGATGTAGTCTCCAATCTCCAGCCGCTTGTCAATGAACAGGTTTCTCTAGACGAAAAGTTCACAAAGTTAAAGAAAAGAAAGCACAGAGATAAGGAAAATCACACAGCACTAGACTCCTGCCTCCAGCCGCTGTCATCAGACATTTCATCAGTGACTGAACAAGCGGCATTCAAGAAAGTGAAAAAGCACAAGAAAAAAATTAAGCAAGAAAACGATGACTACTATGCATGTAGTCAGGACACTCGTTTTGTTAAAAAAGAGCCTGGTATAGAGTCTAATGATGTCAATGCAAATGCAGTGACTGCAGAGGCAGATACCGAGGTCGAAGTTCAGAGATCTCATAAAAAGCACAAAGGAAGGGGGCGGAGCCTAACGATTATTTGTCTGGTAAAAAGAAAAAGTGCAAAAAGGGGATTTCAGACTGATATTCAGCTGAAATTGTTTGCTGTTCCTCTCATTGTGATGGAATTGGTCACACGCCTTTGGGTACATGTGTAACAAATATAATTTGTCTTAATAGCAGTAAACAGGCCTTTGTCGGACTCTTTCATAGGTTTTTTCTCAACAGCTGTGTCTGAAGTTATCTACAGTATCTTCATTCTTAGGAACACCGTACAAGGCCGTTAAAGAACAGTTGACATTCTCAAGATATTCGTCTCATTTCCGAATCCACACTGAAGTGAATTTTAGCTACCTTAACACCGGTACTTTCCCCCCAACATTTTACACCAAATTTGTCAGCTTTCACAAGTTAGAGTCTTTTGGCGTTAGCTGGGAGCTTTGGTTACCTCCTACTCAATTTATGTAAATGCCAATATCAACCATATGGTAATTACTTAATTAAATATTCGTAGCTTGATTATTTGTTTCATTACTGAATTTTCTTTTTAAAAGCATCATATGAATTACAAAAGAGTAAGATGTACATTGTATTGGTAAGTATTTTTTTCATCATAAATGCTTGGTTTAAGATTTACTGTGAACTATACTTGCAGACAATGCAAAAGGGATAATTTAATAAAATGAAATTAAATTGGAAGGGCAGGATTTCATCTTTCTGAAATATGTGAGGCAGGCTGAATTGAGTGTTATTGTAGTTAACACATTACATTATGAGAATGTCCTCTTTGTGGGACTCTACATTTAGAGTTAGATTTTTTACCGTCGCATCGATATTGATGGAGGTCACCTGAATACAAGGACACAGATCCCATAAATTAGAGAATGACGTACGCGTACAGTATACATGTACTGAAAGCTTTGGCCGGCTTTGGCACGAATAAATTTGCTTTCAAAACTATCTTATGAGCCAGCCTACCCCTGGCAGGTTGTGATTTAAAAGCAGATTTGCGCCGTGGACCGTTACATTCCTTGGCCTACAAACATTCTAAATACAATTTTTTGTTCATTGTGAAGGATCATGTCACACCAGTTGATGCAGGCGTTGCAAACAATCTGCCCCGAGCTTAAGTGCACCCCCAATCGGCAAAAGAAAGACGGGTGGTTACCAGGGGGTTTCTTGGACGCATTCTGCATGTACACAAAGACAATACAAGCCAGAACAAGTTAGTTATGTGTACTCGTACTTGGCGTGTTCCACGTCAAACGTGCATATGCATGAGGCGCGCCTATGCGGTGAGTACCAAAAAAAACTTTCCTTTGTTCCGCTCGGAGCAGATAGCGAGTACAGAAATGCTCAGTTTAAATGTCTTTTCGTGGAGGTAGAGAAGTGGCAGCATTGTTTTTTTTATTGTCTGAGAGCAATAATGGGATCTGTATCCTTTATTCAAATGACCACTGCTTCATCAATGTATTTGGTGTGACTTTAACAAGTGAGATGTGAAAGTGTGCCTGAGGAAATGCCAGTTCAATCCCATTTTTGCAGAGAACTGATTGCAGGGTCCCAGGAAAAAAAAGGGATACTTTCTTTTGTAGTACGTGTTCATTTTGGTGGGACATTACAACACTTAATGTAATCTCTCCCTTTTTACTACTAAGTTCCTCTCTGGTGACAGATTGTCACACGATGTGAAAACGCAAGTACAGAAATAATGCACTTGACAGTTTACAGGAGAAACCGTACAAATCAGACATAGGATGCAAGAACTGGGGGAGAAACTTGACCATGGTTGTGTGGGAAATTTACTCAATGCTTTTGAAACATATATGCATAACTTGTTACGGATGCATGTCATGAATATTGAAATAAGAAATCTTGGCACTTGCATCATTGCATGTGACCTGAACTTATGCATATGCATATCTTTACATACATGTAATTATGCAGCATGTACATATTTAGGACTGACATGTGCAAGACAAATTCGATTCAAGAAAGTCAATTAATTCAGAGAAACAAAACACACCTGTTTATTTAAAAGGACCATGTTTATTTCATAAGAAAATCTGGTTACATCACAAGGAATTCCTTTGGATATTGCAAGAGATGGAGTACAACTTAAAGACAATAGAAAGAATGTGGAAAATGTGTCACAAATGAAAGCTATTAGAGCGTTCCAAAATTGGTTTGACCTGGAATGATCTATTTGGAAAATGGGGGTTTTTCTGGAAGGGACAAACATGCAGTGCTGAAGTGAACTTCAACCAGGTTTGAGCAGTTGTGATAGACTGCTCCATTTGGAGATAACGGGTGTTTCAAAATTACAAGTAGCGAACATAGTTCTTGCTTTATTAAACTGTTTCATTTCTTAACGTTAAAAACAGTGCGACCCCCCCTCCAAACTGTTGGGATTTCCCAACTGGGCGACTGAACCATTATCACATAGGGGTCACCAGTGGTTAGTGGCACAACAAATTTGAGCAATTACGACTCTGAAATCAAATGTGAGATGAAAATGTTGGTTCCCAACTGAAAAATTAAGCATCATAAAAGCGCACTCCAAGCCAAACTTTCTAGCACTTCTTTCTGAATTCAAATTTGTCTTGCATGTTCAAACTCGCTCAAAAATAGCCCAATCCCCACCCCCAAGATTCTTTGTGTGTGTGAAGTTTATGCAGTCAAACCTCATGAATAAGAGGTCCATCGGACTTTGCTGGTTACTTTCAATAACATGAACCTTGACTTAACAGAACAACTGATTTGAACTACAAATTTCTTGCTGTAAGCAGACTGTTGTACTGACAGTGATCTGTGCTCGTACAAGTTTGAAAACAAGAGGCATTCCTGGAAACAAGAGTTGAAATACTTTGGAATTCTCCCTTAAGCTCCAACTCCGCTTCTTTCAAGCCAAAGTAAAGGGAAAAAGTCTGTGGAAATATAACAACGTACACGATATCTCAAGATTTCGGTCGTCAAGTTGGCATGCCCCTTTAAATGCACTGTGGTACAGAATTTCCATCCACAGACAGTTACACAAAACAACATTGACTGATTTGCACCTATTTGTCAGTTGGAAGAGTGCGAGTTGTCTTGGGGCTGTTTCGGTCGAACATCTACAGTTTGCAAGTGCCCCCCCCCCTTTTGGGGGGAGGGGCTGTGTTTTCATGGTGTGGACAAACTCCATGTACGTTCAATTTCCTCATTGATGAGGGCGCTATTTGTCAATTCCAGGCAGTGTAAAGTGTCCAGATTTAGAACCCACGGTACGACAGCAGCGGTGTGGGTCACACGTACGCGTTAAGTACTGCATCAACCAACAGGGTGTTTTGATGGCCAAAATATCTGCGTCTTTTCAGGTGAAAGATTGCGCAGGTGTGTGGTGCCGTTTCGGTGAAGACGTCTGAGGCATTATTTTGGGGTCAATAAGAATCCATTCAATTAACATGCAACCGCTTCTTAGAAATACAACTCTCCCAAACTGGCATGCCTTTTGCTGTTAGAAAGCTTGCAAGAGAAAACAAAGTTTACATACAAAACAAACAAAACTGTAACTCTTGAATTTCAAAAACCTTACCACGCACATCTGTCACATTCTTTGTTTGTTTGTAGTGTTCTGTGAGATTTCAGTGGAAATGGGACTACACAGGCCGACACAGTTATTTTGCCAGGAGCTGGACTCACGATTTTGTCCAGTTTGCAAGAAACAGACTTACAAGAGAGTGACGTGCGACTTCGGCATGCAGTATTTTAGGTTGGCATGGAAACCAAGCGGGAATGACCTTTGATGAACCTAGGATCCATTTTTAAAAAGTAAATGAAAACAAGAGTTTTTTTAGGAGCTATTCAGGAGTTTTCACTAAAACCATCCAGGTAACTTGAAGCTTGGGTACAAACACAAACAAAGGTGCACGACAACCTACAAATTTCAACCCGGTACCTAAACAAATATGCACAATTAAAAAACCCAGAACTTACGAATGGTCAAAAATCATTCTCTTGACAAGTTTATCCTGCCGTTTACTGTGTGGAACCGAGGTTCAGTGCATGTTACTCATGCCTATGTATACACTGTACAAACGCAATGCAATCATCAATACCACCACTTGCCGCCCCGACTTCGACCCCGCCCACGGCCACTCCCACCTCGCCACTGGTTCTGACGCGCCCCTCTACCACCTATCAAAAACAAAAAATTTCAACATAAAATGCGACATCAACCTGCACATCCGTCATTGTACATGCTACATACGCCTCTTGCAAGTTGAACTTGGATAAAATCTGGCACACTGAGTTCTTTAAATTCACGTGAAGATAACATTTTGATGTCTCCATACTAAAGACACTGTTGCTATACCTCGTGATCCAGGGCTAGCTTTTGCTTAGTTACATGCGAGACGCCTTGCAACAGTACACTGTTCTCTATTGAGAAGAAGGGTACAAAGGAACCAGTCCATTCCAGAGATGGTGGTCGCTATGCACTTGTTGGACAAGGTAGATTTGGTATGACTGACGTTACCTGGGGCTAATTTTATTAGAGTTGACATAGTCTGCTGTGCATTTGCTTCCATCCAATTTTAACGGACATTCAATTTTACAAGATCTGACCAAGGCCTTTTTTCGATCACTTGCCACGCACAAATTAATCGCTGATGACCTCAGTAGTTTCCTGTGTCTTTTATTGTATTAAATTTTACTAAACGTTACCCAGTCCTCTGTGCATTAAACGTCATGCCATGATCAATGTCAATAGACTTGAACCAGTCCTTTGTGTATAAATGTTACAATTTGGCTAGAGTTGAGCTAGTCTCCAGAGTACTCACTCACCGTATGTGTACCCGACGCCGTACTCCGGGTCGCTTGGCGCCATGCCGGCCTTGCTGCTATACTTCCCGGATGGGGGTTGATACATGACCCGGGGTGCGTGGGGTTTCCGCTGCCCACCCGCCGCTGCCGCCTTCTTTGGGGGCGAAGGGTCGCTGCTGAAGGTAATCGGGGTAATGTTGGTCCGCTTTTGTCTGTTGAGAAAACGAAAACCCACGATGAAACGAGAGGTTTTCAAGCACATTTTCAGTTCAATAGAAAAACGGCTACATCATTTTGGGAAAAAAACCCACTCTAAATTACGACAATTTCTAGGACAATTGTGGCAAACTCCTCATCTGAAATTTCTCCTAGCCATCGACGAGGTGTGGACGGTCACTCACCCAAGAGCGGCAGGCTCTAGACTTGTCCCGTGTTTCTGAACAGGACGCCATGAAAGGACCACAGTGCTTTTGTAGGATGGAGGATTTCTGAACAAATCCTGTAAGTCAAAAATGGAAAGAATTTTACCAGCAATATCCAACAAGCCGCAACAGCTCTGCAGCAAAACAAGTAGATAAACAACTATCAACAACAACAACAAACTAATTATTATTCATTTCTTATCATGTATATTCACCATATATCAAAAAACATTGAAATCCAATGTGGTCTTGTGAGCATTACAGATGATTACAAGATAAAAAAGTAATAAACACGAAGAACGTTTTACAGATAAATAATTAAAGACTGATTCTAATAAAGATGAGACGAGTAAAATTACAACAGAAGAAACGATAGTACAGTTACACTTAAAAATGGTAAATCCTCTAATCAAATTTGGATTGCATTTGATCATTCCATAAACAAACTGCATTTGGACAGACACTGTTCAAGGTTTCGGACAGATCTGCATGGATTGATCTGTAATGCTTTCCTGTTCTTACTGGCTGAAATGCATCATTTACCGGAGGGAATTCGTCTGAAATAAGTAAATTATGAAACAAACTATACAGGGAAACTAGGTGCTTATAAATAATAATGAAATTGACTGGAGTGGGATTTGAACCTGCGACCTCTGGAACACCGTACCAGTGCTCTACCAACTGAGCTATCCAGCCCTATGTTGGTGGCATCTTCCCAACTGTCAATATCTTTGTTCGGGGGGCGCTAGCCAGAAGCCATTTAACCTTAAACACCATGTAGCCAGGGATCACACCCCAACAACACGATACAACCAGGGAAATGGTGAACAGGGATCACTCAAGGAGGATACGGCTTTTTCAACATAAATCATGAAACAAACTAC
>NW_019091375.1:527757-590910 GCF_001949145.1 Acanthaster planci
GAAATATTTGAATAATACTGACTGGGTGCTAATTAAAATATTTGAATAATAAAAGACAAGCAACAACAGCAGCAGGACAATGTAATTACTCTTAGCTGACCTTAGTTAAGGTGTTGATATTGGTTGTGACTCGAAGGGCAACGACCTTCAGTCTGTTCTCCTCTTTCTTCATTTCATCGCCCACTTTCCCCTGCAAAGCGAGTCTTAACTGTTTCATGTACAGCTGCGTGCCTCGGGCAAAATACTGCAATCTGTAAATTGAACAATACATGAAACAGCCACACAGTTACCGACTGCAGCTATTTCCTGTACAAGTTTATTTTCCAGGTCACATAATAATGCTGCCAAAGTTACTCAGAAAGGTCGGAGGGACAGTAAACTCAAAATAAAATAGTTTAATACAAAGCAAATGAGTATCCGGTTCGTAAGTAACTTCGTCACAAATGCAGGCACAACATGAGTTGCAGGCTCCCATTAACCGATCGCTGAAGTTGCGCGTTAACTTCCGGTTCCATGGTTCCTTGTAAACGGCGATCAATGTATGTAACCCTATGCGCAGTGCATGTGCAGTGGGCGTGGTTTAAATTGAAGTGACGTCACACTTATGAACCGTATAATGGCTGTATCAACAACTGCATGTATTTCATAAACTTAATTTCTACATTCCTCAAGATTACTGGATTGTCAAATTAAATTCCACCCAGATTCTTGCCTAAACTTTGCTTGTAACTTCGCTTCTACTTCACGATACCTGACTCTGAAGTCTTTCAGTCTTTCTGAGTTCTCTTCGGAGACCAGAAAATCCGGCAGTTTCTTTGCCAACTGGTAAAACGTGTACATGAGGCACTCAACATAGGAGAACTGTAGTTTGGGCTCCTCGGTGGCTTTGCCATTCTCCAAACTCTCTCCCTCTGTTTCCGCAGGGGGTAAGGGCATGTACTCCTGAAGACGGAACAGCAAATCAGTGAAGCAAAATGACAGAACAGTTAATAATGGGAAATTCTTTTCAATCTTAGGACTATGCAAAGCATACCAAAACGTATCAAATTTAAATAAATGACTGGACTTAAAAGTTGACGTAAATTAGTGATGCAAGTGGATAACTGCCTAAATATTACCAAGAATATTAATTTCAGGAGTCTGGTTGTCTATCCCAACCCACTCAAGGATCAGGCTCACACCCCACTCAGGATGACAGGTGGATTACTATGCAGTCATTTCACGATGGCTCTACCTTTGAAAAAACATTCGCAGGTCTACCTCTCGTCGATAAGCAAGTGAATATTTCTTCATGATTACCTTTGTTTGTTTGCATTTTGTTTGTTTGTTTGCATTTTGTTTGTTTGTATTTTGTTTGCTTGTTTGTTGTTTTTCATAGGTCGGTCCTTTGCAACCTCACTCCCAGGGTGTCAAGTAGAACACTCTCACAGCTATCTGCTCTTTCAACCTGGTACTGCATTATTTGCATGTTAACAATTTTGGATCTGTGTGTTACTGAGGAATAGTCCGGCACCAGACTGTGCTTTTCGTTAGTGTTTGTTTTAGCATGCAGTGTCTGGTATAACGCCAGTCAATTTCTTACAGAGTGACAGTTCACGTTGAAATCTTCTCCCTCCAATAAACTGCATTACATCTCACATAAATAGCCAAAATGGACAAAAGCGGATTATGGACATAACTATTCACAGCAAACGTTAAAACCACAAAATACACTTAAAATTATCAACATTGAGTGCAAGATAGGTCCATTCCGGCATACATCCATTGCTGTTGTTCTGAATCAGGACACAGGGAAACATTTCACAGGTGTACATACTGGAGAGGAAGTTGAACATAAAGTAACCCCTGGGTTACCATGACAACACTACCAGAAATCTTACCAGAAGTTTGTCAAACACTCTTCCGAGTGTCTCGTCCCCACCGGCGTTTACCGCATAAGTGGCCATCTCAGCTAGCTGTCGGAGCAACTCTAACTTGACGTCGTAATCCGAAGGCGTCTTGTCTGAGGACGCCTTGTCTGAGGACGCCTTGTCTGAGGACGCTTTCTCTGAGGATGTCTTGTCCTCCGTTTCTTCTGCCTTAGTCTCACCACTGCCTGGTGGGACGATGTCACCGAGAACCGGCAGAACGTTGTCACACATATAGACCACAAATTTGTTAGACGGGACATTTTTCTGAAACCCAAGAGAAGAAATTTGTAAACAGAACAGACTTTTACAACTCTAAAGCTGAACTATTGCGGGTCATAAACACAAGATGCTTTGGACGAGTACGCCAGAAAATTCTGCCTCTATAATTTGGCCTCTCAGAGCCAATAACAATTTTATTACACCAATTTTCTAACTTCTTGTAAACATTTCTGAAGTTCTTGAACTTTTTTTCTGCAGATTTTCCCCCCGATATTCAAAACCTGGCTCTGTAATTTGATTATTTATTTCATTTCTTTAAGATGGTTCGGAGGACATGAAGAAAAAACTTCACCAAGTCACCCCCTCTGCATATTTCAGCCAAGATCTGAGTTGGACTGACAAGGCAAAAGCCACAAGGACCCACAAACTACCGTTCTCTAAGGCATTTCACCGATGTCCATTTGAAAATGTCTTCAAGTACTTACAGAGAAGAACTGCAGAGCTTCACGGACACACTGCACCAGTCTATCAACTATATCGGGATCTTGTGGCTGTGGAGAGAAAATATGGGATGTCTAAGGATGTCCACTTGTTGCTTGCTTGGAGCATGAAAGCTTTATTTAATTCTTCAGAATCCCTAATCAACAAAGGGAGATGAAGCAAAGGGTTTAAAAAAACGATGCAAATACCAGAAACTGTGATTCCAGATCGGCTTGCTCCGCCACCAACTCCACCATCTGCTGTCTGCCAGTCAGGGTCTGCATCGAGGGCATTTTGGACAACAGCTGCATGAAGGTGACAAATTCTTCACCCGTCACATCAGTTAACACCTGTCAAAAGGAAAGAAGAATGCTGTACTTGTTTATTTAGGGCTGAATATTTAAGTTTTTCTTCAAAGGCTTGATATGGCCGGCATCTTTTGACATACAATGTAACATCGCAAGTCCTAATTCTCCTGAAATCATTCAACACTTCTTCTCACAATCGCAAATAAGTTCCTGTCTCTGGTCTGTACTCACCTCCTTTGTCTTTTCGATGACGAATTCTTCCACCTCCTTGGGCACGTTGTCGGATCCGCCCAGTTTCAGGCGCGTGTTGAGGAATTTGATGGCTCGCTCTCGGACGAGGTCCTCACCGGAGAGGATCTGGCTGAACAACCCTCCCAGTGTACCTGTGGGCGTGACACCAGATAGGTGTGGATCCAAATGGGTGTGGTACCAATTGGGTGCGGTTTAATTATAAAAATAGGATTGAAGCTTTTCTAAATTATTTGAAACGAACATATTTTATGCACATAGTTCAGAGTTAGGAGTACGCTGTGCAGAAACTGGATTTTTTTAGTGAACCTTTCCATCCTGAAAATTTCCAAACACCCAAGCAAATTTTTTTCTGAGTAAAAATCACAATAGACGCCATCTATTCTTGGCAAAAATCAGATTAACCCTAACCCACCTCAAATGAGACTAACCCCACCCACTTCAAATCAGACCAACCCCACCCACTTCAAATCAGATTAATCCCACCCACTTCAAATCAGATTAATCCCACCCACTTCAAATCAGATTAATCCCACCCACTTCAAATCAGACTAACCCCACATCCCTCCAATTCCAAGGTTTTGCTAATTCGGTGCCACACATTCTGAACTTGTTGCTCAACCACTCCAATGCCAGTAATTATCCAGCGGCGTAGCCAGGGTTCTGAGCACGGGGGCAAGCGGGGGGCTTCCCGCTAAAGGGGGGGGCTGACTGGATGTTGGACATATACGTGTACATAATCATGATCACATCAAGCCAGGGGGAGAGGAGGGACGACTGGGGGTAAACGATTTTTTATGGTGGGCGTGGACCCCCCCAGCCACGCCCCTGGACCTGCTTGTATCTGTCGAAAACTGTTAGATTGAGCACTGTTTCAAGGTCAGCAGCATGGGGAAAACTTTTTGGGGTTTTGGGGGGGGGAGAAGGAGGGGAGGAACGAATCCCCACCTTTCATGTCGATCTTGTAGAGTGACATGAGGGCGCTGTTTACAATGCTGATCTCCTGGGGGTCGTCCGACTGGAGCAACTGAGCCAAGACGTCGGCGATGCGCAGCAGATGGTCTGTGCTTTCTCTGCAGAGGTTGGGCAGCTCCTTGATAGCGGCTCTACGAATCTACATGGGAGACGGGGTACAAGACAGAATGCCATCAAAGACAAAGGAAAAGGCAAAACTTTTAAACCACTTGCTGCCAGTTTTATTTCTGGCTAAAGTTTCAGCTTTCAAAACAGGCAAGATGGAGCTGCTAATGTTTGGCAAGACAGAGCTGCTAATGTTTGGCATATTGGTGCATTGCAAATATCACAAACACTGACTGCATGAGCCAATTCAATGGCACATGTATATCATATGTGACCCACTCTGTGAAAATGAGTCTTAAGTTGCCAGAGCCACTTTTTGAGTTTTCATTTGTATTGGAAAGAGCAAACTGAGTTGTTTGTTTTGATGTATCACTCAGTTTGGCATCCTGATCAAAGTGGATACTCCATGGTGACAAATGCTGTGGGTTCCTATTGATTTACACTGCGCAAAATTATTCTAAAGGACCTTTTGCTCCAAAGTGGCTCCGGCGAATTAGGACTCATTTTCACAGAGTGAATCACATATGGCATTGAACACTGCACCCCCAAATAGACGTGCTTATCTATCAAACACTATACTTTGTACATCAAACTATATTTTGATCTCCAAATATCATCTGTCCTTTGTCATCTGTCATTTTCCCATCTGTCATTCTGAAAGTGCTACGCACTGCTCAACCCTCCCTCGCACAGACATCGACCAATGCACATATGACATTTTGTCACCTGTCACCTGTCACAGTCCTCAAGTCATGCCACAATGGCTTTTTGTCACCTGTCACTTATCATCATACACACCATGCAGTCGTCGTCCTCACACAGGTCCAGCTGCGCATTGATGGCAGTTTCTGCGAGTCCCGAGAAGAACTTGAAGAAGCGAGGGATGAACTGAGCGGCGAGTTTCTTCTCACTCGCACCCGCCGAGACAGCACTCAGGATTGACCGATACTCTGCCTCATGCTGTAAGACAGACAAGACTAACTACTAGTGACTGACGCGACTCGTCTTTAAATTTCTAGACAGAACACAAATGCAAAGGTGCTATCACATGTTGTTTTCTTTCACAAAATATCTTAGGTCAAAGGAACATTTTGAAAATGACAAGCATTTTTGTTCTTTTCACAATCTTTTATCTAGACTTTGCCACAATATCGATGGAAATGAATGCTGCTCCAAACAGAGAAATGCTCCAATTAGATTGGCCTCCATTTCTAACATGGTGAAAAGTACGGTCTACATGTACTTCAAAAACTGCAAATGATAGAATTTAATGGTATTTTTTTCCCTAGGACTTTGGTTATGCAACTGGCACAGTTGTCATTTGTACCATGAATCAAGCTGTAGAGCTTGGTGGACTTGGACTTGGTGGAGTAACGGGACACAAGTCTTAAAATACCTAACGACAGTCCTTCCTGATACGAGCATTTCTCCCCCCCCAAAAAAAAAAAAACTGGAGGGATTTGAAAGTTTAAACTGCACTTCTGCTTTGTTCAGTTGATGCAGATAGTAACAAACCGATCTCAATCAAAATAAGAAAACGTTGAACCAACACACGTGCTCGCACTAGCTATCATGACAAATGTTTATGTATGATTATGGTCCAACACGCTGGGAGGGGGGGTTTCCTACGCGAATTCAATGAGCGCACACGCTGCACATGTACATGTACGTATGCAAAGACAAACGCTTTCATGACCACCAAAGGCTCATGGCACACCGCGCTTTCTGCTTTGAGCATTGTACCATGCACAGCGAAACTGCGCACAACTTACATGTACATGCCAGCATATGTACAGTAGTGTGCGTGCAGGGCTGGCTGGCCAGTCCAAAAGCAGGCCGTGCTCGGGAAGCAATGACCATAATATATTCGGGCAATAATTATAGGCCTATGTATGAAAGTCGTGGCGGGATAAATGTGAAATCGTCAGATACAAACGAATCACAGTCCCATTTTTGGGATGTTATCTATCGTGTTTGTCATATCATTTATTTGAAAAATGCCCTTACATTGCTTCACGGGCACGATTTGTTCCTTTGGGAGTGTTGAAGAGCCGCTCAACAGGAAGTGTTCACTGTGCGAGAGCACGCTCATGTGCACTGGTACCCAATGGCTGTTGCTCGTCTTCCCTCAGTTTGGACATAAATATTGAGGAGCCCTGTGATTGTTCAGTGTGACCCCCAGCATGCCGCAGCCAACTGCCATTTTAACCAGCGTGGCTAAGAATTACACACAAATGTACCTAAAGTGGCTGTAGCCAATTTACATGTCTTGTGTATGGATCGCAGCCGTAGTCAACCATTTGGTCGCGGCTCGTCTTCGCAAGTACACATGTGAACCGCGTGACTCTCAGACACTGATCAGGAAATATTTGCACCATTTCTTAGGAAACGGCATGGTTTGGCTTTTTTCTTTTTGGTACTCAAAACAAAGGTATGTAAGCTATTTTACATAAAACTCTTGCGGGAAATGAAGCAACATAGTATGGGTTCACAACTCAAGTGGAATCTGTCTGTTCGTGCCCTGTTAAACGTCTTGCATAGCCTATGGTGCAAAAGGCTCTTTTTCCGTGGGGTTTATGGGAGAGGAGCGGACGTTGGACCCCACAGTTCTGGGGTAAGTGACATGAGTGATGACCCCTAATGACTGATGAATTTGCACACTGCACTCATAACAGAAGACAAGCAGTTTTTATCACACACTCAACAGGTCCAATGATGGACCAGCGTTGAAGAAGTCCTACTTGCCAAGTTACTTCTGCATGACATAGGCCTCAAGATTAATTAGATCAGTTTATTGAAATTTTTAGCCCAATTACCCACCAGAACGTCAAGTTCCCTGTATCCGCACAACTGGTCTCAGGTTGTGGTAAAGTTGCCACCAGACTAAACTCAAAATGGAAACCTCATCATCATGCCGCAGAAATGATCACGTTAATCAGCCAAATATCCGACATTCTTACCTGCCCTGCTTTATCACCAGCATCAGCAAGCACTCCGTAGTCCTTGTACAGCTGTTCAACTGTTACCATGGCTGTAAACTGCTTCTTTCGACTGATTTAGGGAGCTAATTACTTGCTGTTTGTTCACGATACCGGCAGTGCACTGGCGGTCCTCGAATGAATGCCGCGTGGATTGTGTTTATATTGCCACAAGAGGGCGCAACACTACTTTTAACTCGGCAGGGGGCAGCTGCTCTGAAAGAACATGAAGGAAACTATTGGACAGAGAGAACCCCGGCCCCCTCACCGGCTGTTGTGTTGGTCACTGTTATACTGGTATCTCAGGAATTCTTTTCAGACATCGGGGGGGGGGTGTTAAGTGAGAATAGGCTGGAGTGTGTATTGGGATTGGATTTGTTGGGGGTGCACCTCAGTTCTATAGGACCATTTTTTGGGGGGGAGCCACTGCCTACCACCAGATTTGATTATCATAATTGGCGGCGGCCGATAAGCTTCGCTCGGGCCGGTGACGGGATCCAACGAAACCGTATAAATCCGTGTGAGCAAAGTCACGGAAAACCAAACCATGTCCTATACGTATTAGGTTGATTTCTGAGCAATGTATTTTTAGTAAAGGTGTTTTTAATTTGGTGAGGGTTGAAGACACTTTCCTCGGTGTAAATGTTATTATAATTAACAGGCTGCATTGAACGACTAATTCTTGTGAAGTTAGTGCACCTCCGGGAAGAACAAGGTCAGAAAACAATTGCTTTCCCCCGAATATAGGGCCTAAGGTCCGCTCAATCGACGGCTTACTTCATGTACATCAAGCATAATTATAGCATTGAGTCTGCCCGATCTCATCTTGTTGGATCCGTCCAAAACATGTTGCTCTTCCAACCACATGCGGGACCGGTATATTCATGTTGCATGGCAGCAGAAATTAAGCAAGGCATGGAAGCGCGACAGCGGTAGAAAAGGATTAGGACTAACTTTGCCCCCGTGTTCATTATCCGCCTTGAGCAGAAGCACCCCCTCATCTGTGGAAAAGAGCCATTATCATGTTGGTCGATCATCAGGATCGAGTGCTCATTTTGTGGTAGTGATGCGACCATAACGCGTACATTTCAAAGTCGTTTGTGAACCAGCGATATGGCGATGCGCAGTTACTATCAAAGGAGCCTCCGTTGCTAGGAAAATTGCGCCCTCTCTAGGTCCAGCTTGGGGCCAAAAAGTTTTCAAGCGCGGATGGGGGGGGGTCACTGTCAACCGCTCAGTTGCCATTTTCCCTTGTCTTTTGGCGTGAACGCGACGGTGAAGGACACAATAAAAAGATTATGCTACACACCTCCTTCACTGAACAAAAATTTCCCCACCTCAGCAAATAATCCTGCTGGATCCACCTCTGTTGGGTTCTTTTTGTTTTTCCAAACTAGTATGCTTTGACATCTGGAGTTAATTGTAATTAAGACTTTAAAACCAATAAAACGTGCTCACTTACGTAGTAATTATGTGTCAGGCTTCTTGAGATACATGTACTTCATCGAATTTTTCCAAAAAATTTTGACAAACACTGAGATTGGAAATAAAAGCGTCCAGCGCAGTGCAGTATTTAACAAGAAAATGTCAATGGAAATGTTAATTGAACAGACATAATCCGTAAATTTGGGTTAAAATGATCTGAGCTGTGGCAGACGACATTATTATGTTTTGGCGCGAAACTTCGGATCATTTGACGTCAGTACATGCACCGGACGCGTTCACGCACATACAAGCGTGCGCGCGTACGGACGTGTTTGATCCGATGTACATATGTGCACGCAGATGTCGTGCGCTTAAGCTTGCTGACGGAAGGCTAGGCTGGCTGCCAGTGTCGGCCGTTATTTTGCTGTATTTATGTCAGCTGGTTTGACCAAATAAGCGAGGATTGTTCGCGTATAAACTATCGTCATGTTCAAGTATAGACAGGGTTAGCCCAGTGTTGGCCTGTAACTCGTGGCTTTTGAATTCGGGGAAGTTATCCGTAAGCTGATAAGCCTCCTGCCACCGTCGTGACCGTAGCTTGCTGGTTGGATCCACTGTTCACTGAGCTGCACTACCGGTAGGCCGTGTAAGCGAGGCTGACCTTGCGGGATCGGACGGAAGACTTGCTAGCCTAATTGAACTGGCAGTCGTGTACAGCCAAGTGCCGGTGGGAAAATGACTGCAACTTCACAGCGAGTGAGGGAGAAGACAGGAGAGGTGGGTAGCCATGGTAGCGTCGGACATGATTTTTATAGCTTTTACCAAAAACTAAAGTTATTTTGCAGTGACGTTAGCCTGATCATTAGCGGTGATTAGGGCCTGTAGGGCTTAGGCCTAGACATACAGTGAACGATGAAGCAGTGAGAAAGTCATATTTTCAAGTCTCACGATTTACAATTTGAAAGTTCCCAAAAATACGGTCAGTGCAATAAAGAGAGAGTCGCCTTTGGTGGGTTTTTTGGTTGGGGGGAGGGGCTGACCAATTTTACAAGATTAAAGCTGTGACAAATGAGGGTTGGGGCAAATATATACAATCCCCACACAAATTAAAATAATATTTGGATATGAATTTAAACTATTTAAAGGCCCAGGGCTCTATCAATCATGTCTATGCCTTAGCATGCTTATACTATATAGTGTACAGACATGGTATAGCCTAGCTAGGCTAATGTTCATTAGGCTAACTGAAGTTGAAGCTAGGCTAAGCCCAGGCTTGGGCTATACACGCTACATAGGTCTAGGCCTGTGCCCTTATTGTCTAGATAACAAAGCATTGTGACTAAGCAGCAAATTTTACAAAACCCCCAACGTCTGCACATTTGCCCCATTTCTTGTTTTTGGACCATGCTTTAATAATTAATTTGACTTTAAATTTGAAAACTGATGAAGGCAAGGTGTAATTGTTGCAATTAGGTTCCCCCTCTTTTGTCCAAAGAGCCTAAAATTATGTAGCATAAAGGTCCCATGATACTCTCCAGTCTTCCACTGCTAAACTTATGTTTTATGCGTTGCCCATGCAACAGTTTAGCAGTTAACGCTTTCATTTGAATTAGGTTCAAGTTGTTGCTGTACCAAAGGTATTCTATGGTAGGTCTGTGTATCCCTCGTAATTGTCATCTAACTTTAAGGCTCTCTCTCTTAAATTATTTCCCATCCACCTTGTTTTTTCCCCCAGTGGTCATCCATTTTCCCTCCAGAACAGATCTCAGAGACACAGTCGGCTCTCTTCATTAAAAAACTACTTGCAGTCGCAGTTTCCAACATCATGTACCTCAGGACGATCTTTCCTGAACATGCCTTCGGGGACCGATGTTTGGAAGGTGAGCCAGGATTTCTGTTCTCTATTATTTTTCCGACAAGACCTGAGCAAATTGTACTTAGATGACACTAATTGCATGTTATATGGACAGTTAAAAATGACAAGAAAATGCTTTTGTTGGAAATGATTACACATGATTAGTTTATACTGTACTTTTGGGGGCAGGCCTAAGGATGTATCAGATGTGCTTATGAAACCTATGTTTGGTTGTAAAGATGAACAACATACCGGTGCTTTGAGCTATCCAGCCCAACATTAGCGGCTTTTCCCATTTGTCAATATCTTTTTTGAGGGGGGGTGCCATGGAATATGAAACACCATAGCCAGGGATCATGCCTCAGTTACATGATGCAACCTGGAAAGTGGTGAATAGGGATCACTCGGAGAGGATATGGCTTTTTGAACACAAATCACCAAAAAAACTGTATAGAGAAACTGAATAGGTCAGTGGTTACAAATGATGATAATGGATGAAAAGGAAATTGACAAAATTGTCCTCAGAATTTGGCTTTCCGTCTCAACATTAATTAGCCTGAGAAGAATTCAAGAAAAACTTTGACCAAATTTCCCACATTGTTGTAGATCTAAATCTGAAGATATTGCGAGACGACAGTGCATGCCCAGGGGCCTGTCAGGTGATCAAGTGGGTCAAAGGTTGCTTCGACGCACTAGACAAGAAATATGTAAGTTTTCTTAAAAGACACCTTTTGATGTATGCTTTCAGTGGGCTCAGGATTATGTTAAACTGTACAGCAAGTCACAAAATTTCATTCATTTTCAAACCATCTTCAATGAGGGTGACCTCTCACATGAAAGGTGATCACTTGGAACCCTCAAAATGCAAAAATATATGAGATTATAGATATACAAAGCAAATCGAATCATTACAACATTAGGTGTAAACTCTAGTCATTAACAGTGCAAAAGTTCAAATTTTCAGATTGATTGTAGTTCAGTGATTCGAGTTCGGGTTTTCATCACGATAGACAGACACTGATCATTTTGTTTCTTTTATACTCTATTTTCTGCAGCTTCGCGCGTTGACCATTGGGGTAGGTATGCTTTGCCTTCCGA
The DNA here is from genome assembly GCF_001949145.1 of Acanthaster planci. The sequence goes on from NW_019091375.1 coordinate 539,360, forward strand.
ATGATTGTGTTGCTACAATGAATTTGTAGCAACATGAACAATTGTGAGTTTCATATTTTGGACACAGACTACAATGTAGGAACAGTTTTTCAATGAAAAGAAGTGCTGAATAAATTTAAAATTCAATCTCAGTATCTTCCTTGAAAGTGATATACGTGTCTTGTTGAATGTAAGTTTCTGAAAATGTGTCTTACACCCAGAAGTTTTAATTTCAGTGTATCAATGTTTGTATTTCTTTTGTATTGAGAAATAGTTTCGTGTCTTTAGGGCGGATTGGGGGACCTGTTCGAAAAATTGAAGCCTTTTTTTTTGCATTTTACAGATTTATGTTGATCCAGATGAGCCTGATGTAAGTACAAGTGTTGTCAAAATTTAGATATTTTTTTCTAGCTCAATAGATAAATTTATTTTCCAGCAAAAACCAACTCAAATAATTTGCCACAAGGAATTAAGTTATGAAACGCCATAAGTTTCGTAAATCTAAGGCAAACATCACACAATTAGAATACTCTATTGTTGGTTCTCCAATGTTTGCATTTTTATCATGCCTTGTCCTGTCAAAAGTTAAAAGATCGGACATCATTTCTGACAAAAAGATTGCCTCATCAAGTATCTGTATTGCTAACTTTAATTTCCACAGACCGTGATTGAGTCTTATACCTTCAAGTTTTCCTACCAAGGGGAAGGCATCCAGATATACAGGTAGCTGAATCATCCCACTTTTATTTTATCAATACACCGCTGTTCCTAGTTTCCCAAAGTTCTGCATCAGCCAGTTCAGAGTTCATAGAGAAGAAAGACATTTTTCCTGATTTCCCTCCGATCAATCCCCTGCAGTTCTCAAGTGGCTGTCCAGTTTCAATAATTGTATAACGTAAAGAAGATAAAATGCTAGATTTGTTTGAATTGTCTGCTTACAATCATCCAGTGGATTTTCCTGCTTAGCTAAAGAACCTGCCTTTTTACAACTTCTGCACTGGAAACATTGTCAGATAAGTGAGTCTTTGTCCATCAGGAGTTTTTATCTCTGTAAGCAGAATTTGGCAAGAGATAAGTATTAGTTTTTGTCAACAGTTTACATACATTTTGCCTGCAGATATTTAATTTAAAGTTTTAGGACTTTGTCCATCTTTCCCAGGCAACACTTCCTCTGTTACAGTGATGATCAATCGGGAAATCTACTGTACTTTTAAGAGAGAGTGTGCTGACAGATACATAGAGAAACAAAAGTTACCAAGAATTGCCAACATCTCAGAAATTTTTCAAGGTGTATTTGAACATTCAACAACTATAACTAATTTGATCTTGTCCAACCCTAGATGTGAGTTGTTGGGGTGAACTCACTAATATTGTCTTCATTTAGAAATGATAAGAAGATTGCCGGGGCGACTACCGAAGCAGAGACCAAGAAAGCTACAACTCGCCTGCTCCGCACCATCGTGGTACTGACACAAAGCTTGAAATCTCTGCCCGATGATGTCATCATGACCATGAAACTTCTCTATTATGACGACGGTAAAGTCTGACAGTTTTTGGATATTTACATTTTCCATATCAAGGGTAATATACATGTTGGTGGATTGAGCACTGCTTCATGACATAAACAAATCTGCCTGTAGTCTTAACCACCTGTCAACAATATTATTTTGGGCCAGAATTTTCAGAAAAGGGAAGAGAAAGTGTCCAGCTTTTATATAAAGCCAAATGTTCAAAATAGTGATCTTCCGGTGTATATATACAGAAAACCGGATCACGTCTACACACCCTCCAGCACAAAGTGATTGAAGTCTAATTCTAGTTTTGTTGGTCGACTTTCAAATGAACTGTGCATCCCACACACGTTCAGTGGAGTTACTCAATTAATATCTGTCAACGATTCGTTCATTCAATTTTGTCTGGTGTTTCATTCTTGTCTATCAACAGTCACCCCAGCCGACTACGAGCCTCCTGGCTTCCAACCGGCAGAGACTGATTCTTTCCACTTTGAAGAAGAGCCCATGAACATCAGAGTGGGAGACGTGTCCACTGTGAGTGCCATTTTTTTATCAAATCACCCAAGTCATATCATGTGTAAATCGGTGGGCACCGTCAACTTTTTTCACCAATTAATTGTTCATTTTGTCAGGATTCCAAATTGGGCGATTCATTAATAGTCAACCAAATCATCTAAACTTACCAAAAGCTATGGCCTTGAGACTCAGTTTTGTGGATCCAATTGCAAATGTAGTTTTCTTATTTGAAATGCAAACCCAGGGAGCTTAATAGACACATTGGGCATATAATGATCAGAGCAACCGTCACTATTTGTCAAGAAATTCCTCCAGACAAAAAGCTTCAGTCATACCCTTCTGTACAGTTGTCAAAATACCAATAAATCCACACCAAATTAAATCTTAACTACTTTTTTGTTACTCTTTTCGTTTGCCTTCTCGTTTCAACCTTTACTGACGTGTCTACTGGGGATAATAACGACCTCATTAACAGTCATTTCACACGTAAGTTGTCTTTTCAGAACTTTCTATCCTGGAACTGGCTTGTGGGTTGATTATTTTGTAAATTAGGGGTGCCATTTTTTTTGGTGTCCCTGTCACACCTGACGTATGATTTAGTAAGTTCGGAATGTTGCTCCTAGTTCTAAGAATGATGTATTAATGCAAATTACCTATCGAACAAATAGAAGTAATTTGAAATCAATTTAAGTGATATTTCCATGTAAAATTACTCAAGTCTGGTGTAACAGGGACACAAAAATGTCACACTTTTGGACCCCACATTTATCACATGACCCTTGTGTATCTATTTATAATAATATATTGTGTCTGTATATTTTTAATCATCAGCCAAGTTATTTAGCCCTGGACACTGTTTAGGTAATGTCACTCAATCTTTGCTTCAGTTTGTTTTCTGGTTATGTAACCCTCCAGCGTGAAACTCCGCATCAAGACGGATCGCAAGCAGTTTGAGTTAAGGGAGGACAATGAAAAGGATGAAGAGGATGTGGTTGCCATGGAGACAGACAAGCAAGATGTGGTCAGCAATTCAGCCCTTGATGGGGAGGACACCGACGAGGTAGGAATAAAGAAAGTAGAGCAGGTGTCATTGACTGCCTGACCCTGGTGCTATCTTAACTGCGCTCTCATTGGTCCGTGTTTGTGCTTACTTTTGAACCCAACCAATGGGATGTAAGTTTAAAAATATGTGGCACAATGCAACCATGGAAACTCTCAGAAGATGGGGAGCATTGTTTCCTCTCTTGGTATGTTGTATGTTGCAGCACACTTGTGGCATTGAGGCTGTATTTTCAGCGGAATGCGCACATCCACACATTACATCCCAGGCATGTATTGACCTAGCTTGAACGTGATGCATTTATTCAACATTTCTCACAGGAGCCAACAGCGAAACCAGCGGACACAAATCCCCAACAAGACAGTGACGATGAGGAGGAATCCCTAACGCAAAGGAAAACATCAAAGAGCAGTCAAGCTGCAGAACTAGCTAAGTGTGATGTTCCCATCAGCAGCCCCCACAGACCCGGTAAATATGGAGTTTCGCTTGTGGATGGCTGTAGATTTCTAGGAAGAAGTATAACTGGTGTTTGATAATCAGTTTCTTTGCTTTGTATGTAGAAAACTTGCTTCTGTTCACTTTCTTGTGACTTATTTCAGGAATGTAGAGGCTGCAAATTGTTTGTTGTGTTCTGGAACCCCTTCAGATCTAGTTTTCTTGTATATACTTCTGAGGAAAATTTTAAATATGGTCTTTTTAGAAAATCCATCACTTGGCAACATGATTTTAAATTAATATTAGGTCCATTCAATTCCAAGATCTAGACCTTTTGCTCCGACAAATGTGAATGTATGACAGATGTCAGTATCATTTTAATTTGCCCATCTGGAAATATATTCATCTTTTGCAAATCTACCACACAGATACTTTTTGTGACTGTATTTATGTTTGCGCTCATGCCAAGAAGGGATATAGTCCTTTTTCTTAAAGAAGTAATAAAGCTTTGGACCTTCGGTCACCTGACATTTCCTGAGTGAAGGCATAATTCTGTTTTACCCACACCAAGACAAAGTTGACGAGGCCTCGACTCCTGCCTCGTCTTCCTCGTCCAATATGCCATTCATGAATGAGGAGCAAGAGGAGAACGTCGTCCGCTGCCCCTGCGGATGCAACGAGGTAAGACAAATCGGTCCGCCTCTCACAAATTCTTTTTTTCTGCATGGACGTGATGCAAACACTTCTATAGGGCTAACTGGACATACAAGACGAAATGTCAACACACTGCGTACATCAGTGTGCAAAAGTGGTACCAAATGAACTCATCAAATTTTCAACTGAATGTGTACAAAACAGTACTTTGCATCTTGGGACTCTGGGTGAGACAAACACGCATGACCTTTGACATACCATTAAAACTGTGCATTTGCCCTCGACTGATTCGTTTGGAAGCGTATGTGCTGGATCTGTGTGTGATGAGACATTTCGGTTAAAATTGGAATTTATTTTTAGCGGCACCTTGCGTTTATTGTTGAGGTCAGTGTTTCGTTTTCAAATTCTCTCCAACATGAGTTTTTGATTCACCCTACCAAGACGCTGCAAACTCAACATCAAAACAAAGACAGCAAAGTTAAAAAAACAATTCATCGTGGCATTCACTTGCATCTAAGATTTTCTGGTCATTTAACACTGGAAAGCTCTGTGGCTCCGCGTTTATAAACTTCTGCACTTGCAGACAGGAGATTGTGGCTTCAACCCTCATCCACTTAATTTTTTTTTCCAAGTCTTGCTAGATTTGTCTTGCTTGTTTCTTCCAAGGACGATGGTTTGATGATTCGATGTGAGGAGTGTAAACAGTGGCAGCATGCCGTCTGCTTCGCCATCATATCTGAAGATCAGGCTCCTGAGAAACACATCTGTGACCAGTGTGTCAAGGTACGCGATACCGTGATAACTACAAAGTAGATAATTGCATTAGAAAGGCTCTGCTGGGAGTGAAATGTGACGTCCCCCACACTTGCGGAATTCATTAAACTCGTACTCACATTAACTGAAGTACTTACATGCATTATAGTCTAATTTCAGTTCCTGTTTGCACATTCATAGTTCTGGTGACAAAGTATTGTTACCCGTGCTCATGGCAAAATACTTGAGCAAAAATGCTTGTGTTCAAACTTAACGCATAAAACATACTGGACGTTTTCACTGGAGCTGTATCTTTTTCTGTAATTTTGTTGTGAGGTCTTTTTGCTTTTAAGGTTCTGCTAGGATCAAAACCAAGGGCCCTCAAACAGTTTTGGCTTCAGGAAAGCAAATATATTTATAAGCTGTTCATATCCTGATGAAAATGTGGGCATTATTAGTGGAAAAATGTTGATCGTTTTTCTTGATTTGCGTGTGTAAGATTCTTAAGAGTGGGCATTGGGGGCGTTCAGCTTTGGCTGGGTCACCAATACAGTCAGTACTTTCAAGAAATGGAAAACATATAAAAACTGTTTGCTAGCGGGCAACGTTGACCCAGAACTATTGACAGCAAAAGCAGGCAAGGGTTAAGCAAGCATGGATGCATGCAATACAGAACGGGGGATGGTTTCAGCAGGTGGCTTGATAGACAGATAGGGCTGGGTTCAGAATTTAGTGGGAGGTCAGCCTTCGAGTTTTGCATCTCTGACAGATTACCCCTCGCCACCTCAAGCCCACGGACCCTCACCTGACCGGACTCGCTCCCGTGGTGCTGCAGGCCACGTGTCTCTGGCGTCGTGCCCTGCTTGCCGCTACTGAGACCAACCGCATCCTGGTGCCCAGTTTCTCCCGCCGGCTGGGCGTGGAGATGACCGTGGCTCATGGACTGGTCAATCGCCTGGAGAAGGAAGGTTACTGCCAGAACGCCAGCAAGGGAAAGAGGTGAGTACACTCCGGCTTGATCGTTTATCTTGTGAAAGGTATTATACATCTTGAATGATTTGATTTGAGTGGCAATGCCTTAGGGTTAGGGACCAGTTTTATTGGCCACGTCCAAATTTTGTGTAGGGTTAGCTTAACGGCGTGGCTAGCCATGTCTTAATCTTCTCTGGGGTCATATTTAGCTTGAACCGTTTTTTGGTTTTATTTATATCTGATCATCCAACAGCGCATTCAGCGCCAAGTACAGGATGATAGTGAGTGAAGAGGACAGTGAAGAAATATTCAGTTTAAAACGTGGGAAGAACACTCTGGATGAATGTTTCGGGGAAAATTAACCCACAGACTTGCATTGGGTTAGGTTTACAGTTTAACCATGCCTGAATCTTGTGGGTTAACCCTATAACCAGTATGAATCCAACAAGCAATATGCATCATTTCAGTGGTCCCTAATATAAGCGGTTAGCTAGGATTGATTAGGTTTAGTTATAGGGTTAGGTGTGGCCAGTGTTCGTAACAGACCAAATGAAACGAGAAAACTAGGAAAATTGTACACTTACTAATTGCTTCCACTTGGGGTGGATATTTAGCCAAATCATTCATGTTTGCCCCAACACCTGACACCAATTAACATACGTGTACATTACTTCATTAGTCTTCTTGGAATGTTCTTCAGTAACTCATAAAACTCCCTGCAAGTCAGAAATCTTTTGAGTATCAGTGGCTATAATGATTAAGATAATTAAGATAACGGTTATTGCCCGGAATGCATGCAGACTGGGCAAAGTCGTAAACAAGGAGAAACTGCAAAAGGAGGGACTCAAGAAATACTTTGAGAGGAAGACGAGCAACGATGTCCCTACCAAGAAGTCAGACGAAGCCAAGCCTAGCTCGGAAATGCCGAGAAATCAGAAAGCTGCCTCTCAGAAAGGGAAACGAAAAGTCACTCAGGTTAGGAAATTCAGTGCTAAATGTATCAACTGATATTAAGTGAAAGTCTCTCGGGCAATCTAAATAGTAGTTCCATTCGTCAAAAGCATTGTAGGAAATTTATTTCAAGACTAAGTTGATAGTTTGAATGAATGTTACAGGGCTAATTTCAGGCCCGTTCTTGTATAGGTCAAAGCAAATGAGAACAGTGTGGAACTGTTTGGGCAAAATTTGCAAACGCAAAACACATAACTCTGGGGGAAATTTCACCACTGTTGGCCGTGACATCAACTTTTTGCTCCTGCAAGGCATGAATGGCAACTTCTGACGCACGGTCTGTGGGTAATTAAGTTTGTCACTGTCGTGTCACAGGCTGGCAAGCTAGCAGTGTGATCTGTTGGCTTGACAGTGAGCAATTGTCATCCGCTCACAGGTATGACAAGCTGGCAAAGTGTGGCATACAACAGTGACCAGTTGTCATTATCACTCACAGGTTGACAAGCTGGCTGAGCAGACTGCCGAGCTGACAATGACGAGCCGTCTCCGTCCCCGCCAAACCTCTCATCAAGACTTCCCTCCAAAACCTTCATCTTCCCAACGAGCTGCAACCTCATCCACTCCAAAATCGTCCTCCTCCCAGCAGAGTAAGAAGAGAGACGTAGGGAAGGGCAAAGTGTCACACAAACGAGCAGTTCCTCTTAACGATGATGTAAGACCGATTTTCCATTTTTTTTGCCACTCAGACCTGCCAACATGCCATACCCCTTCCTGAGGTCAGGCATTACCACACAGTAGATTAAAATTTTGAAGAAACTGAAGGCTCCTTTCAATACCTTTTAATGTATTGTGTGCTAATGTCTGAGCTCAGGAAGAAGGTTGGCAGGTGTGGCCACAGTGCATGTATGTTTTCTTGTTAGGAGTTGCCTCGCAGCCTGACACAGACAGAACAGACAGAAAAACTCACCAAAAAAGCTTATCTAGAGACCCCTTGAGCAGGCCCTGGGACCCCTGGCTGTGACTCGCGAGACTTCGGTCGCTTCGCTCTCTCTGTTCGCCATAACTAAATTGTCCTGCACTAAAATATGGCTGGTTTCAACAATGCTGAAGATGTCCTCCCAACATTTCTGGGGTCATGGTGACTTTCACACACCTGAGGTTGACAAATAATTGCTGCTTGTAGTACAGCCAGGATCGAAGATCCGAAGGATTTGAATTTTTTTTGCTGGATTAATGTGGTCCAGATTTCCTTTTTTTCTTGACAGAGGTACGACTTTGAGCTGTCTTCCAGCCAGGATCCAGACCACCAGGAGCTGGGTGCATCAGGCCGTAAACGACATAAATCCAGCATAGTTACTCGTACAGTCGTGGTTTGAGGTAAGAAGCTGGCAAATGCACCTGGAAAAGAACTCAGAGCTGTTCAGAAATAAGACTCGTAAAACAACCAAACTGAGAAGTTTTAGGGCAGGTTGCCCCCTTGTTAAATTATAATGAAAAGTATCAAGTGGAATATACTGTTGACAGTTATTTTCCCTTTGCTAAAATTTTCCTTTCCTTATATTAAAGTATTGTACTTCTGATATGTTAAGTGTACGTCATGACAGAAAACACTAAAACTCTACGTCAAAGCTGATACATGTAAATGAAAGTTGAATTTATTCCATTTCGTAAGACTTTTTATCATTGTGTACAGGGGATTTTAGAATTTGTTGAAATTTCATCAGGTTGAATTCGTTGAAAATTGGTTGAAGCAGATTTTAAGAATTATTTCTGAAATATCGATGTTCAGATTTTTATTTGACTTTAGTGCCAACTGGCTGTTGGTCCGATGTTGTGAGCCCGTTATGAAGAATCATTTGCATCTTAAGTTCTGTCAATGAATGTGTAAAGCGAGAAAAACGTGCTGCAGTTTGTTCAACAGAGAAATGTGTATTGTTTTGCCGAAGTTCATTTTTTTCCATTTTTTGTAAGCTTAATGCAAATGCAATTCCATTCTTTCTAATGACAGGAAAAAAAATCCTCACAAATGCCGTTTTAAAATTTAAAAATATACGTAACTAAAGTAATATATTGTATATTATAATAAGTTCCAGGAATGGTTTTTGGGATCTGATTCAAGAACTATTTAAATCTGAATTTGCTATTGAGCAGCATGAGGTGTTTATATTATTAAGTTGTTGGTTGTTGCTTTTAAAATTTGAATTGTTTAGAAAAATTAGTTTGACTCTCAGCAAGTTGTCAGATCATTTCCCTGGAAGTTTTTTCAAGTGTTTTTCAAATAAAATTGTCCCAAGGAAAAATGGAGTGAGATTTCATTTTGTTTTTAATGTAGCTCCTTTCTTCCCGTTGCCTGTAACATCTTTGTGTGCTTTTTAGACAAGTTTAAAGCGGAATAAGTGGAATTCAAAACGATTTTTTTTTTTGCAAAATGAAAATATTGGATGATCATTTGGGGAAAATGAAAATATTTTGAGACGACAAACCTGACAAGTAGTTTTTATCTACAAATGTTAGTTTATTTCTTCTGACGTAGGAAGTTTCATACACTTTGCACTTCGGTTGGAAGCGTGAAGTTACAACAGGGGAAATATATACATACAAGAGTTCTAAAGTTACAATTATGCCTTTTTGGATTGATTGGGAAAAAGAAGTTTTGTTCAAAACGTTGATGTGACGCAAAATTACTTGTGGAGTAGTGCATTTATCGACATTAAGTTCCTATGCTTAAAATACCGAATAAATGGGAAAAAACATCTGTTTTTCAAAACGTTAGATTTTATGGAAGAAAACGTTGAATTCATAAAAAAACCACAAACAAATTAAAACTATTATTTAAAATCTGTTTGAAGCAATTTTGTACAATGCCGATGGAACGAATTTAAGTTAACTTTTTTACAATAGATACGGATAGAACTGTTTGTACAACAAACCTGGTTTCCATAAATGCAATCTATGGACCAAGTTTGGGGCAATCCGGATTGAGGAAGTTACGAGGTTGCACCAGTCCATTTTGCTTGTCCCTGCAGAAACAAAAAAGAGAGATGATCTTGTAAAAGAAACACTTGGTCTTACACTCAACGTACTGGTGAATCCAGAAAACTATGATGGGATGTGAGGATAGAGCAACAGATATGGTTCAGTTACAGGCATATTATCAGATCTCTTGCCCTAGGGGGTAGAGGCCATTTGTGCAATCTGCTTGCGCCAGAGATCTCTATTCTCAGCAGCATGGGAAATTTGCTCAGAGTGTTTGGACAAAACTTCAGTAAATTTATCAAGTATTAACATAAGATAAAATGCAAATATTCTTCTTTAACTATCAAACGGTTTCAACAAAAGCGCCCTCACTCCACACTCATGAGTGAGTTAAATAGCGCCCTCGTTAGTGCATGCACAGATTGTACAGTAAGCCAAACACTCACACATGATACTGCAGGTATGTGAATACACTCTCAGTCTGCTCTTCTGAGATCTCCCCATCGATCTGGGCCAGGTAGGTATAGAGCTCCTTGAAGAGGTCAAAGGGTATCCGAGCTGCCCCGCCCTCCGGGTCACGGGTCAAGATCTCACAGATGACCTTCATGGCACTGGTGATGTTCTGAAAAAGCAAAGCATTGGAAATTAGAAAAAATCCTCACAAATTTCAATCAAAGCAACTGCTGTTTTAAGCACTGGGATCTCTTGTTTTTGTGCTAATTTGACCATTTGACCATTTTGAAGATTACAAGAAAGATTAGACTTTCAATGCATTTTAGATCCTTTTCCAACTTACTGAAAATAAAATACATTCATAAATACCTGGGACAGTTTTTCTATTCCTATTGGCCGAAACGCATCCCATGACCACGTATTAACATTTGATAATGCCCACTGCTGTGCAAAATCATGGATACGCGACAGTTTAATTGGGTCTGATTGGTCAGGAGTCTGTGTGCACGCAATGTGCCACACGCATTAAGTTCATTGAAGGGGATTCTATTGGACAACTTTCAAAAGGGATATACCATAAAATAGACGGGGGTGTTCAGGAGAATAAACTTAAAGGTTTAGAACAAAATCGTTGGAAATCAATCATCGGTTGTCTTCTCTTTGCTCTCTGAATAAATATGTATTTATAAATAGGAACAAATATGTACTTGGCCGGCCTTAAACTTACATTTAAGACCTTCCTCAAGAGAACGAATACTGATGATGCCCTTGCCTGCGGCTCAGGCATTAGCCACATCCACTCTCCCGAGCCAGTCTTAAACGCATGTTCAAGACCAGCCAAGCACATATTTATTCCCTCAATAAAATATGCCTAAAATTTGACAAAGTTACGTTTAATAGGAAGGTCCGAGATTTACTGATTGTTCTAACTTCTACAAATTTTGTGGTTAATTCAAATGAGAAAGTGAACTTTGCTGCAGAAGACCTGTTCTACTACAGATGTTTGGAAATGGACTCAGAGTCCACACAGCCTCACTTCCAAAGTGTGCTGAGGCATTTTGTGCACATTCAACCGAAAACTGGCGATGCTCATAGTCTTCCATTTGTGTAGGAAAGATTCACTTGAACAACAACGTAATACTATCGCTTTAATCTTCATCTTTAATACAAGCAGACTGCATACTGCCCTCGCTTGTCGGAACACAGAGCAGATGCCACCCACCAGGTAACAGCACTCACCCCAGCCAGGGCCGAGCAGGCCAAAGCAAAGAACTTCAGCCACTCAATGTCGTCTCCGAAGCTGCCCAGCTGAAGCAAGCTGTACAGCCGCTCGTTGGGTAAACAGTTGTCTTTCCACTTCTGCTCCAAGTCCGACAGCTTCAGTACTTTCTTCGGACCGAGCTTTAAATATTGGCCGGGGGAATAAATTAATATCCCAGATGCAAAGCGAAATTCATATTGACTTCTTGAAGTACCCCAGCTGCAATGAATTCACCTGATTCTATCAAACTCTGCGCTTGAATTGTTAAGATGTCTGCACTAGTAGGATAGGATGTCGTGGGTTCGAATCCCACCTGAGCAAGTTAAGGACTTTTCCGCAACTCTCGAGTCACACCGAGAACAGTGTGAATACACACGTCGGTATAAAGGGGCAAAGCCTCGTATAACTTCAGCATCCCTGACTCAATGCCAAGTTAATATCACTCAAAAAACTTTCACCCAGATAATATGAAAAGGCTGCCATGTTTTTTTAAAAAGGATTCTCTACAAACCACATTCTGTATACAATCTACTTCGAGTGGAATAAAAGAGGGCATGTTTTTGGTACTCACCACATAGGAGCGCCATGAGGCGTGCAAGTATATGCCCGTTTGACGCGGAGCACACTTAGTACGCATAACTCATATTTTCCCGGCATGTATGGTCTTTGCGTACTTTCAGAACACGTGCAACAACCCATTTGTAACCACCTGTCTTTCTTTTGCTGATTGGGGGTGCACTTCAGGGTTTGCACAGCTGCCATCTTGCTGGTCAGTGCTTTGTTCCACAGGGTGTGCACAAACAAATGACGCTTCCCTCTGGAACAGAGGAACTGCCCTGCAAGATGGCTACCATGCAAAGCCTCTACTGACTTCCTCATAAGGCATTAAATTTAAAATCATTGCCAAGGTGAATTGGAGAGGTGTATATTTATCTCAAGACACAACCCTCGTCTTTATCCACATCTGAAAGACTTGCCTGTGGCTAGCGACTCCAGTTACAATGCATAAACATGTATGTTTCTCCTAGTCACAGCCAATTTCAGTGCTATGTTAATCAAGACGGCTGCCACGCAAGGTTAAGTAATCACGTTAGGTCTAGAGGTTTTTGCCTGACTTAAACTTTCTTTGGCACAGTGAGGAACAAATGTGGAGATATGCAGCAAAATTTCTAGGCTTGCTTCGACCAATTGTAAATGATTTATTGAACCATGGAGCTGATGGTGGTGTGGCATTTCACCAGACTAACCTATGACCTCAGTATGGCACTCTCACCTGTCTGTTGAGAACTGACAAGATCCCAGGGGTGAGCCCTGTGTCCGTCTTCTGCGTGGCTATGGGCATCTCCAGCCGTTCTTTTACCGGAGGGGTTTCACCCTTGGCTAGGGCATGGAAGTACCTGGAAAATGAAACATCAAACAGCTGTTTAGTACATGTTCACATTTCCTCGAACAGAATTTTAAAAGAGACACTTTAATGTAAAACATTCAGAATAGAACCAATTATTTTGTAGTCAATGTTGGTGGTTTTGAAGGTAATAATAACACTTCTAATGATTAAGCAGTGGGCCCCAAAGCAAACTGCACAGGGCTCCGCTGTGAAGCCGAAAAGTTGGAATCCCACATTGAAAAGTCTTGTTTCCCGGCCTACTTACGCCGATGACCACTGTAACACATCGTTGGGCTGCGTTCGGATGGCCGCCTTGGTGAACTGCTTCAGAATGTCAGGAAGATCAGGTGGGATGTTGATCTGCTGTGAGCAGTACATAGGAACGTCATCGCCAACTGCCGGCATGGTGTCTGATGAACAAAGGTTGATAAGGATTAAAACTGGCTCACTACGCTGAAAAGAAATAATTTGGAAAGAGTTCCATGTACGGACGACACTAATTTTTCCTTAACAACCATTAGAAAGTGATAAAATGTCCTAAAAAAGTGAAATTAGGCTTAAACAATTTCGAAGTATTTACTTAGAAAACACTTTTTCCAGACATGCCCCATAGGTTTGTCCACAGGGCCTCAAGTGTTGTCCATACATGGAACTCTTTCCAATAATTTTTTCATTTTTTTTAGTTTTTCTCATTTTAATACGCGCAAACCTGGTCATTGCCCCCCAAAAACCAAAGCCTTTAAAGGCAACCCTGCCTGAACTGCGCTGACAATGCTTCTGGAAATTTGAAATTGTGAGAAAATGTGACTTTTTTACTGTCTAGGCCTAAGTATAATAAACCAATTGTCAAACAACACCCCAGTTTCCCCCTCATAATTCCCTCCAAAACTCAAACCCTGCTCTCTTTTCACAACATCAACCCTACAGTTATTGAGCATTTTGTCACAGTCACCTACCTAGGGGAATCCAAAAGTTAAAATGTAGGTCTCCCGGCCCTTCTGTTACAGAAACGGGGTCCCCCAATTCACAACCCTACATGCCCTAAACACACGAATAACGTTAACCCAGCAAAAAAAAATAGCAAAACCAACTTGCAGCAAAATGAATATTTTACAGTCTATTCAACCTTCATGTCAAACTAATCTTGCGTAAACATCGAAACAATGTGGGTCTAATAAAAATAATGCTACTGTACATTTCCCATCCACTCACCTGTTTAAACTAAGGTTTTACTTCACAATTTCCAACTTTTTCGATCGCTACAAAATTGTGTGGCTGGTTGGTAAGGGCAACCACTGCGCATGCTCACGCCGCTGCTTGATCAGATTAACTATTTCAACATGTAGTTGGCTTTTTTCTAAATTAATACAAATTTGACCGTCGTAACGTTTTTGTATTCCAAACACAGCTACTGTTGATGTTGGATTATAAATTTAGATTAAAAATTCTCCAAAGTTTCGAAAAGAGTTTTAAAATGAAGAATAAGTAAGTGGTAGCGATATACACGAATTAAGTATTGAAGCAAACTTTGTTGAGCCCTTTCTCATTTCGAGCTATTGAGGGCGTGCTTTATTATTTTCATCGATTCCACGTGCCGGTTGTGTTATCTTCCTATTTCAGTTGCATAATTATCAATTAGGACCGACTTCGAGAATTAGTTAAAAATGCCGCCAAGAAAGAGACAGAAAACAGGTAGATGATCGTCCAATGGATTGCTTGTTTGTTTGTTTGACTGTGTCTTTTGTGTGTAGTGAATGATATTTAAATGGCGAATTTGAAGGACAAAAAAATCATAAATATTGAAACTTTAAATTTACTGACTGCCTGTCATAGTGTCATAGTACTGTAGTGTCAGATAGGAATATTCCCTATCTGAAATTTTTACAAATTACTCGACTACAACATATTAATGTTTTGGTCGGGATGCAGGGGTAAAGATGGTCTTATTTTCTGGAAAAAAATGTCATCATTTTTTCACATTTTTTCAGGGGAGGTTTCTTGTACTTAGCTCACTAAAGTAACAATGGTGTATGGTTGACTTTCAAAATTGGTAATTTGCTAGCTCTTTGCCATTTGTTTATTTTGAAATGTTATTTTCTTTGATTAGTATGTCAAGAATACCACACAGTGGTATTCCACTGCTGGGCAAACTTTGATGTGCACACTGATCATGTCAGAGATAGGATTTCTTCATAATTTCCTGCCAATTTCTATGACATGAATTCACCATAATCTGCTTTGTAAAGACTCGGTGTCAAAAGCAGAGATGAAACCGGCTGAGACAAAAGCAAAAGTGGCAACTTCATCCAAGGGAAGCCCAGCAGGAGGGGGCGTGACCTACACCAGGTGGCTCATGAAATCGGAACCGGAAAGCCGCTTCGAGAAAGGGGTAGATGTCAAAGTACGAGATTTTTTCATTTTCTCTTCCAAACTTTCAGCCAATGAATACAAGACTTCTTCCCCCAATTGTAGCATCAGTCCCAATTATCAATTAGCCCAACTATAGTCAACAGTGCTGTAGAGAAAACATCTCTACCTGTTCTTCTGGATTTGTGGCTCAAACCTGGCAGAATTGCTTCAGAATATGTCAATTTTACATTTTATCCATTGCTCTAGCAAAAGCTAGATTCTTCAAGCAAGTGTTGCTGATGTATTGCAATATAATTGGGACCATCCCAACCTTAATGGCTAAATGGAGCTAACAAGATCTAGGATCTCCAAAGTTCAGCTCGTCCATCAAAGCAAAACCTAATAGCTAAAACAAAACTGAAACTGACAATGTCAGTCAGATTTCTTCGAATACTATCACACAGGATACTTTAGAATATAAAAAAAATCTAGCCCCCAAATTTTTGGCGGGTTGTCAATTATTTAACATAGCTTGACAGCATATTCAATCTCTCGCCAAACTGTGTGATCTTGCAACACGTTATATCATTCTGTATCAACATTTGAACATGGCCGATTATTTAAAATGTTGGGGTTTTAAAATCAGTTTGTGTCATTTCTGTTTTGTGGCAGTTTGGCTTGGAGGATCTGAAGAAGGAGCCCAATCAGACAGCATGCTGGGATGGCGTGCGGAACTACCAGGCTCGCAACTTCCTTCGCGATCAGATGAAGGTCGGCCATCTTGCCTTCTTCTACCACAGCAACACCAAAGTGCCTGGCATTGCTGGCCTTGTCAAGGTAAATACTGAGAAAATTGCTCTAATGCCAAAAGAAATGATGCTATTGGGTTTGTTCATGAACTGACGAGGGCGCTGTGCAGCTTCACAATGTAAGCCAACAAAAGGCATTTTAATGTCACCAGATCACGTGCACTTTTTCATTTACTAACTTTTTAATTACAATTTCATACCAAGGAGCCTGGCTGGGGCCATTTCCAAATCTTGGCTCCATTTCAGGTTTAGCATCGTCTTGATAACACTGAATACGTCACTGGATCCCAAGCACGACTACAAGTCTAAATATAGAAAATATTGACAACCATGGAAGTGCCAGGGCCATTTCTAGCTGGTAACTACTTCCAAGGAAAGCTTTACAACTCAGTGAAAATCTGTACTTTTTTCTCCCCCTCAGATCACAAAAGAGGGTTACGTGGATCACACCCAGTTTGACAAGAAAGATCCCCACTTCGACAGGTAACTCTTATTTTATGGAACAAAAGTAAACTTCTTACATTTTTGTAAATTGACAGATTGGTATTTTCCAGCATGACCTCATTTCAACTTCAACATAAAATGATGCCAGGGGTTGTAACTGGAGGTTATTTTATATTCATTTATTTATTTATATCTGATCATCCAACAGCGCATTTAGCGCCAAGTACAGGATGAAGTGATAATGAAGGAGACAATGACCAAATGATCAGTTTTAGAGGTGGGAGGAAAACCTAGCATAAATATTCCAGAGAAACCCTGAGAGTCAGGCCAGGACTGAAAACTCAATCCACATGCTGACCTAGGTGGGATTCGAACCCAGGTCACAGAAGTGGAAGGGCAGGAAAGAGCCACTACACCAACACGACGCCTCTACATCCCTTGAAAAGGAATGTACATTTTCATGTTCTATATTGGCAATTACTGTCACTTCACTTGATGTTAAATTCTGTTGATTTAACCTCATACTTTCCACTGTTTTAATTTCTGTATTTTCAGCTGGGCTTGTTTTCCTGTAATTATTTCGTTTCTAGTTACATATCATTTCTTTCCATTTTCTTCTCCATTTCTGACATCTGAAGTTCAAGTCCGAAGGACAACCCGCGCTGGTACATGGTAGACGTGACATACGTCAGGGACACCAAGCGCTTCATCTCGTTAGCTGAACTCAAAGCTCTCTACCAGAAGCACGCCACGAGCGGGGGACCGCTGAAGAACCTTGCTCTCTTCACGCGAGCAAGGCTGTCCGTGCAGCCAGTAACCGAAGGTAAAAACTACCAGATTTAAACCCTGAATCAAAGCTAAAAATCTAATCTTGCTAATAGCAAATTCATCCGCTTAGCAAATTGGTCATTGTGGCTGGTAACATGTTTCCGTTAAGCAGATATTTCCATACTTAGCCGATTATTGGCTCTTTCTTTTCCAGAGGAGTTTGACTTTATCTTGGAACTTGAAGACAAGCCTGCTCCGTGAGAACCCACTCAAGAAAGCACTAAAGAGATTACCAGCAGTCAAGTTGTAATTCATTTCAATCATGTATTTTTGTACTAATCAGATAATAAAAGAGTTTTTCATTCTTTCTTATCAAACCAAATCAAACTTGTAAGTTGTTTCATTTACAAAACTTTAAAAGAAATCTCAGTACCCATTTGTTTCTTTATTTAGAATAAAACTCAAGAAACTCAAGGGATTTTTCATTGCACAACTCATAGATGTAAAGACCAATATACACAAAATTGACTTCAAAATTAAAAAATCCTTGCTTGCCAACGCTCCCTGCAACCACGCTACAAAATCAACCTCACAGGGTGTACAGAGGCAAATTAACGTCTGACTTTGCTTACTTACTGAGTGAACTGTGAAAGACCATTTCACTACAAGACGATGTGCTGAACGCACAACGAGCAAAGGGCAGACTTGGAAATAAAATTACACATCTTCGATTCAAGACAACATCTTTTTAGAGTCAGTTTTATGGTACAAAAGCGAGAAGCGAGAAGGAAATCCATAGTCTGGCGTCTCAAATTGGAAGCTTTCCAGTGCATTATGATGCATCTGGTGTGGTCTGGTACCCTTCACCCACAGCATCTTAACCTAGGCTGCATTCTCTGCCACAAGCTCCATGTTAGCCACGCCCACTACTGAGCACCCTCCGTCGCTTGACTCGCCATTAGTCTGGTGCCTTTCTCTTATTGCATTACAATGCATCTGGCTTGGTCTGGTTCCCACTGCTCTCCCATCTTTCAATTGCCTCATTTACCAACATTTCAGCACTATCAGGTGGCACCTACAACAATTACATAAGGACAAAAGAAATATTATCACGGGTAAATTTTGCCACCTAGGCCAAGGGGGCTCTGAATAAACCAGGTTTTGAAAAAAGGGCAAAGGTATACATACCTGCACCTAAAGCCACAGCCAGGATTTGAGAAAAGGCAAAGGGGTTTCACCAAAAGTCACTTAACATGGATTTTAAAATGGACTTTTCAGGCTGCATCCGTACCAGGTTTTGAGAAAAGGCCATGGAAGGTGACGCCACAAGGCAGCCAGGTTTTGCCAAAAGGCAATGTGCTTACCTTGAGCAGAAACTTTAGGATTGCATCATACTTGGCCATGCCCAAGAGCTGCCTCCGATAAGTTAGAACAAAAACCTGAGCAACATAGGCCGTGATGTAGACGGCACCTCCAAGCAAACGATCCCACACCCTGTGCAAGGTCAAAGGATGACAGTGAAGCAGTCGAGCCCGTCGCAAGTTGTCTTGTCTTGAGCCAGGTCACAGGCTTTTTGAATGATCTGTGACTTAAAGCATTCACCCACTACATGTACCTGGGACTGGTCTCGTACAAGAACTCAAAACTCAGAAACTATTGGCAGGATATTCAGAGTTTGGTCATTCAACTTTTACCCCTACTGCCCACTGACAAGTTATGCCCCGCCCCCTTCTTTGCCTCATGATCACCTGTACTCGTAGTATGACTCGCAACTTGTGACAACATTTCTCAACATCTACTCGCTCAGAAAACTCTCTGAACACCGAGCAAGATGCAAACTCACAACCGACTGCTATATCCTGGCCAGATAAACTATTTCCAATGACGTGTGAACGTGACGATGGAATGCTAGCGTTCCTTGGGAACGGTCCAACGGAATGCAAATATATCCAACCTTTGAGACACTCCCTAAAACAACTTGTAAAAACTAAACTAGGCTTCTACTTCATACCTGGCAATGTCAATTGAAACAACTTTGTTTAAACTAGTCAATTTAACACTGAGTTTGTGTCAAGACCATAGCATAAAAGGAGTTGTAAGAAGATTTTTCTACCAACCTACGGGGATGATTTGACCGGATGTTCACAGAACCCACCCGTTTCTCCCTTTGGCCTGACAAACACAGATGACATTTCTTACCTCCCAAGAGGTCCAGATGGGATTACCCCTGCAAAGATACCTCCAAACCAAGCCTTGTAGACGGGTCCCATGCGGCTCAGCGTTCCGGTGCTCTCCAGGTGTCGTATCAACTGGGGGTCATCTTTCTGGAGTTGGGTAACAAATCGCTGCGACTGGGGAGGAGATAGTCAGACAGTCAGAGCCCTCAAGCCAACATAAAAATGGAGAAATAAAGTTTCATCCCAATGGAATAGAAAAAAAATTTCATCCACATGGAACATTCCTTGAGCTACAGGAACCTCATGAAATTCTAGCCTGTTGGACTCTAAACTTTCATTACTTGCATAAAAAAGCAAGTCTATTCCAAGCCATTTGGCTCATATTTATCTCTGCCATGAAATGACTGAAAAAATATTTCTTTTACATCTGTAGGGGAAGCCAGTCCATTGCAGGTTGCTTCAAAATTAATGTCGGAATCCATTTATACTCTTGTGTGGCAAGAGAGCTGTTTTTGGAGAGAGTTGCGACATTAGCGTCTCAATTGATGGAACCAAATGGTGGATTATGCATCGGTGCACACGGACAATAACTGTACGCTGTACTTCACACATAATGGGCCTGTTTGTTTTGCCCGGATTTGGATCTCGATCAGTGATCATGTCACTGGTTCGGGTTTTGGCGTCAGTGAATCAACGTTGGGTCACTGATCACGATCAGTGATCCCATTGCTGGTTCGCTCCATCCATTAGGTGGGTTTTGATGTCAGTGATCCAACGACGGGTCACTGATAGCGATCCAGATGCGTGAAACAAACTGGGGCCAATTTTGTAGAGCTGCTTAAGCACAGAGTTTGCTTAAGGATGAAAAATCCTTGCTTAATAAACAAAGCTTACCAGCTCAAACTCCACGTGACTGTCCTCTTAACCAAAGGACAGGTAAATACCATTCCAAAACAATAAACATCACAAGAAATTTGGGCTGGTAACTTGATTTGTCAAGCAAGGGTTTTCATGCTTAAACAAATTTTTGTTTAAGCAGCGCAATGAAATTGGCACCTGGCCAATTGAACAGCCATTTTGGTTCATAAGTCTGAAGTTGTCAGGCACTACTCTCTCTTTACACACAACTGTGAGAGGAGAGAGGCAAGTTGAGGTATAGTGGCTTGCCCAAGGACACAATCTGTGGCTTACAGCTGGATGTGAACCCCGACCCACTGACAATAAGCACTGAACCCAGTCCACTATCGTTCAACCATCGTTTAGCCATCTCGGGAAGGTGAAGTTCTGCAAGTAAGCAATACTCTAACGATGAAATTGTAAGGTGGAACACTTCTAGCAAACGGCAGTGCATGCAATCTTGAATCACTCCCATCTCAATTTGGAAAGGACAGAAAATGCCCGAGACAACCCTGAGGCAGTGTCGTTTCTTACCAACTGCAATATGAAATCTTTCTCAATCAACTGGCGTCGGATTTTGACGGCGATCCAGTAAGCGTCGACTTCATCGTCAAAGATGTCTGTGGCAGTCTCAGCCAAGGAGACAAACGATTCCTCCTCCAGACACTGAAAGCAGAAGGAAGATGAGAATTCAAAAAAATGGCAAAGAAACTGAGCCCAGTTTACTTTCTCGAGGAAAAACATTCTTGTTTCAAAATACCATTTTGAATATTAAATTCTGAAGTGGCAAGTTTCTTATTCAAATTCTTGATACCTCGATATTCAACTGATCATCTTCCAATGGCAATCTTCTCTCTTCAAGGAGGAACATCTTGAGAAATTCGTTGCTCAACGGAGTCCCATCATCAACTAGTCCCATGACCCTCAGAGCACCGCGGAGGTCGTTGCACTGTTCCCGTCGCTGCTGCATGACAAAGTCGTGCGTGGTCGGATGGGGCGGAACAATACCTTCACAGAAATGTAAACAGTAAACAAATAAACATTGCTGGCGCAGCTAAAGAGAAGACCTCCCTTTTTCCTACCCTCAAAAATTTTTTAATGGCAAAGATGGTTTCACATTTCACCATAAATCAACAATTCTTTGCATAACGTTGAAGCTTCGGTTTGTAACACGTCATACAAGGCTTTGTCTTTGGTAGCAATCTTGCAGAAGGGTGAATTTGAAAGAAGACGGTGATGGACTGTTGGTAGCAAAATCAACATGGATTGGCAAATCAAGCCATAAAGTACCACATCCATACATCCTACGGACATTTATAAATATAATTACAGAAGTACATGGCTTCATGATGTGACAACTGTGAATCCATCAGACAGCATTATCGGGAGGGGGTCATTTTCTCTGTGTTCCAGCTTACCGAGGATGACCTTCCACACGAGCGGTCTGAACATCGCTGGTAGTGGAAAACGAAGACAAAACATAGACAGCTTCCCGACATCTGCCCAAAAAAGACAGCAAACCTTCAACCCTAAGAACTGACAAAGGTTGACAGAATGGACTTGATAACCCTGCACGTATGTAATCCGAGTACCTATGGTATTCTGTGACCCCCTTCGACATTTGGGCATGATCAGCGAGTATGGGCTGGCCATGTCCAAATGTTTCAAGAGGCAATACACAGCATGCCGGTAAAACCTCCGTTAGTCAGACTCGTAATCATGGAATGACTGACAATGCAACAGGACCTTGCAAATTCTCAAAAAAAATATGGCTACATGTTACCAACAAAACTGATTAAATGAGGACCAAGGAGTGGACACTGGACAGGAGCGTTTCTTGTTAACTGAGTGAGTTACTTAGAGTAACTTAGTGGAATGCCCTCCCCGGAAGCACCTTATTGTCAACCCCCAGAACTGTGGGGTCCAACGTCTGACCCGCTCCCACGAGTGGGGCGGACGTCGGACCCCACAGTTCTGGGGGGGACTTATTGTCACCATGAGGTGTTTAAAGGTGGAGCTGGAGCAACCCATCCTATAAACTTCATGGTTTTCTTTTCACTTACACCAAGGGGCGAGGAAAACACACTTACACACCGGCTTACTCTTGCTGCACAGAGCTGCACAGACATTGCCCATCAAGTTTCCTTAGCATTACAATTACATCCAGACTTACAGACCTTGCTGAGCACAGTGTATTCATGACATTGAAGAAGTAGTCGAGTTTTACTCACCCAAAGGGTCATCTTTCAGAAGAATCTGAAGAGATTTCTTCTCTTCCACCCCTCGAAATCCAACCTTCTCGTAGTAATGCGACCTAAAATTCCTACCGTCTGCCATTGGGCTTCAATTTTCACTCATTCCTTGGGCAGTAGTATTGTCGTTTGTTCAGTTCAAACATGGAGGTAAAAAAAGACCATGGACTGAAGCGGCCTTCCCTGCAAAGAGCAAGTTAAAACTTCACACAATCATGACGACAGCGCAGGCATATGAACACAACTAGTATTTGAAGGCGATGTAAAGCAGGCCTGCCAGGCTGAGGTGTGACATTATTTACAATTACAAAGGTTCTTAACTATGGTCAGGTAAACTGTTCCATGTGTTGAAGACGTTCTCTAGCTCTACCTAAGGCTGATTTCCTCCCCCTTAAATATAACCTCGGTGACTTGCGGTGTCCTCAACTTCAAGCATGGCGGAAAAAGGAACAGTTTGTGTTTATGTCAATCATATTTTCAGTGCATTAATGACGGAAACGTTCACCGTCGACGTCGCGTTTGGCAGCTTCATCAAAACTGGCATTAATTGGCCTGTTGGTGGCGCGCTTCATGAACACTAATAACATGCATAATGTGACAATCTATTTGAAAACTGCGACAGTAAATAACCACTCTGTGTATCGAATGGAATGTCTGCGGTAAAACTTAGACTGTCGCCCTCTTGTATGGTTTATTTTCCGTGAAAACATCATCATTAACTCTGCGTACAAAACATGTGGCATATGGGTCATTCTAATATAAATTTGGGGGTCCATTTTCTTTTCCGGCCCACGCATGAAGGAAGGAATGGCCCCTTTTTTCTGGCGTATGATTTTTTAACTCTAGAAAAGATTCCACAGATTAATTCCAAAGAAAAGATTAATTTCCAAGTGTGATTTAGTAATTCAAATAATTACTTAAACTAGTGTTAAACGGAATGATCCATATAATAAGAGCAGTGGCGAAGCGAGGATTTTACGGGGGGGGTCCCAAGGAGCACCAGCATCTTGGGGGCACCAGCTTTCAGTGATGTGGTACTTTGGGGGGAAAGCTTTGGCCATGCCCGAAACGGGCTTCCAGAGCTACGCCTAGGTCTATTGTCTATACGTCTCCATGCATTTCTAATGAAGCGAAGACTAGACCCAGCTCTAGACAACAGATTCGCATGCAGCCTTCTATTAGCCTTGTTCAATATCCATTCATACTTGGGGGGGGGGCCACTGGGAATTTGTGGGGGCGTACCCCATGCCCCCCCCCGGCTACGCCACCGAATGATGTGGTCCATTTCTTTATGTCTTCATGTCCAGATTGTAGAATGAGACCAATGGGGCGATTCTTTCTTTGTGCTTGAGTCGAATTGCCGACTTGTAACTGTCAACCTCGTGTCGTGTAAAGTGGAAATTTCATGTGGTATGCCACATGTCATGCTTCAGGGGAAATGTTGACGGCCAGCGTTTATCGTTTATCATGTTTATGTTTCCTTTGCTGAATATTTGCCTTCTGGAATTAATGATGGGAGGGGGTGCCGCACCCCCCGTCACTATATGCCCCTGGTTAAAAAGGGAACACTCTCCTTCATGTCGGAACTCTTTCCCTTTCTGGGTGTTTTGGGGGAGCTGTCGCTACATTGTCTGTTGTGCATTGACATGCGTTACTTCAGTGTGGACACGCATGGACACTGGTATGAAATAACTACATCGCATGTTACTTCCGTGCCTGGAGCGAAATCCAGCGAATCATTTTTTAATTAATCATTTTTTTGTGTCAACGTAGTATATAAGCACCATGTACATTTTATGTGCAATTTTGTTACACTGGCAATAAATACAAAACGCGTGAGCAAAAGTATTGCAAATATACAAATAGCAATATAAAACGTTTTTCTCGGTAGCCTCTTCCTTCCCGTTTGCAATAAGCCTGATAGGAATAAGTTTGCAGTTGGGCCATGTGACACAAATTCCTCTGTAAGTTGAAAATATTCTGAAGTAAAGAGTATCGGCGCCGTCAAGGATTCGGGCCGCAGTGTGACACGTTTGCCCGTTTTCTTCTCAGAACCTCAAATTTTGCCCATGGTGCAACCACAAACTCTGGCCTGAATCCACAGGCCAAACCTTCAATTAGGCGCCTTAACTTTTCTTCTAACTCATTTTGGAAAGTTACACTGTTTACCGAAAATGGGTCACTTGGGAGACATTCTCATTGGAACGTGCACAAAATTTACCGTCCCATAAATCAATATTCCCTGATCTGATCTGAACCAAACTTTGTATGTTTTCAATTTGACCCCAATCTATCATCCCTCAAAATCTGGACGGTAAAATTAGGTCTTCTTCTGGTAGCTGGAGCATGCAAATGTCTCCCTTCGGTTGAAAAATTTACCACAAAATGTCTCCCAAGTGACCTATTTGTAAGAATACAGCGAACCGTTAAATAAATAATCCCTGATACCCAATATTACGTAATACCCATATGTCACAGAAAACCCTTTTTACTGGTCAATAAAAAAAATTATCACATTCTTGTATTAAAGATGAAACATGTATGTGGATCCCAACACAGAATTGATTCTCTTTGGTTGATGCGCAGTTCAAGACAATCACCCAAAAACGACCCACTAGATGTGAGGTCCTGTACATCACCGGGGTGTCTGCACTGTCAAAATGTTCACGAGTGTGCACAATACTCGTTTTCTGCAGCCCGCCCCCTCCTCCAACGCGGACGCAAGGGTATAGACTAATCCTATTAGACGCCATAACTGCGGTGGCACCGCACTCACACGCACATTCCTCAGCTTGACGCGCGCGTGCATTTGGCAAATCGCGACACCCTATTGGTTGAGGAGGAATGCAACGCGCGCGTACCACCTGTCCACGAGCGTTGTGCCACCGCAGTAATGGCTTCTAATCCTGGTTGTCGAATTACACTATATACCCCTTTCAAATTTCCTGAAAAGTGCATCGAGAACCCCGACCATCAGACTCTACTCACTTGACTCGGACTCGAATCGAACTCGAGTCGGAGTTTTGTGATTCGTGAGTTATGAGTTGACTCTGGACTTGGCAAAAATTGATCACTTGCTACCACCGCTCCCAACCATGACCATGTGTTTTGAACACACAATTGAAACTGCTGATTAAAACAATGGATGACACCTTCAACTTGATTGTACAGAACAATTATCCACGTAAAAAGGCTATCACGTCCAGTCTAGTCTACATTGAAGCCTACATTTCAAATCTAGCCTTTACTTCAGCCGTCCATATTTGTCCTGTTTCGGATTCTGCTACATAGGTTTATCTTCATATAGCTTTATCAAATATCAAATTTAGAATCAACGATATACATTGTTTGATCCTTGATATAAATACTAGCTTCTCAGCATTGGCATTATAATAAGATGTTTCACACACAGATCGTGCAATAATTTATAAACATTGCATTGAAAGGCAAATATATACATGCAAATATAAATATAATAAGCGCTTTCCTCTAGCTATAATACAAACGAATCTTCACAACCTGTGTCGGCAAAATCCAGATTTTTCCTTTCTTTCACATTTTCCAAACTTGTGTTATAAAAGCCAGCAGGCTTTGTAAATTGGACACAAAATCTGGCCTAAGTTTGGACACCGTGTTTTCGAGTGCTTGTACACGCATGTATAATACGGACGATTGACAATAGCGCGCCTCCAAGAGTTTGCAACGCGTTGGCTAACCAGAATGCGCGAAATTTGTCAACCATTTCCAAACGCGCATTGGGTCGGCAGATTTCGCGCACTGTGATTGGCCAACGCGTTGCAAACTCTTGGAGGCGCGCTTCTGTGAAACGGCCGTATTAATGCCCTATGCACTACTTTCTCCGGCTCCACAGAGCAGAAAATGTGAAATGCACGAATAGGTTTTTTGTCATATCTTTTTGTCCTTTATCCAGCACCAGCTAGGCCTAGTTGTATGAAAAAGGAACACTTTTTCCCAATTTTTCCTGTGCTCCAACCCTGGTAAATTTCATGCTCTGTTCGTTACCCAGTGCAAACAAAATGCTGGCTCTGTATACCGTATGTATAATGCATTTATACAAAATAACAGTAGAACAAATGAACTTTATGCAATAAGTATAGAGGCCGATCTGCATAATACAAAGTGAACAATATTTACAATTTCTTTTTCAAAGTATTTAAACATCGCTCAATTCATAGGCAAATCGGTCGTCTCGTGTGGACATCTGCGACAAAGATGACAGCTAAATCCCGTCCTTTATCAAAATGCAGAGCGAAAGGGTTATTTTCTAGATCATGAAATTTTGGCCCCCAAAAGAGCCAATTATCTCAAAGCAAAAAAAAGCACAACTCAATTAATCACGATACTTTCCCCAAAGTAGATCCATGAAATGAAATAATTGTGAAAAGTAACTACACCCTGTCCATTCTGCACCCCTGTCTGGCCCCTCCCCCATTATTTGTTTATTTTATTTTCGAATTTTGTTAGGGAATGCGGAAATCAGTGCGGCATAATCAGGAAACCATTGGGAGACTTGGGAGACGCTTGATGCTAGAAAACCGGTCCCGCGCACATGAGTGGTCCGATGGAGCCAGTGTGAGCACGTTTAAAACGACTCCCGGCCGGGCCACCAAGCGTCTCAAAAATTTCCCAATTGAAAGATGCCCTAATCAAACCACTGTCACAACGACAGTGTATGGTAATCTTGAACTCAATCTCATTCCTAGACGGGAGTTCCTGATCGCCCTCTGGGGCTATTACAACTACACCCATTTCTCCTCTTAGATGCGTACACGACAGCAGTTACTGCTATCGCTGTTACGAGAACGACACATACGATCGAAACGGCCAGTATTATCCCGATTTTCCCTACCGTTGGTCCATCCATTAAGGGTGCGGGTGACTCGGCGCGCTCATCCGGGGGAGCGTCTCGTTGGTCTCCTTTGGACAGGGAGGTATTGGAGTCTTTCTTCACCAGCTGTTTCACACCAGGCCGAGGTGATCTGCTGCTGGGTTCCACTGCATAACAGGAAAACAGGAAACATTTGCTCAATTTGAAATCTTCGGGAATGGATTCCCGCTTCTGCTGCAGTTAAATTCAAGTTCTGTCTGAAATGGACAAAACTCAACTGTCTTGTCTGCTTTTAAAAAATTTTTTACCGCAAATGAAACTTTCGAATCCGCACGGAGCACAAGGTAGGAAGTATGTAGGAATGAATGAATGACAAAATAATAAGAAACAAAGATATCTGAAAGATAATTTATCATTCAAGTTTCAAAACTATCCTGTTTCAACAAAAGTTTCGAAACCACGAGTTCTATATGTCTGACCTGTCGTTGTGGACTTGATCTTAGTCGGGTCGCAAGGATCCATCATGGCCGACATATCAGAGAAGTCATTGGGGTCTCCGGGCAGCCGGCAGGCGTGGAGGTTTGCGTCCAAGATGCAGCCAGACACGGTGCACTCTGTGGCCGAGCAGGCCGTATCAGCGTGCACCGAGCAGGGCTTCTCCTCGTGAACACCTGGAGCGCACCTCGTGCAGGGCATGCACTCGTAGTACCTAGAAAGAACAGACAGCCAATTGAAAATGACTCAAATGTATGCGACTGGTTGCGACCGCGCAGCAGTTTCTTATGCTCTGAGCCTGACACGCCTACCTCCATGATTACACAGACAACTCTCTGCGAAATTGTGATTTACCAAATTTAATTAAGACACATCATATTTTCAGTTGATCGCTGTCTACATGACTGATTCATGTTTATCCCTGTTCATGACATGTCGATTAGGAATTTATTTGGTCCAAGCCAAAGATTTTAAATTGAACTGAAAACGAACCATGAAGCTGAGCATT
The DNA here is from genome assembly GCF_001949145.1 of Acanthaster planci. The sequence goes on from NW_019091375.1 coordinate 567,819, forward strand.
AAAACACGGCAGCTCTGCGTGCTGTGTGCGTGGGTTCAAACGGAAGTGACGTCACATTATAATCTACACTGACTGGTCACATTCTCCAGGGCTGCTTTCATCTCAGGCGCGTAACGCGCTCACGCATGTCTGCTATGAATAATAATGAGTAAGTTGACCCCCCCCACACACACACACCATTCTTGGAGGGTTGCTCGTGCGTATAAAAAATCTTGTCTACTCACTTTACGGTTCGGCCTTTCTTTCTGGTCACATGGCGCTCGTGGTACCTCACTCCAGCCTCGCGTTCCGACTTCTTCACGACCAACACGAACTCAGTATCCCTCGTGCACTCGGGCCAGTTTTTGTAAACGGCCGGCCTGCTGCCACTTCCCGCCTGAACGCTCAAGACCATGCCCAATATGCAGATCGCAATGGCAATCAGCGGTAGATAGGGCCGCATGGTTGTTTGCCTCTTTTTTCCTGGAATGAGTAACCAAGCTATGTCATGAAAGGCGCATTGTAAGCTGACGTAAGGTTTGAAAAGATGTAATCTTGATGTTTAATGGCCGCTGGGCGAACAGAAATCGCTGCAACAACATTCATTTAAGCCACGAACTAAGCAACGAAGGGTAGAATCATACAGGTACGAGCATAATCTGTTGTGCAAAAATATTTGACAAAGATGCGTTGCTGCATTTAAAGGTGTACTTTTGAATTAGAGCATTGCAAAATTATCCGAGCTTTCCAGGATGACCGAGGGCGCTGTTGCAGTGATGTCGTCCAGGGGCCAGGAGACATGGTTCAGGTTTATCGTTCAAAATTGCGAACTTCACTAACTGAAATCATTTCACATTTGATGCCTGACTATAAATTTACTCAACAGTGAAAATTAAGAAAAGAAAAATTGTAGTCATTCAAAATCTGAAAATAACATATGAGTTTTTTGAACATGCATGCATCATGGTGAGGGGTTTTCTGCCGAGATGACACCATGGGGTTGCACATGTATATGGACATACTGTGAACATGAAAAACCAAAAAGGCAACAAAGTACCACTTAAAATACTGAAACAAAACTTAACAAGGCAAAGTGAGACACCAGGTGCATCATGGAATTTTTTTTAATGAAAAAAGTCAATAAAACAGAAGCATAACTATTTGACCTTTCACGGTTTGGCTAAAACTCGAGCTGTTTAGGTCAAATCCTTTATTACCTAGCATATGTGGCAAAGAGAGCCCACGTGATGTTTAAACTATGGGCTTCCGTTTCCCCCATAGCATGCTGTGAAAGCAGCTTCGTTTTGCATTGAAATTCCAGGAGTGTTTGGATTTCTGCCTTTCTGCCATTTACTGGTTTTGCTGGATAGATTCCAGGCGCATGTGTGAATCTTTACATTACACCAGACATTGATCAAAGGTCGCTTTTGTTTACATGTACATGTGCCTTTCAAACCTAGTGAACCATCTGCATCCAGCTGCCGGCTAAAGCATACGGGAACCTAAAACCGCGATCCACGCTGATCGGAATTCCAAAGATTCCTAAACACAATACCAAAGAAAACTGACGAAAGGGGGTCTAGTTTCGTCACAGATTATGCCCCGTGTGTTTCTTTTGACATTTTTGTGCCGGCACACATTAACTTCCGTATCAAGCGGCTTTTGAAGCTCTGGATGCCTTGGCCTTGCGTGGAGTAATACTGGGGCAAGTACATGTACATGTACATGTACAGTATTAGTCTTGGCCCAAGACGTTAGTGATCGATAGTTGTTTTATTTCTGTTGAAGAGCGCCCTCGCACATGTGCGAGCTGGCGCACTGTCTAATTATGAGTCGTTAGGGGCGCACTACGCAGGGTGTCCACTATGAAGCACTAACGTCTTGAAACCAAGACTAGTAAAGTATTTGTACATGTACTGTTCGTGTATGTACACTGTAGATATGGACACTTATTGCGCAATAGCGAACTCTGAGGTACGGGGATTCCCCGCTGCCACCCAGCGCTATCGCACACCGCTACAGTGCAGAATTAAGTATGTAGGGCGCGTGTTCTAAAATTTCCTTTCATCATGCTTCGCCGCGCCAGGCGCGCCTTGCCTCGGCCATTGTTGGTGATGATCTGACCTACGTGCAGGAACGAAGGCTGAGCGGCAAAAATATTCGAAAGATGCATTTTTCTTCAGATCTTTCCAGCGTTCTTATGCTATTATCGACGATCTAAGTCATGGACACGTCCGGTAACCTATGCCCTCATTGACGGGGCTACTAATTCGGCAATATTATTTTAGGAAATTTACTTTCATATAGAATAAAATAATGCATGTTGAAATATTGCTAATTTTTAATGTAACGAGGAGGTAACGATAAGTTAGTTTTCAAACAAAGGAAATTTACTTTTATTTGACAGATCCGTCATCATCTTGAAACAAGGAATTCGAAATGTAAAATCAATTGTTAGATTTTTCAATTTTAGAAGAAGAGGCATTTTATGGACGGTCGGTCGGTCAAGATCGACTGTGTGCCCTATTTCTGGCAACATTACACAACGCAGCAGAGCCACTTAAACAAGCGCTTTTCACAAAATTGGCGCTTTGTGTTTAGCAACAGCGATGAATGCGTGACCATACGGCAGAGCAGCCATGCTCAACGTACAGCGCAGGTCGACTGTGCACTCTTTTATCGCTGCGCTTCAACGAAATTTGGCAGGGAGTACGCCACGTGACATGTCTGAGTCACGATCACGAGAAACCCAGGTAAACAAAAGGTTGAAAATATTTATTTCAGATTTACTTCAGCCTGCACTTCAACCAAGTCCCCAAAGCTATGATACACCAGGGCCTTGGGGCTCTCCGTATACATTTCTCTGGTAATGCTGGATTTTTTTCTTTTCAAGCACAGAAAGTGTCTTGGGGTAGAAGATAATGATGGCTCCAGAACGCTTAACAATCGCCCGTAGAAAACAACGCCAAACTCGGTGAGAAACAGCGCCGCCTAGTGAGGTTCAAGAAGATTGTGGCATCGCGTGTTTCCATAGAAATTGAAGACTACAATTTCCTTCCTAGTCATGAAGGTTAGCCATGAAAAAAAATCCACCCTTCCCCCCAAACACCACCAAAATTAAACTCTGCGCCTCTTGGCAAAACAGGCCTTGAGCAATTGGAGGGTTTTGTGAACAAAATACATCCCAATTGGAACCCGCCAGTCCAAAATTTACGAGTTATATAGAAATGTCTCTATGATCGGTCCGACACCTCTTGCAAATTACCTGTGGATCACGAAATATTAGTGAATTTGGGTGCAGGAATTTAATGTTCAACTTATCTCACGACGACTTCCATTGACCGAGACTGATTTGGACGGATATCTGTGTTTTACCAGACAGAAATCCAAAAAAAGACCCGCGAAATGTAAACACTAGTACTGATGAGTGCAAACACTACAGTGCCATGACAACAGGCGCATACCCTAATCAAATCACAGTGTCAGCAAACCTATACAAAATGACGGCACTTGAAACTTTGGGTGGACTTAAAGTCCACTAAAATTTTCCATTACAAAGAGAGAGGGATATGGGTAAGATCTGAGATTTGACTTTTTACACAAATTTGAATTAAACGTTTGGAAAGGCGGTGCCATATTATTAATTGGATGTTCGACCGAAAATTACAAGTTCCAGGGGAGGTGAGATAGCTAAGAAACAAGGTTGCAAAACTTTAAGCTATGAAGACAACATGTTATAGTTTTATTGCAAAAAATATTGGTTCGATCCCTGTCCATCAAAAGGCCAACTTCGAGTTTAAATTGTGTGGAAAATCAAGTAAAACCAACATTGTCCCACCATGATCAACTTTTCAGTTTTGCATGTTATTTACTACATTCAATCTCCTCCGACTCTTCCAGTTAATAAAGAAATAAAGTCTATAAACACAAAGCATTTCTTCCTGTTCTTCCTCCTTAGATTTCCGCGCATTTGCCTGGAAAATTGCCTAAACCAAGCACTAATAAAAAAATATTAATCGCCGGCATGAGAGAATTGACAAACGGAATTCAAATTTCCTCCATTTTTCAAGTTCCTAAAATACTATCCCTGCGACGTGACAGCAGGAACCCGCCCACGGGCAGTGAACCCACCTGTGAGAACTTTCCAGAACAGCCTGCCGTTCACTATGCTCATAGCGCCAGCGCAGTCAACTGGCAATGTAAACAATAACAGAAGCACGTGCCTACCGTCGCGGTGTCTAGCCACATTGCCCAATCTAACTGGTATTTAAATATGTAAATATAGATTCCCAATAGCATAATGTACACGTATTGAAGATTTTCCTCAATGCAAAATATGGATGGAACCTTTGCTGTATTATATTGGCATGGAATACTGTTTACACTCTCCGTCAAATGTATACTCTCGGTCACTCTGTAAAATCTGCTGATTGTAACTGAGATTATGTTGCAATGGAGAAAATGATCACACCTTCGCATGGGTATCAAATTTGTCATGTTGAATTCAATTAGCTAGACCAACAGCATGAAACTATTATCATTTCGACTTAGGGTAATCCGAAGAATGTGATTATCGAGCCGCAAGCAGTCTCAAATGCAAGTCTCCAACTCGATAATCAGTGCCGATAGAAAGAGAGCCTCGAAAATCATCTAACAAAATTAAACTGCCTACAGTTTTTGCTGACAGACAGACAAAAAAGAAATTTGCTGAAACAGAACCAGCAAAACAACAGCAATCAATGAAGACGAACAACACAAACATTGATATAATAGGCTAACATTATCGAGGGGAACTGAATGCACAAGACTTACCGAAATTCAAGAAGGCGGCGACCTTACTAATCCACGTGTTCCAACTGTCTGTGGGAATGCAGGGCACAGGTGTCAACCTTAAAAAGTAGCACAAATTTTTACAGTCAGAGATCACGGCTATGCGTTGTTCAGGAGTGTTTCTTTACTGTTTAAAGCGTTCTCGTCTCACAAGGCATCTTCCCAAGGCTTCCAGTTGGAGGGATTTACAACTGCATCAACGGTCCGGTGTGATGTGGCGCAGTATACTGTCGTAGTAAAATTGCCGGGCAGTTAGTTGCAAAAATGAATGGAGCATGAAACACTTGTTATGTTGCTGGGAGTTTGTCATGCGCAGTCGCCGCCGTTTTCGACATGGAATTGTGCCAAGTGTCATGATATGACGCAATCAAACACTGCAAATCGCAGTGCTATGGTGGTCTCTCTCTCTATATATATGCCCCATGCACGTAAATAATGGACACAGTCGAAGGTTAATTCACTGAAATATTCAACAAGAAACACTGAAGATCTTCTCCATATATGGCATTTTAATTTGGCCTCAAAGCACCACGTTGTGATAACCGTTTTCGAACGTGTGGGCTGACTTTTTTAAATCACGATCTTTTACCCCTGCCTGAATAGTTTCACGATTTGGATAATGTCCTTTTCAAATTGTTCCCTTCGACTGAGACAGTACACTACGCATATAGAGCCAACTTGCCACTTTTCGAGGACACCAGCTTTACAGTTTTTGTACCTCTATCGGCTACGGAGAGATCTGAACATTTTCTTACCACATGCGTGTACATGTGCAGAGAGTGCAATGGGTCCAATATCGCCCGGCGTATTTGTGAATGAAATAACTGCTGCGCCATGCGCACTTCAGTCAGAATAATACCGTCATGCGCATACATGCATCGTCACAAGCAGTGGAGCGCGCAAGTAATATTTTAACTTGCAAATTCTGTTTTACTTCTGAACCTTCTTCAGTAGCCTACAAAAGATGACAATTTGTACAGCTTTTCCAAGGCGGAGAGAATGTTGAGACAATAAATAGAAATGCTGGCAGTTATTGGATTCTTATCTGATTCGGTACCTTAGACGCCACCTTAACGGAAAAATGGAATCGGCCGATGATGACCTTTCACCTTCCATTCATGTTTGCACTTCGCGCCAAAGGGTTCAAGGAACAATTATGATGGAAAAATGCGACACTGCAAACATGGTGCCAAATTAAACCCTGCGGCGGCTGGTTCGTGAGGGGAACACAATTCTTTCGGAATTTAAACTGTCGTTTAACCCATCTGAGGTTGCGATTTCGAAACCATGAGAAAACAACTGGCCAAACTTGTTGAGAGATTTCACAATCGTGCTATATATCAAGCTTATTAAACATATTTCGACTGTAACCTTCAAGTAAGTCCACAGCACAAGCGAAAAGATGCATTTAAAGATTTTGGAGAAATAAAAAAGAAAACAAAATGTTTACTTTTGATCAGGCAAACAGAACCCAGAAACGCGTGGGCTTACCTTTCTTTGTGTCTGATAATGCGTTGATCGCACTTAATCGAACTTAAATTCGACTTGAAAAAGAGCAGAACACTTTAAATTCTTCAAGGCCCGGGCCAATTGGTGCCACGTCGATTAGTGTGAGACTTTTCTCATGTTATCTTACAGTTATTGCGTGTTTGCTGAGCGTCAAATGTTGTACTGCTTCGTGGAAAACGGCAGACTTTGCTTATAACAGAGCATTGATCGGCGCGGCGCATGCGCATGCAAATTTCGTTTACCGAGCTCCGTGCATTTATTCACTTTTCGGAGGGTAAAACCACGTGATGTCTGGTTTAAGTACACGCTTCCACGAATTTACAGTGTCGGTGCATTGCTGGCTCCGCCCACCACGACAACTCGATTCTGAACGGTAGCCATAGCAACTGTGATACAATTGCCACGGATTCGCCTCCCGGAAATGTCCGACTCATTCCGAACTGTTAGTGCACCATTCGGATATGTCGTCTTTTCATTGCAGCTGCTGGTTCCAAGTGAGAGCAGACTGTGACAACAACGAAATCTTGGTCACTGTGACAGATGTTGTAACCACATGACAACTCAGATTGACGAAACTCGGAACATATAGGTACAGGCATCAATACTCAACAGGATGATCTCATAACTCAGCGCCCCCAGACTGGCTTAGGACTGAACTTTTGCTCAATGTGACACTACACAGTTCAAGTTTGGGAGATGGTGGATGGGCTATTGAATCACCTCCCCCCCCCACCCCCCAAAAAAATAAAAGGGTAACCCAAAACTTTCAGAGGATTTGGACTAATCTAGAGGATTTCCTAAAGACTAAAATGTTTACAATACCACTAATAAGGGAAAGCAATTTTAAAAGGCCATTAATATGCCATTGTGATGTAAGATTGTGCATGAACACGTATTACCGATATGCATCTTTATCATAAAAATTGCCCCTCTATAATGTAAATGGTGCCCCCCAGCCCCGCTTTTCATATTTCCATGGCCGGGCAAGTCACCCCCTCCCAAATTTCCAACACAGATATACTCCCCTGAGTTACGAGGGGCTTGCTGTGGTTCGTGATTTTTTTTGACGGCCTACAAATCGTGATTTGGTCCGCGCAGGCAATTTTGGACCTATTCACTAGCTTGCAACCTTTATGACCTTAAACTAATAACTGTCGTATTCATGGAGTGAACTTTTCTTTCCTGTTTCGCATGGTGGCAGTGTTCATTTCCGCACTCTCCTTGGCCGTTTTCCAATACTCAACTTCGGCACCGCTCAGGCTTCAACTGTTTTTTTTTTACGAGATGACGTTGAAGCTGTAAGCGCAGTAATTAGTGTAATAGTGCCACAAAACATCAAATAAGATGCAAGAGAGCCAGAAATTACAGTAATCCAATTTAATTTAAACGCGTCAGGTCCTACAATCGGGGATTGGTTTCAAGAACGAAGCCTGAGACGGAGACGAAGTTGGGTATTGGAAAAGGGCCCTTATATCCCCTCGACTATTGCATGAGACCCAGTGTTTAATTTGGACGATGCCAACTCATTTCTTAGTTCCAAGTTTTGAAAAGCTATCGACTAAACATGAGTTTCCCGTCCTCTGTGAATATCTAGAAATTTTCACACTGATCAGTTTCAATGTGAAATAAGATAATTACACCGCCTCCTTCATCCGTGCCACGATTACCCCTCCTCCCAAAAAAGGAAACTGGGATTTTAGTGTACTTTTGAAATTAAGTTAAGCATTTAATTATCACATTAAATTGGAATTCATTGGTTTTAACAGGCAACAAATTCCAAATTTATTGAATTTTAAGCAGCACTTTTAACATAGCAAGGAATACGAAGCAAGCTCGTAGGCAAAGTGCGTTTATAAAAATAATATTAAACAGGAAAGCACATTTTTTTAGCCTCTTCCGTCCAGGTTGCTGCATGCAATATATAACCTCATATAAGTTACTCAAACAGGAAGTTGGTGGCTTCGCCGTGTGACAACAAGCGTTCTTTCGTAAGTTGATGGGTTTCAGGATTGAAAAAGTTTGGCACGATCGATGTTTTGCACAGTGTACTGAAGTCCGCGTTCTTTTCAGGACCTCTTATGTCCAGGGTTCCACCACAAACTTCCCCTTTCCACTATCCATTCAGTAGGCCTACGACTGCTACTGTCGGTAGGCAAATTGCAAACCTTCAAATCCAATCTTGTCAGGCTCACATTGGCTAACATTCTCCTCATCCTTTTGCATAAATACACCAGCGAAATATATTATTATCGTATAATAAATAAGCCCTGATCCAAAAGGGTTACTCTTTTCAAGGCAAAACGGCGAGTCATAAACAACACCATGGAGTGAAAACCACTCTAAAAGGGTGAAGTTTACTAAGGAGGGATGCATATCAAAGTGATAATTCACTATTTTAGAGTGGTTTTTTTTGTTTTACTCCTTTGGAGTTCAGATCGCTGAAAATCTGTTTACTGTTCGTTAAATATACAACGCCGTAATATATTTTCTCGCAGTATATATATACATACATATACATGTACATTATACCCGCAAAACGCCCAATCCGGCGGTATATGCTCTTTGGCTGACCAGAGGCGGATCTAGAAATTTTCCGGTGGGGGGGTTCAGGCCCCTGAGATTGTTGCAAGCAGGCCGAGGCATGTAAAAATGCATTGCTTTGTTATCAAGTACAATTGATAACCCATTGGATTAGATGATGTCATCTTTTTAAATTAATGATAATACGGACGTTTCATAATATTGACCAATCACCGAGCGCGAATCTGTCGACCAAGTACGCGTTTGGAAAGGGTCAACAAATTTCGTGCGTCGTGATTGGCCAACGCGTTGCAAACTCTTGGAGGCGCACTATTGTGAATCGCCCGAATTTGTGAAGGTCTTCATCCAGAAGAAGATGCAGTTTCCTTCCGATCCTTTGAGAAGAGAACACCGCTCTTCTTCTTAGATTCGTCTCTCAATGCCCTCGCATGAAAAGAAATGAGAGCAAGTAATCATTTTCACACTTTTCGAAATCGGGTCCCCGGTATGACTTTTTTCGTTTTGTTTTGACTCTCTTGGAAATACATGTACTGGAAAAATTAATGTCTCCTTGTTGGACTTTCAAGCTTGAAAGTCATACAAACCACCGTGACCTAAGCCCTTACCTAATTGACCCCGTACAGGGCCAGTTTCATCCAATGTTTAATATTGCATCCCGAATAGTTCAACCTCGTATTCACACACATACCAGTGTCTTTGGTCAGGTGGGAAGGCGCGTCACTTTATAAAACACCCATGCGTTTGGTCCGCGGCAACCGTACACGTACGTCCTAATCTATCCAGTTATAAAGTCCATCTTCCAATGTCGTGTTGAAAACGCATTTACTGTCTTGGTGCTGTACCATTCGTGAGTTTCTTTGACTTGGAAACAGGGGGCAGCAGATCGTATTATTGTTTAACGATACAGAATAACGTAGAAATTCAATTATTTGAAAATGGAAACATTGCTTGAATCATAACTTAATAAATTATTTGAATTAGTAACAAGAATAGATTAATTTTAAAAAAGAGGTTTTTGAAGAAAAATAGTCATTATGTACAAACTGCATTGCATTGCATGAGCATTGGATGGAAGATATACAAAACCGACATCAATTTAAACCACCTATGTACAAAAGCAACGTTACCGTGCAAACGAACATACAAAACACATAAGAAACAAAAGCACAGTGGGACCCGAATCATTCTCGCGGATGCATTTCCCACATCACGAGATTCTTCAAACATCAACCTTAACGCCAAAAAGATTATACAGGCGTTTCACAATAGCTGGCCACCAATCACAATGCCTTTCTAAAAGCGCATTGAATACAGCCGTTTCACAATAGTGCGCCACCAAGAGTTTGCAACGCGTTGCCAATCATAATGCGCGAAATTTGTCGACCCAATGCGCGTTTGGAAAGGGTCGACAAATTTTGCGCATTATGATTGGCCAACGCGTTGCAAACTCTAGGTGGCGCACTATTGTGAATCGCCCGTATTCGCGAGTTGTAATTGTCAACGAGTTGCAAACTATTGGTGGCGCACTACTGTGAGTCCCTCGTACGGGTTTGATTTTGTTCTTTATAATGGTCAATTTCGGGCGCTTGTTCTTGACACGGGTTTCTTGTTTTGGAAAGTTCGAACGGCGGGAACTTTACCTCAAGAACACCGTTCTCGGAACTGGATCACACACCACCTCCTAGTTGAAGTTTTGCACGAGCACAAGGAAAAATTCTTGAGATTTTGATTTTTGAACATCTGCAAAAAGTAGAGAGATGGGTCATACAGCCAGAGACAATGGGCATTTTTGTAAAATTAGCATCAATTCTTTTCCATACCACAGAATGTTCCTATTCCTGTTTAAATAGAAAAGAATTCATCCCAGTTTTCTAAGTATTACACATTCACCGCATAGACGCGCAAGTTTGTGCGCGTTTGACGCGGAGCACGTCGAGTACTCGCAAGGAAGCTAGTCTGGAATGTATCCAGTTCACAAGTGTGACGTCACTGAAGATCAAACCACGCCCACTGCACATGCACTGCACATAGAGTTACATGCATTCATCCCCGTTTACATGGAACCATGGAATCGGAGGTTAACGCGCAAGTTCAGCGATCGTCCAATGGGAGCCTGCAAATCGTCACTTACGAACCGGATAGAATATCCAACACATAACTAACCTACACATAACTGTGCGTACATTAAAATCACTTCGGTACTCTGTAGGCTTCACGCGCACGCCGAACGCGTGCAAGAACCCGGTGGGAAAACTTAGTATCATCTGTCTTTTTTTCGCCGGTGAGGGTGCACTTCAACTCTGGGCAGATAAGGTACCCATGGGATATCAGATGAATACTTTTTCCTCTGATATCTATGATTACACTATAGAGTACCAAAGTGATAAATCTTCTGATAACTATCAGTGTAATAGACCGATCAATTAAGCCCCACCCCCTGCGCACGTTGGCACTTAGAACGTCCTCTTCTCCAATTCCACGCTGCTTCCTCCAGTCGCGCGCATCATACACGCGCGCGGGCATGTCGGATTTTGTGCACGCATGTCTGACACAAATCACTGCTGTGATTGGTCAGAACACAACTGGGCGGGGCGTAATGGATCGGTCCATTCGACAACCACAATTAGAAGCCATTACCAATTATCGTATAGCGCCGAAGGCGCAAGATGGACAACTCTGCCCAAAAGGTGTAATTACCATGGGCGCCATTCGAGCAAGCGATACACCTGCGTGTTTTACGGTAATGCTTTGGCGCAGGCTCACCAGGTGCACGTGCCTGTCGCAGCGCCTGCGCCTATGCAGTAATGTGCATTGCGCAAGCGTATCGCTTGCTCAAATGGCGCCTATGCGATTACAACAATTTACGTGTATTCGCGGTGAAGTTCTCCATCTTGCGCCGCTACGCGGCGCTATACGATCTTTGGCCATTACTGTGGTGGCACAACGCTCATGGACAGGTGGTACGCGCGCCTTACATGCCTCTTCGACCAATGAGTGCGTTCGATTAGCTTACACGTGTAAGTCAAACCTACACGAGAGCGTTCGTTTAGCCATCACGTGATGTTCGTGCCTGCCCTGGTGTCAGCCACCACTACCCAAACGGGCAAGCGGGTCTCTGGAGGCTGCCCGAGTGTAATGACGTCACGGATGGACTGTTCGAGCATGGACGTATATGACGGAACGTGGCGGGGACTTGACCTTTTTCCCAGAATGCCTTGGAAAACACACTGCAGCGTTCGATAAGCCTCATTTTGAGGCTTCCCTTGAGTGTAACACCGGTGTGTTCAGGGAAGCTAATCGAACGCACCCCATAGGGTGTCGCGATTTTCCAAAAGCACGCGCACGTCAAGCAGAAGAATGTGCGCCTGAGTGCGGTGCCACCGCAGTTACGGCGTCTTATAGGATTAGTCTATACTGAAGTCTCCAATGTGCGTGGACGTCCCTCATTTGAGCTGTGATCAACCTTCGACCAACTCTGACGAATCTTTCTGGGTCTCCAGTAGTAGACGGCGGGCAAAGTGGCAAAAATGACCACTATGACGGTCACAACAATGACCAGAATGGTATCTCGTGTTTTCCATCCACTCTTGGGCTTGTCTGCCGCCGGTTTTACAGGGTTAATGTTGGGCTCAGAGCCAAGGTTGTTTGGGGGGATGCCTGTTGTCTTTACTGTACCTTCTCTGGACCACGACGAGGTGGTAATCCATTCGACTTTGGCCGGTTCGTTCAGGGAGCCCTCTGTGGAATGCAAGAAGGCAATTGAAAGTTCCATGAAGTTAAGACTGTTTACAGAGGACACCTTATGGCGATTGGTGAAACAGAGTCGCGCACCAGCTTTCGAGTTATTGTGCGATAATAATTGTCAAGTGTCGTCGATTAAAAAAAAAGATACATGACAGTTCTCAGTACCATCAGTCCTTCATTGTCACTGCTCTTTGTTAATAATTCATCTTTGTTGAAATCAGCAGAAATAAACAAAAATGGCAGGACTATTAACAAAGTTAATTCACTGATGGTTCTGCATGTCTGACCTGTCGATTTAGACACGACTTTGCTGGGGTCACAGGGGTCCATCATCGCTGACAGATTTGTGAAGTTATTGGGATCCCCGGGCAGCCTACAGGCGTGAATGGTTTCGTCCAGGACACAGTCTGCCACTGCGCACTCTGTTGCCGAGCAGGAGGTATCAGCGAAGACAGAGCATGGGTTTATCTCCTGAACCCCGAAGTTACACCGAATGCAGGGCATGCAGAAGTAATATCTGTCGGCAGAGGTATAGGCAAACAAAGGAACTTGTTATAAGGATGCCGTCCATACTTTTAACACATAGGAACTGGGGCCAAATTAACGAATTAAGGGATAAGATAATCTACTTTCCTGGGAGATTCACAGGGCATATACCATGGGACTATATACGCAAAGACGTTAAAATTACATGGTTTTAATACTTTCTATGAAAATTCAGTGGCAAGCACTGTTGATGCCTTCTCATCCTCAAAGGAAAGATAAGCCATGTTTAAACGATGTGGCTACAGCCTCTGCGATATATACACTCGAGTTATTTCAAGCTGCAGCCACGAACTTTCGGCACGGCCCATCTCCTTTCAGTCACTAATCGGCCAAGTTCTCCAGGTCGGAGCCTCGCGGTACCGTCATCGTACAAAAGAATAACCCTATCACGTCACTCGTTATTCTCATGAGTATATCTCAACAAGTCAAATCATTCTTCAACATGTCACTGTTCAGTGCCAAAGCATGCACATAATGCTATAAAGGACAATTAGAAATGATAGTGCAGATGTCAAATGCATCTGCGTCTCCGGAAAATTGGTGGTCATACCGCTGGTTTATGTATTTCAAAAACCTACGGACAATGTACATCTACATGTCTACACGAGCACAGTATGAGCCGCATACGTATCCCGAAAGTGGAGACGGCCATCACACCCAAGGCGCATGTCTTCAAGCGCGCGCGCACTTTGGCAAATCAAGACATTCTATTGGTTGGAGGGAAATTTAACGCACGGGCACGGGGCGTACAGCCCTGCGGTAATGGCTACTAAATATGTTCCATTGATTTGTCTATACAGTGATGGCCATGGCGCAACTCTTGGCTTGTGGACATGTGCACGAGCATCACATTGTTACACCCTGCTCCGATCAACAGAGGTTTTTCATGTGACATAAAATAATGACAGGTAAGGGCATTTCAGGAAGCATACTGTGTCCGTGGAAGCGCGTACATTCTCGAATGTTTATTTCTATCGGTAACTTCATGTACGCCGAAATGTTGAGAGACTTTGAAGACGCATGCATTTCCGCGAACCTGAATTGCATACCGACCGTCTAATATCACGTGCCTGAAAATCCTCTATATAGGGTGCAGTGAATGAGCCAGTTCGTTATTTCAACAGCGCATGCCATGCCCAAAATGAAGCGCTTTCGAGGCCGTTCGGAGGGAACGTGCGAGGTGTTTCCCAATCCGCAACGCGGCCAAAACATAGGTATCAGGACAAAAATGGCCGAATGACCTTGGACAAGCAAGCCCGCTTTGCTCCCAGGTCGAAGGACCTTGCTTTTTTAAAGTTCTGAAGTGTCTCATTGCGTCATGGATGATGGTACCCGGCGCTGGCATGCATCAAGTCATCCCACTGAACAATGTATCATGTCACGTGAACTTATCACCAGTCTCGTTCATGGGCGTGACCATCCGGAGTTAGCAGTCTTTAATTATTGACTTACTTAATTCGGCCGTTCTTTCTGATGCGTTCATGGTAGGTCTCACCCGGTACTCTGTCTGCGTTTTTCACCACCACGACGTACTCGGTCCTTTTCTTACAGGCGGGCCATGCCGTGTACACAGCCGGATTGCTGTCAGCTTGATACTGAACGCATAGGACTGAGCCGACAAGGAAGACCAGGGTAGTGCACTGAAGAATTCTCCGCATTGTTCTCGCGGTCCCTTTTATTCCTTAACATAAGAAAAGAACATAAGAAAACAATTAAAAGTGACACCTTTAAATGGAAGTCAAATTAAAAAAGTCAGTGGATGAATAAAAGTGATTTTGTATGTGAAATTGATTCTATTGAAGGCTTTCAAAGATTTTACTCAGTTCATTATATGGACGATACGGGCGTTTCTAAGTAGTGTGCCATGCGTTGGCCAATCACGTGCACAATGCACGAAATCTTGGACCCTTTCCAAACGCGAAAGGTGGGTTGATAAATTTGGGCAGAAAACTTCTCAATGAACCCTGTTTTCCGGGTATAACATCGCAGCAACAGCGCCTTCAGTTTATCAGAACAAGCATGATCAATGCTAATTATTTTTGAGCAAGGTAACCAAAACCAAATGCTATGCACATGTAGTTTGTATGGGCTTAAATTAATGGTATAGGACGCCCCCAACGATGGAACCAAGTCAGTTTGTTTGAGAATTTGTCCATTGATTTGCGTTGAGTTTG
Source organism: Acanthaster planci (assembly GCF_001949145.1). Next base: position 583,142 of record NW_019091375.1, read on the forward strand.
TCTATGGAAAAAACACCCCGACGCCCAAAAAGGTCAAAATTAGTTCGTACGGGCATTTGGTGCACCGTGACAGTACGCGGTTGCATGTTCCCACTTCCCACAGCATTCAGACAATACAAGGTCGCTTCCTGGGAACGGGGAATCCCCCTTTTGCACGTAATTGCGGCGTAATGACGAGTGTACGCTTGTGCGTGGGAGTTGTTCAGGGTGTTGCAATCTACATGTTAAAGGGGAATTTTTTGTACTCATGGCGCTGTACCAACTCGTGCAAAATGAACCTTGAAAAGAAGCCCGGGGCACTGTTTGCTGCAGGACGCGAAGGCACGATCGACGCTCGTGAAATGGAAAAAAACAAAAACAAAAAAACCAAAAACAAAGACACACACAAAAGTGGCTCGACACAACAATGTGATGATACATATTTGGCCCACGTACTGCATGAAATAGAACTAAGTGGCCTTGTCTTGCAGATAAGGTAACAAAACGAATTTCACAAACTGACATAAAACAAACCGAATACACTGTGTAGGCTTTCAAAAAGGCCTAATTGTAATACATGATACTTTGTTTCTGCAGGGTGAAAAATATACACAACTGTAAACATCCATGACATGTATAATTCCCATTAATATTTTCACATGTAAACCAGGTTCTTATTAAACATGTAAGACTTAATTAGTAAAATACAAGGAAATACTCTCTATCGAAACTTCTGGAGTATATTTTTCTTCCTTTTTGTCGTTGCCATCGTGACTGTGACTGGGGTTAAGTAGGTCGGTCCATGCACCTAATAAGACAGTCACTGCGATTTAGTGACAGATATCATTCCATTCCGTCGACTCGCAGTTCGAGATTTATTTATAGAAACTTGCGTAGCGGCTGCGTACCTCTGCTAGCGGTGGTCGCCTTTGATGAGCCTTCCGAAATTCGGCGAACCCTGGGAACTTAAGCCTCATAAGAGTCACGAGGATTTGACTCACAAAACGTTCAGACTAAGTTCAGCATAATTCTCTAAACGAAGCCCAACTGAGCAGCCAGGTGAACCTCTAAACAAAATGGGGACAACATAACCTCAACCTAGCTACAGACGCAAAACGCATTTTCAAAACACAACAGAAAGACTATCATGCGTTGATGTGCAGAAACTTCGGGACGGATGTTTCTGGTAAATATGACACAATAACGTTCGAAGTGCATTATTACCAATCAGTTGAATCCCAGATAAGACTTGAAGCTTTGCATCACAAAGGGATAGACTTTACTAGCCAAACTAATCCTACAATATTTTTTCTCATATTCAAGCACCATTTCGTCACCTTGGCAACTAAAAAAGGAGTTTACTGGTTTTGATTGGCTCGAAAATTCCACTTGGTTATTGTAATTTGTCTTGGTTTCGAGGCACCAAAAGGCAACAAAACATGTCAAGGATAGGAATACAGTATTCGATCCTTAGCTGAACTTTGTAATCACCCAACTTGAGCCATTCGTTGAACTGATTTAAACAATTGACAAGAAGCGCTTATGTGACACCACAGACAATCACTCCATGATGTAACAGTCAACTGAACGATAAAGCATGACTGGCATTCCAACATACCACAGATGGACCTAGTTTTGCCCAGTTTTTCGCCTCGAGGCACAGTGAATAACAATACAAGAGCCATGGACCCGCTACCTACTGCACATCTACCTGCAGTGCGCATCTGCATCACACAGTTAATTGCACAATCGCCCCGACACTGAACCCAGTGATGAATGGAAAATGGGAGTGTATGTCTGGCAGCCTATGTCGCACTCCTGTCAAACTCGTGTTACGCGCGTGCAGGGTCCTGTTCCGACCATTTAATATCATATGCAGCAAGGTATGAGAGGAGAGACCCCCCCTGCTTTGTGTTGGTCATTGTCCCGCAGGAATCTGGGGAATTCCTTTCAGACATCGGGGGGGGTGTTAAGTAACAATAGTCTGGAATGTTTATGGGGATGGGGGGTACCCCTCGGNTCTCATTTCTTGCTGGGTATATTTAATATCACTCTGAATGTATCGTTACCATCATGCAATCTGTAATTGTATGGAGCCATGGCGAATCGTTCTGACTCTTCTCTGTTTATGTTGTCGTATTATTTGTTGCATATCCTCTTTAAGGCGTGGTAAAATCGATTTTATGTATCGAAAGAAAATACGTGCAATTGTTTTACACTGAGCCGTCCATAATCATAAATACTGGCAAACAAACATCACTGGAAGGAGCCACCATAACTTAAAACAAAAAAAATCACTTCAGTCAGAAATCATCGACTGACCCCCCCCCATAAATTTGGGCTCACGTATTATGGTAGAAGGTTACAATCCCAACCCCAAAAGGAAACCGATCTTCTGTGGTGTATTGTAAAATGTTTTAAAACTGGCGCAGTCTATTTTTCTTCCGAAACTGTGTGCCGTGTTTCCGAAAAACCCGACAATTTCCACAGCATTTTCGCTCAGGTTGGCAGTTTATTTCGGGATAAGAAATTTTATGTTTGACGAAAATGATTACACGGTTAGTTGCCCCTGGGAGAAAAATGGAATAACCCGTGGGAGAGCTTACGTGCTGAATTCAACGGTCAGAGGTGTGTACGTAAGTAAACAATACGGGTTGCACATGGCACTCGTGACCGCCGTCTCAGTGGAAATTTACTGCTGACAGCTCCAATGCTGCTGAAATATTCAGGTTAAAAATTCAGGGTCCATTTGGTTGCAAGGAAGAATAATACTCACAGCCAAGCTATTTCAGAATACTGAGCTGTACAGGTTGTGTTAAAAGCCCACAATATTATTGAACTTTTAACTCATACAAGCATTTCCACTACGAGTCACTGAGAGAGCTTGTAATTTGTGACGTCACGTCGAATTTTGTTAGATTTGGCTAGATTAGGGTTTAAGATGAAATAACACGGTTGAAATGCCATAACACTCCAACGATTTTATAAAATATTGTATCTTTGATCTTAGTAACAATGAAGCTATCACGTAATTTTTTATTTTCCCAAGCACCCCAGAAAATAGAGACATACTTATTTTTTCTACACTGGAAATACTTCCACATCTCCACTTTTCACTCAATTTTTTTTAATATTTTGCTTTCCTAAGAACCGTTCTTTTGCACCACTCTCGGAAACTGTCCACGAGGGAGGACAAGCCGCTGAAAATATTGGCATTGTTCCCGTAAATCAAAATATCCAGGTCAGGAAAGGACATTCAGAGAAATGAGTTGAATTGGTTTTACTCCACTTTTTTCCCCCTACTACCTGACCTTGAAAACTAAAAGCACCCGCATTACGAACTGCAGGCTTATTGTTGTAAACACCTTTCTATGTTTGAGCTACACGCCGTCTCTGCTCGGTGTACATGCATAATTGTGCGCCAGCATCACACATTACACTTAAATCATGAAAAATGTAAACAACTTTTGTGCACTACTAATAATTACAACATATGAACTGGACTTACCAACTTCAAGTTGAAGGTCGATCCTAGGTCCACGTGGCCGGTCGGGCTTTCAAATTCTGGTGACGTCGTTCGCACACTGTGGACGGTACCGACTGTAAATCACAGCTAGCCTACATGTATTTGTCGGAGAACAAGTGATCCCGATTTAGGACACTTTGAAGTAGATTAAACGATTTTCTTGACGAACGGAATCAGTTTTCCGTTTTTGAATTCCTTAAACTGGCTGCCAGTTTTGTTGTCACTGCATGTATACTGTGTAATGCGCGTAGTAAAACCGTCTTATCTGGATGCTGCGAAGGCCGGGTGTTTTGTGAATGAAATCACTGGGCAATGGATTAATAACCTCGCAGGCATGCACCAATCAGACACATTGGGATATTCCATTCTTATTCAAGGGAAGAGTTCAAGAGCTCACAAGGTCATACGCCACACAGCATCATACATGTACATTGTGTACTTTAAAATGCAAAGCATTTCCTCTTTTTTCTCTTCCGACAAAGATTTTTGCGCATTTGCCTGGCAAGTTGCCCAAATCCTACAATAATCCAGACTGCGCTGTTACGCAAAACATATTAATCTGTGTATACTTTCCACGACAGCCCGCTATTTCAGGGCAGGTGCTTCGGGGGGTGTTTTACCGCTCAAACCCAGTCTGACTGGTATTTAAATATGGATTCGCGATAACATGATGTGTATACGTATTCGAGATTTTCCCAAATGCAAACTATGCATGGACGTTAGCCTTGTAATGTTGTTATATCGTTGGCATGGAGTACTGTTTACAGTTTGTAACTAAGCTAGATTATGTTGCATTGCAGAAAATGATCACACTTTTGCACTGGCATTAATTTTGTCATGTTGAATTCAACTAGCTAGACCAACAACATGAAACTATTATCCAGTACTCCAAAGAATGTGATTATTGAGCCGCAAGCAGTCTTATAATGCCAGTCTAGCTCATCTCAATAATAATACCGATCGTAAGAGAGCCTATAAAGTCATTTAACAAAATTACACCCCTATAGGTTTTGCTGACAGACAGACAAAAAGAAGTTCGCTGAAACAGAACCTGCAAAACAACAGCAATCAATAAAGACGAAAAACACAAACATAAAGAGGGGAACTGAATGCACCAGACTTACCGAAATTCAAGGAAGTTGCCTTCTTAATTCACTTGTTCCAACTGTCTACGTGAAGGCGGTGGCGGCAAACTGTTGATGTTAACCTTGAAAAGTAGTAAAATTCTTTTTACTAAGGATCAACCTAATTATGCAGCTATACGTTGTTAATGACATAGGCTTTTCTTTACTGTTTGAAGTCTTCTAGTCTCACAAGGCGTCTTCCCAAGGCTTCCAGTCCGAAGGATTAAAACTGCATTAAACGGACCGATGTGCGGCTTAATGTGAATAAAATTGCCGGGATATTTAAAAAGAAAAAAAAAATGAATGGAGGGCGAGACACTATTATCCCGGCCGGGGGGGGGGGGGGTTCACGCGCAGCCGCAGTTATTGTACATCACTGACTTGGAGTTGTGCCAATGTAACAATGAATATGATGACGCAATCAAGCAGCAGGAAATCGCTGAATCTAACCTATACTGTTTGCTGTTCTTGCGCAAGACAGACCAATCACCAGTAAGAATACGACTTACGGTTGATTTATTAAATATTATACCCAGACGGAAATACTGAAAGTAGGCCAAAGTTAAGAATTACCCATGATTTAGACAGAACCTTAGGTTTTCAAACTCCCCCTCGACTGAGACACAAGTGTAACTTGGCTTAACCATCAAAGAGCCGTGGGGGGGGGGGTTAGAACCCGTCTCCGCCCGGTTGATTTTTTGCTGATAGCATCTCTGTGATTACTTTCTGCTTGCTAAAACGTTTGGACAATTTTTTCCAATGCATTAGGTTCATTTTGACTCCAAATATATCGAAATTGTATGCGGTGTTCTCTCTCAGTGAAGAATTTTAGGAGGCAGGGTGAAGTACGGGACCATTGACTTTGTACACACCATTGACTTTGTACACACATCGTATAAAGGGCAGAGTGAATAATTAATGAGTCATAATTATGCACAAACTTAATTAATTTACATATAATTTCGCTCAGACGATTAGTATGTATGTCTGTATAACACTGCCAAATTTCATTGAAACACATCATCGTATGGCCGAGTTTTGAGGGAGGGACAGATTCCGCCCCCCCCGGTGTGAGAAGGCTAAAAAACCCGACTCTTTTAGGGTGAAAAGAAATTTTTTTTCGAGGACACTGGTTTTAGGACGATTTTGTACCTCGATCGGCTCCAACGAGAGAGATCATATCAGAACTATTTCTAACCACCTACGTGTACATGTACCGTAATGTACAGGTGGGTACATGTACATGTACACGTTGGCCTATCAGTACACTCCGTATTTTCTGAATGAAATTACTGTTACGCAATGTGCACTCAGTCATTATGATCGTTTCTGCGCAGATTTGCATGTGCCTTTCTGGGCAACAAACCAACTGATGACGGGCGACATCACCCACAGATATATAAACGCATGTCTGTGACATCAACAAGAAGTGGCGTGCCCAAATATTTACAAAAACTCTAATTCTGTATTCCCTCGGGGACTTTGTCGGGGGCCTACAAAAGGCAACAATTTATAATAGCATTTTAAAAATTGAGAAGATGTTGGGATAACAAATCAGGGTTGTTCGCACTTAATGGACTTCATCTGACTCCATGTCTTCGGTGGTTACTTTCACATGAAAAATGGAATCGGTGGATGGCGACCTTTCCGTCGCCGCCTTCCATTCATGTTTGCACTTCGCGCGCACCGGGTGAACAGGAATGCATGTTACAAAATAAAACCCGCCAGGCCAAAGTTCATGAAATGTGAATAATATTCTGTGCTTGAATCTGAAATGCATTTCTAAGTTCTAGTCATAGCGGGTCGCAATTTCGAAACCATAAAAGAGCACTTGGCCGACTCAGACGTTGTATTTCAACCTTGACAGACATCGACTGTAACGTTCATTTTACACATCACAACTTAAGCAAAAAGATGCATTTCAAAATTTAGAAGAAATAAAGAGAAAACAAAATTTCTATTCTTGATCAGGCAATCAGAGCCCGGAAATATTACTAAACTATGAACTTGCCTTTCTTTGTGCCTAACAATGCGTTGAGTGCACTTGTGTATTTGAATTTGAAGTCAACTTGAAGAAGAGCCGAACCCTTCACATGAACATCCTTCAAGGCAATTGGGCAGCGCAGTGATTAGCATCAGACCGCGCTGTCTCACGTTAATTGCGTGTTTGCTGAGCGTTGAAAGTTGGGTTTTGCAGAAAACGGTAGTCTGCGCATGCTCATGCAAACTGTTTATCGATCATTGTTAGGCCTATCATTTGGGGTGAGTAAAAAATTCATGATGTCATGTTTCGGTGAGCGCGGCTTCCGCGAATTCGTGGCTGGTAGAGTATTGGGTATGCTAGCACCGCCCACCACGACGACGACATTCATGACGGGAACCACTTCCCCCGGGTCCAGAATTGCCCGACTTGTTCCGAGCCCTATACTCATTACCGTCGTCATTCGGATGTCTTCCTTGCGCGCAAAGTGGGAGTTGAAAAAGCTATATAACGACATGTTGGCCACATGTGTCAGATGCTGTAGTCTAAATCCCGGGTTTCGCGACCAGGTTATCAGATGAGCAAATACTCAAAAGTTGACATTGATACTCAACAGTATCTCACAACTCAGCGCCTGCGGACTGGCCTCGGAATGAACTTTTGCGGAACCTGCAGTGCATGACTTACACAGTTCAAGTTCGCACGGATCGATGGTTCGAACTGTGACTCAAACTAATCACTTTACCGAATGAAAAAGCTGGGAAATGATCAGCACGCTACACAAACGTAAGTGTATAAAAGAGTTGCAGCAACAGAGACATAAATGGCGGGCAAATTCCCCATTTCAGTCTATGAGCTCAATTGAGCCGCGACACATGGAAAGTGGGCTGGCAGATCGTGTGCGGCAAGACGGAACGGACGGGCATGAAAAAGTACATGTATTTCAAGGGGATTGCTGCCTGTACTTGGTTTGTAATGGCCCATATTTTTCCCGCCATTTAAATTCTTATTCTTGGGTTCCATTCGCCAGAAAAGACCCTGCAATATCCATCCCCGCGTGCGGGACCAAGACAGGCCCAAACTTCTGAGCCACGGGGCTCCTTTGGCGGGAAATACACTTCCAAGCGTCCGTGGTTCACAAACGACTGTAACTCGGACC
>NW_019091375.1:597779-647320 GCF_001949145.1 Acanthaster planci
AATTTAAAGCTAACTCCAACAAAATGTGCGGTTGACTGATTAAGCGATGTCCTTGTATTCTCTTAGCACTTTGGGTAGACATTTGACGACGCCGTTTTTATCAATGATACAAAAGATGTTTACAGTTGCAGTTTTCTTTATCTTTGAATAGGTAAGGCTTGCGGTTGCACCATGTAGAAAATATCTCAAATATGAGTGTGTGGTTCTGAGAAGAACCGATGGTGAACACTCGACGTTCCGAACAGTATGCCGTGTTCGTCTTCAGGAGGGTTTTTCTACATGATAACCGCAAGCCTAACCTATTCAGTACTTCCACCATGCATGGCTTCAAGTCTTATCTATCTTATAGATCCTTATATCCTATAGTTGTAGTTTTTCCTTTCTCGTCTTTTTCGTAGATATCTGGGTCTCGGTCATTCCATGAGGTTTGGGCACAATTTGTGACGGTGTGCTTGTTACGTGGGTAACTTTTACCACCTGTCATGACCTGTAGAGTCGGTCATTTACTCTGTACAAATTACACACACCTCTGTATTCAGCCTTGCGAGATGATAAGTTGGAATCCAGGGAAATAGCTGTTCATATTTACGGAACCCACGTAACAAAGGACACCGTCACAAATGGTGCACATTTCTACAGAAATTGAATGAATGTTAATTGTACTTTGGATCCGAATTATGTAGTGCAGTGCGATCCCAATAAACAAAATTGAAACAAATCATTTTTGTTGCCTGAATGTATATTTCTTGAAAGGGTTTATCGAGCCAGGCAACGTAGGTATTGTAATTCACCTATGAATCTCCAAATCATCCCCTCTTCAGGACTGAAGTCTGGAATATTTTTTAAACAAAATTAATGCACCATCCACGCCTTCATTCTTACTGGACTGGAAGAATGGGACACGTTTACTTCGAGACCCCCCCAGGTCATTCCCAAAAAGAGTGCAACAAAAACAGAGTTTTTTCAATTATGCTCACCCTGTTTCGTGCCAATTTCAAATGGTTAATTCTGAGAAAAAGTGACTTTTGACTGACAGCTAACCATGTGATTACTCCTCTATGTGGCTAGCACTGACAATTCTACCCCATAATTGCCCTAAAAATCTAAACCTGGGCCTCTTTCTACAAATAAATCCTGCAACCATTCAGGATAATGCCACTGTTAATCTGCCTAGGTGGTGCATGCCAAAAATTCAAATGTAATTCTCCAATTCTGTAGGGTCCCCAATCTTCAGAAACAATAACCTTTATAACAAAACAGTTTCAGGTGGTGAACGTTGAGATTTTGCGGAATATAGCTTGACCATGGAGCTACAAAAAAGGAGCTCTATGGCTTGACTTTGTGCTACCTGAACGTGTTGAACAGTATCATGTCTAGTTCCTGATATTTTTATGCGGGTATGGCATTTGCGTCGTCCTTTTACAATCACCGATCTCTGACCCTCGTCCCCTCATACATTAGACGTGTACAAGCTGTTTATTTAATGATGCGTGCATTTTCTGGAGAGCGTACGTTGCCACAACTTATAATTAAGGCCACAACTGCATCACAAGCACGGTGCAAACTATTTGTGTACGACTTTGTGGTTGGGGGTTATATTTTGTGAATAGGCAAAGAGGTGCTTATGGAAACCCGTGGATTAACATGATATTATGCGACCCACAGGTTACATTCTTTTGTGAAAACACCAACTGCTCTAGGTACGCACGCCAATTCATATTGTTCGTGAATACTAGGTTGAGTGTGGGCAGATTATCGTGTGAAACAAATCTCAAAAACTCATTTTCTTGCAAATGTACTTGAATCGTCAGCCATGCAGAATCGTCTCAAGTGGACACATGCATGTTGTGCTAATGAGTGTCTTTGCAAGGGGTGCATGGTTCCTTGGTTTAACCGCATGGAAATCGTCTTCGGCCTTATGCTAGGTCAGTCGCTAGAATGTTTTAATCCAGGTTTGTTATTGAAACAGCCTTTTCAAAATTCCCTTTAAAACATGTTCCCCCTGCATTGGCAGAATTGCCTCGGAAAGTCCCGACCATGAACCAAAACACCGACCTCAGGTGAGCGGTGGTGCAACATTACGGTGGGTCCAACTGGACATACATAGTGTCATGAATTTCTTTCATGTCGTAATTTTAAAAGTGTGTTGGCTTCTATAAAACGGACAATGTCATAGTGGCTGGATAGAAAATTCTTTCTTGTTGGAATTTTGAGGAAATATAGTTAACTTACAAAAGCTTCGTGTTATTTAAAAAAGAAAAAAAATACACCGTTCGTTCACTCAGGGCCACTTTGGAATGGCCTTTTGCTCATTATAATAAGGAAGTGATCGCACAATACATACAGTGAACATTTTGCCCGACTCACAGTTTCACGACAACATGGCGGCGGGAAATGTCGAAGAAAAAGCGGACGTGGCGCTGTTTTACCACGCTCACGATGAGGAAGAAGCCAGCACCCTTAAAGATGCTCTCCTGGGGGAGGGCTTGACGGTAAAATCTTACGAAGATTTCCAAGTTGGGGGATACAGTCCTGAAAGTCGCGGTTCCCTCATAAAAAACTCCTGGTGTGTGGTGCTGCTTCTCACGGAGGATTTCGTCAATGACACAGGGATGAATGAGTTCGAGACTTACACCTCCCTTCATCATAGCATCCAAAAAAACCTGAAAAAGGTTTTTCCGGTGATACACTGCGACGAATCGTCGATCCCCACTGCTTTGGGCTGCATTTCTGGAATCTACGGCTCTCGTCCAGTCGATGAACAAGCAGCAAAAATATCGAAAGGCGTGAAACACCTCAAGCCGGTACGTCAAAGTTACTCTTCATACATAGGCCTATTTTAGCAAGTTTTTTTGTGGTGGTATAAAATCCCTTTTAAGCTTCATGGACTGCCCATCTGGGATCATAAAATGTAACCGAAATTATGCTTTCGACCCGAAAAAGTTTTAATTTACATAGACTTTCACGCTAGTCCAGATTTAAATTGGTTTTGTGCTTAAAGTGCATTTGTCTCTCGAATAGAGGGTATACTTTCAGAATACTGATCTCAAAATTAGACCCAAAAGCAAAGTATGAAACGATTTTTTTGTCTGTGCAATTGTTGATAAAGTAATTAGCAACAACGCCGTCACATACTGCATCAACCTGCCATAGCTCCGGACTCGACTAATGGCGAAGCTTCGCCATATTTGGTTGTTATTTCAAAGACAATCGAATAACCTGTCAGATTTTACAATAGAGGCGGGATTTGTCGTACAGGCAATGGAGTTTACAAAGTTCTTCCTTTAAAAAAAAGGAAAAGATTGTATTTCGTCAAATTACAATTGCAAAAAGCAGTGGCATTACTTTGTGGCGATGCATGATAGGCGGTGACTTACTCTGCCATGGAGATGNTATGGACGTGCTCGCCGCGTTCAACTCTTCCTCTCACTTTGCGCTTATTCGTGTACATTCAATTTTTTCATGTGCTGCAGATATGGAAGGCTACCAACCCCTTCCCATTCATGGAAAACATCTCTCTAGAGGGAAAGACTAACTTCTTCGAAAAGCGGGTCGGAGAATACCAAAAAGCCGGCGTCATGAGCACCAAAGGAGAGCGGTTTGTGTTCACATTGGATGCCGAGTTTTAATTATGCCAGTTTTTCCCGATTTGTGCTAACGCAGTACCCCCCCCCTCCCCGCTTCAGTCCGTCCTTAATCAATCAACATTCCGACTAAAAAAAAAAGATTGAAGACGCACTTTCCAGGTTTTACATGCGGATTGTGGTTTATTCAATTACACTATCACGTTTACACTGACCTACAATGAGATTTATTTTAAACGTACAGTTATTACAGTGCATGAACAACAAAGAAAACTTTCAACACTCATAGTCAGTCCATAAGCAATACGATCAAAACATGTTAACAGCGGTTACCAGCACTACAGAGTTTAAAGATGCGTGTACGTGTACACAGTAAAACTCGACTAAATTCTTAATCCTCTACAATGTCAACTGCGTATTGAATGATTTCGGTTGTGTTATTAAATCCTCTGTCCAGAAAAAAATCAACAATCTGGTCTGGTTTGTTCTTCCATTCATTTACAATGTCTTGTACGAATGTATTCAAAGTACTGATCATGTCCATTTCCTGACCGGTGAACTCCGCGGCGCCCAACAAACTGATCGTAGCGTGAAATATCGGGCGTACCCTGTTCGTGTCCACTGACCGCCATGCCTCCTCCAGGAACTCGCCGATATATTCGTGGATGCGAGACTCAGGACAGACTCCATAAAATGTACAGGCATGCTCGAACAAGCTCGGCCAGCCCTCTTCACAACCCTCGCAGCCGAGTTGTTCTTGGGCGCGATTCACCAGGCGGAACATCTCGTCCGTGATGAGTTTTGTCAAAATCAGACCGGTGAGTGTTTTAGACTTTTCACGCCTTCCTCTCGTGATCCTGGAAGAGGTTTCTGCGATACACAAATTTCAAAAGAAACATACAAACTTACTTTACAATCTCTAGACATTCTCGATGGCCTCAGTTATAGCCTTACTTTGAGTATAAAGGTTGAACCATTGTTCTGCCGTCAAGTTCAGGCCTTTCTTCCCCGCTAACAGTTTGGTTTTGGACTCGTTGTAGTAAAATTCTCTGATGTTCACGTACACCCGGCCTTTGAAGCGTTTGACGTTCACGTAACGCTCACCTCCAATGTGGAATTTGACGGCGTTGTTGTCATTCTCTTGCTGTTCAGGGTCCGGAGCAAACTTCCGCTTCTTGATGTCGACGTTGGTGTCCACTTCCTCCGACACTCGCTTCGCACCGGTGCTGCCTTTACCCTTGATGTACGGCGGGCGAGAGTAGTCGGGTGATGGGTTACCGGAGAGTTCCGCGGCTGCCGCCTCCAGCACGTCCAGCTCGGGTCCGCTGTTCCGGTTCTCCTCATTCTGTACCGGCGGCGTTGAAGGCAAAGTCCATCGGCTCTCTCGGCTGTAAATGTTGAAAAAATACGATCTGTTCTCGGTAGCGCTGAAGCACTCACGCCACCCTCGTACCACTTGACCATGCGTCAGTTTTGACGCCCCGTCTGGCAGGGTGTTCTCCGCTCCGCTTGGCGGGGAAGTTGTCGGCTGGCAAAATCCAGATGGTGCGGCCATGTCTTCGTCGTAGTGATTGCTCTAGGGCTATGTTAACGTAGAATTTCTCTCTTTCAGATGCAGGTAGGCCAATGATGAACGCCCGCATGCGAGGCCGAATATATACACCTCAGGGTACCCGTACCTCTTTGCGCAGGTCCTGACTCGATTACACGGCGACCACTCACTGTCCGGCGATCCACCCACCTTGCTTTTGTCACTGGTAGGTGACCGGACGCATGCGCTCATTCGGTCGCGCTTCGATCAATCCGATCGTCGTCGGTGATGTGAGGGTGGTTCGATTGACTAATTACCTCCCGCGTCACCGCCCCTCATCAACCCGACCGCGCGCCCGCCTCCCTCCTCGCGCCACTGCCCACCGCCGCCTGCCGCTCGTCTTCCCCCTCACGTCCCTANCCCCCCGCCAGGCCCCCTCACCTCCTCCCACCAAAAAACCCCTCACATGGGGGTGCGGTTTGCTCCGTCTATACTACTGACATACATAGTGTCCTTTTTTCATGACACATTAAAAAATGCGTTGGTGTCTAAAAACGCACAGTATCATGATGACCGGATAGTAAATTATACCCAAATACGATGTCGAGAAAAATCTGCATAAACTCATGAAAGCTTTGTGTTATTTAAAAACAAAATACACCGTTTGTCTACTACGGGCCACCATAGAATGGCTTCCCACATTATCGTAATCAGGAAGCGATTGCGCAGTAACACTACACATCCTGCTCGCCCCACAGTTTCGGACATGGCGGCGGAAAGAGTGCATGTGGCCTTATTTTACCATAGTGCCAATAAGGACAAAGCCGATGCACTTAAAACGGCTCTAGAGAAGGTGAAGTTGAGAGTGGAATCTTACGAAGATTTGAAAATAGGGGAATTCGATCTCAAAGGTCGCTCTTCCCTCATTGAAAAATCCTGGTGTGTGGTGCTGATTATCACTGAGCAGTTTGTCAGGGATGCTGGGAAAAACGACTTTGACATGTATGCCTCCCTGGATCACAGCATCGACAACGAGCTTCACAACGTTTACCCGGTCAAACACTGTGCCAAATCGTTGATCCCCCTTGCTGTGAGGAGTATAACCGGAATCGACGGCTCTGACCCAGTCGCCTATCAAGCAGAACGAATATTGAAAGGTGTGACCGAGCTCAAGCGGGTGCACGTACGTCAATTTGATACTCTTCATATATAGACCAATTTTAGCAAGTGTTTAAACTCATGAGGTGGTATAATCTTTTTAAGTTTCATGGATTGCCCATCTGGGATCATAAAATGTAACCGAAATTATGCTTTCTACGGGAGAAGGTTCTAATTTACATAGATTTTCACGCCAGTCCAGATTTAAATTGGTTTTGTGCTTAAAGTGCGTTTGTCTCTCCTAGAAGGTATAGCCTACTTTCAGAATAATGATCTCCAAATTCACAGACCCAAAGGCAAAGGGTGAAACGATTTTTTTTTGTCTTTGCAATTGTTTGTAAAATAATTAGCAACAACGTCGTCACATACCGCATCAACCTGCCATGGATCCCGATTAATGGTGAAGCTTCGCCATTTTTAGTGGTTACTTCAAAGAGAATCGCGTGTCGGTTTTTACAATAGAGGTGGGATTTGTTGTACAGGCAATGGAGTTTACAAAGTTCTTCCTTTAAAAAAAAGGAAAAGATTGTATTTCGTCAAATTACAATTGCAAAAAGCAGTGGCATTACTTTGTGGCGATGCATGATAGGCGGTGACTTACCCTGCCATGGAGATGTGTGTGTGTGTGGGGTGGGGGTGATGTTGATGGTACAAGAGATCCCCGGGGTGGGGAATATGTCCTCCACTTTTTTATCCGAGGATGGGCTATTGAATCATTTCCACCGAGTCCACTCACACTTTTATACGACAAGAAAATATTCAGGCCGATTGTCAAAAATTTTCGGACTTCTCTGTAACTAGAATTGTGTTCAACAGCAGAGTTTCAAAAGGAGATACTGCGCAGGAATGTAAAAAGTAATCAGATGTGCCTATATATGCACGAACATCGCCCTCTAAATAATATCACATGGTGTCAGCACCTTCGACCGATTTTCAGATTTCCATGGCCAGGTAAGTTACCCCTCACCTCCACCATTTCATTCCCCGTCCCTTTAATTTCCCGCACATTTTACGCCACTGATGTTGGGCACATTTTTATGGCAAATAGAATAGAACAACCTGGCGGCCGACAATGGGAGGCACCCAAACCAACCCAACCCAACCCACACAACCCAAACCAACCCACACAACCCAACCCAACCCAGCCCAACCCAACCCAATCCCCCTTCGAAAAACTCTGGAATTTTGGACCAGTCTTTGCACTTTATTGCATGATTCACGCAAGACCAGCTTATCCGCCTCACATTGACAAGAGAACCGGTTTTAGCCCAACATTTCTTTGGTACCCTGCATGAATTTTTACATTCATTTTGACTGCAATGTGTTATTTGACTGTAATTATTCTACCAGGAGCCCGATGTACTTCAACAGGGGTACCAGTTGATTGAACCCGCGCGTAAAATCCTTAAATTCACCGCTTCAGAATTGACAAAATACTTCAGAATGGACGACAAGATCAAAGCTATCCACGGAGAACTGAAAAAGAAAGTTGAGGAAAACAATCCGGATGACGGTAAACGACACGAATGTTGGATCGAGTGCATCACTGATGAGATGATCAAAAACGACGGTGGGCGTCCCAAGGGGCAGCGTTTCACCAAAAACGTCACGCTCAAATCTGCCACTACAGAGTTGCTTCATGGGCTGGATGGACCGACAGGCCACCTCTGTCTAGTGTCTTTGCTCCTCAACAAAACTCCATTAAAAAAGCACACCGACTGTGCCAAATTAGCTGAGTATCTCGACCCAGACAACATATTCGACCTCCTGAAAAAGTGTAAGGTCTTCCCCAAGTGGAATCCACAAGAGTTGGAAGCAATAGAACAGGTGTGAAGTAGATTAACATTGTTCGTGTGTATTCAATTCGGTAGGTTCAATCAAGGACCTGTGCATCTTAATGGACCTTTTCATTTCTCCGTCACAACCCTGTTTGCAATAAATCGAATTGTTGATTAAATTTGTAAGCGCGCCGTCCACGCCAGAACAAACCTGAGGCGACCAACTGTTGTGGCTCGCAATCATGAATTCACAGTAAGTGCAGACGCAGGTGAGAAATATCTGGGAAAAAATCAGCATATATTAACATCGTACCAAATTTCATGCACTGCTATGGGACAGACATTTGTTAGGCATGTAAACTTTATCGTGAGCTCAGCATCGGCAACCCGGAGTTTGTCGCGGATTTGCGTTGTTCATGCGTAGTAATTATTCATAACCTGTTCATTATCATTTACAAGCAGTATTTTCTAGGGAAAAGATCCATGAATGATTGTCGCAGTTAATATGAATTATTTCAATTAAAACTTGTTTTTCGCTCTCTCGTTTTCTGCTTCTTTCTAGTTAAAAAGTAATAGATCAAAGGAAGCACATCAACCCGTGGAGTCATCAACTGATAGTGAGAAGGAACTGGTCGAATCGATTAAAAAAACATCCATATCATCTTACGAAACACTGGTAGTGCTCCCTTTCAAAGCAGAAATATCCAAGGTATACTTAAGATGTTGTTTTGCCAAAATTTAAAGTAGCATTTAACAAACCCAAAGGCGTTTGGGCCATTCTATAAATTCAGGGTCCAAAAATTGACATTCAGGTGTCCCTGTTACACCTGTGTCTTTTGGCATGGAAAAGTCGAACTGAAATTGATTTCAAACTCTGTTTGTTTGGCGGGTAATTTGTATTATTCATCACTCTTGGAAAATAGAGATTGGAGTTCTGAACTTACAAAATCATATAATAGATGTGACAGGGATCGGGCCCCTTATTCATAGAATGACCATGTTGACATTACGCCTATGATGGTAAAAGAAACGCTGGTAATGCACATGGCAATCATCGCTTGCGTATCCGCTACAAGCAAGAACAAAAGAGGGCGTGTTTTGAAATGAAATCGACGGTCCTTTGGTACTTATACATCGCATAGGTGCGCAAGTCTATGCGCATTTGACGCGGAGCACGCTGAGAACGCGCAACGATTTAGGCCGTGTCCGAAACGGGCTTCCAGAGCTACGGTTAGGTCTATTGTCTGCGCGTCTCGACGCATTTCCATTGGAGCGAAGACCTAGACCTAGCTCTAGACAAGAGATTCGGATGCAGCCATAGTCTAGAATGTGTGGTCTTCGCGTGCTAGAACCCGGTTGGAAAACGTAGTGCCATCTGTCCTTTCGCCGGTGAGGGTGCACTTCAGCTCAGGGCGGATAACGATTGCAATTCGGTTCGTAAGTGTGACGTCACTTCAGTTTAAACCACGCCCACTGCACCCGTGCACTGCATGGGTTACATGTATTGATCGCAATTTACGTGGAATCGTGGAACGGAAGCTAACGCGCAACTTCAGCGATTGTCCAATGAGAGCCTGCAAATCGTGGCGCGTGCGCCTTTGTGACGAAGTCACTTATGAACCAGATTGAGACTTCTCTTCCAGTCCAATTCGGCAGCTCTACTTGTTTCCCACTAAAACTGAGTCACCGAGAGCAAAAGACTTGACTCGACTGGAGTCTTTATCAGGAGACTCAAATGGAATCGACGTGCAAACATGAAATTAATAATCAGATTTCAACCCCGCAAGATTGGGCTTTGAACAGGTGTTATCCGCTTGCTTTGCGCCATAGTGGTCTACTTTTCCCCGCTCTGTTGCGTACACACTCACAGACTGCAGTCTTCTGATTTGTTTTTGAATTCTCAAAGTTTTCAAGATTTCCCCTGAAACTTAATATATCTGAATTCATTCTTCTGTCCAGATCGTCGGCGAGGCTGGAGCAACAGCTAACCAGTCTAATGTTGGAGAAGACCAACACGATGATGCCGCCTCCTAAACCTTTTCACTTCATCGCCTAATTACGTTCGCCTGTTGAAACTTACTGGTGGCCAAAGTATGCACAAAGTTCCACAAGGGCTGGTGTGCCAAGTTTCGGTTTAATTTACGGTATTTTCACGCTTTGGTAGCTTGGAATTTATAACGCAATCATTCATTTGCATTTGTATTGACGGCCAACAGCAATTTGCCAACCATTCATGTGGCAAATAAACTAACGTAGGGAACCAAGGGAAAGATCTGCCAGACAGGTTTGTATAAACAGCGTCCAAAAACGACCAAGACGGGGAGGATGTGGGGCGGTGACTCTAAATACAACCAACTTGGCTTCGCTTGACCGTGCAGTTTTCAGCATCGTATCCGGCATTTAATGTCAGGGGAGGCCAAATTGAAAATCTACTGCCGCATTGGCCTCATTCAACTTGGGAATACTTGCCGTCCCAACATTCTTGCCTTTATTTCATGATGTTGTTTCTTTAAAGTGTTTAGGAGCTAATATTAGATAAGTATTGTAGACCGCTTACTTCCTTGCCGATGACGTTTTCTTTGTAAAAAGTAATCATCAAAATAAAAATCCCCTTTCCCCGTTTGATAAACTACTGCAATTATATGATACGTTTAGCAGAACCTTCAGCAAAGCACCTTCAATGCATCATCATAGTTGACGGTTTTTTATTTCCTCATAAAAACATGAGCATTGCACTTAAGCAGTCAACGGCTGCTTTATTTCCTTATTAAAACATTCCTCACATTCGCACATTGCACTGGAAAACATTGTCATTGGCTGAACACGCAAGTGCACAGTTAAAGTAACTTCGATGAATTTATTTGGCCCAAACTGCTAGGTTGTTTAAAGAAAACTAGATCGTAGAGTTCGTTTTTTGCAACATGCATACAGCCGACGACACGCTCCACTGTTGCGTACGTGCCTCTTTTTACTCTATCTAGTATCTCAGCAGCTGAAATGTTTCCTTCCTATTATGCTAACAAACTTAATGTTTAAGATGTCATATTTTATGTAGTTCGTTTGACTTTTTTGATGAAATAATTAAGATGGAATTTTCATAATGTTGAGATTGCGTTGTCATTACAAATCTCGTTAAATGTGTACATGTATGGGCCGTGTGAACACTCTTGCAAGAGACAAAATTTTAGTACTTACTTGAGATAAGTTTCGGGGAAACCCAAGTTGTTACAAGTCACTATTTTTTTTATTTGAACCGAGTCGTGTTAACGTAGTGACTCGAGTTGAGTCAAGCATAAAACACAAGTTGAGTCAAGTCATTTACCCATCGCAAATCAAGTCGAGGCACTGAATATTGTGACTCGAACCAGACCCGAGTCGAGCCGTCAATACAACTCTGGGGAAATTGAATTGAATTTGACGGCATTCATTCAAGCATTCCTTAAGTGCCTTTGACAGTAGCCTTCATCACCAGTACATTAAAAAAAAGAACTTTATAATTAAGTTTCGATTTCTTCCCTGCCAGAAGTACTATAACCAGCTTCCTCTGGTATCAACTTCATCATGCTGCCGAGCCAGAGAATGGTTACCAGCCAGAACTGCCACAGAATTTGGCATTTCTTGCTCAGCAAATATAAATGTTGAGCCCGATTGCGAACTCGGGTTGCCCAGTTAAGAATGCCAAATCAGGCAGAAACAAAACAGTTTCTACTTCCACATGAGGTTCCCGAATGGCGCATTCGGTTTGAGGACCAACAATATGTTTTAAGAGATGAGCAATTTCCAATTGAGAATTTTTCATTAAAGTATACTCGGATTTTGTGACAATTCTCAATTCATTTCAATTTATATATGGATCTTTAGTTTCTGTAGAAATGCTCTTTTTTAATGAAAATAACCAGGTATTATATAGATAATGATTCCAGTCATTTTGCACTTTATAATGGTGACAAAAGTAATCTTTTAATTGATGTATGTTAGCATTTAATTACTGCAATTTAGGAAAGCTTTACTATAGAAGAGTAACTAATTCCATGCTTCTACTTTCATCGTTTGAATAAAAAGTGATTAATCACAATATAAAATGTCTGAAACACAATTTCATTTCAGAAAATATTACATGAAGATTCTCAGGCGTTTTTGCCTCCATTTTATAAAAAGCCCCCAACAAAGGAATTTTCACTCCAAAGTCCGAAATGAATACAAATATTTATCAAGTTCATCCTTTGCTAGCATGCTTTATACAGATCTAGAAATCCAAATTTTACCTTAATGCCGTGAGCACGTAATTTTACCAGACCCCGTTTTGTTACCTCTTTGAAAGTCTAAATATCTGGAATTCACGTCTAACCAATTTTTCCCAATGACTTTGTCAAATGAGCATCTATCAAGAACAATTCCAAGCAAAGTTTGCTCCTGTTTCGGCAAGTCAAGGTATTCCATTCTCCACAATTCTTCTCCATGATTTTCAAGGATGTCTCTTTCATGCCTCTCAGTGAAGGCTCATTCCAAGGATATCAATGCTTCTAACTATAAATATACTTTAAAAAAATTGCGACTGGCTCCAACAAAATGAGTATCTAGGTCAATTTATCTGGTTCAGTTTCCATCAGACAGAGCACAGAGAGAGCCTTAGTTTGACGTACTAAGCATTGACAATGGGCGTTGGTCAAGAGATTTGAGGGTTGCAGTTGAGTGAGTGCAAAGACTTGTTCGAAGGCCTTCGAACTAAGAAAAAAAAAAACCTCAAAAAAAAACACACAAAAAAAAGGCGGTCTAACGACCTGCGACACCTTTTGCTAGGCTGGGTCACAACTGTTCTCCCAACAAATTGTCACAGAATGTCTACAATAACATCATCTAAAGACGTTAACGTGAACTTCATCTACAGAATTCTATGGTCACACCGGTTAACACACCCATCTTGTGTGACCTTAATCCACCGGCAGCGGTTAACAAGAAGTTCTTTTCCTCTGACAGGAAACCCGAAATCCCACTGGTGCCCCTACTTTGCTTCTTAAGCACAGTAGTCATTTTTCTTCCTAAACCCCCCCCCATCCAGTGCTCTAGTAAGAAAACCTCATGTCAGGGGTGTAACCCAGCTTCTCCAGGTTGGGCAGGCAGGCGAAGTTGATCATGGGAGGCGGTCCGCACATGAGGATGATGGTGTCACTGCTGGGCGGTGGCATGTGGTCGCGGATCATATCCTCACTGACGAAGCCACTACTGTACTTCCAGCCTACAGGAAAAAAAAAGCCAGTCGATTAATAATGTGTGTTTATGAGCAGTTATAATTTTTGACCCAGGAGGAAAAACAAAGGGCCTATTTGATTTGCTGGTACCACTGACCCCAATCAGTGATCTGATGATGGTTCACCGAGACCAGAACCTGCCTAATGATGCAAGTTCAATTCATTTATATAACGGTTTTTGCCTTTACCAACGTATATATTAATAAACACTTTGCTCAGTGCTAGTCTGAGAGCTTGTGAAAAAGTCACAAGCTTACTCGGGTGGGACTCGAACCCACGACCTCCTGCTTACTAGTGCAGACATCTTAAAACAGGGCTCAAATCAAATGTAAACACGGATTTACATGATGAGTAAGGTTGAAACTGCAAAACAAACCGTGATGTCATTAGTACATAGGCCTGGTCTAATCTCAGGAGGTGTCTGAGAATTTATGGCTGCGGCTAAAATTCACACGCATCAATGGAAGCCACGAGGTAGCAGCAATGTTCACTTCGCATAGACCCGCATGTTACAGGTAGCCGCAGCCAGTCACAAATCCCACTGTGTGGGACCTCACCTTCCTCCGGCCGGTCCAGTGTGTACCACAGCTTGAAGCGGTCACCGTGCTCCTGACTAATCTCTTCTAACTCTGGCCGCAGGAGAATGTCCTTCTCCGTCTGTCCAAAGTGACCAATACAAACATCTCATTGGTCATCACAGACTCCCAGCAAGCAGTGGCAGAGGAAAGTTTACATACAGTACACTTCAAGTCTTCAAGTGGAATATTTTAAGCCTTTATTTCTAATAAAGAGCCATTTTTATATCCAATCAATCAGGCAATCTACTCTACTTTAATAAATGATTTACAAGTTCATGTAAGCAAATAAGATGTCCAGGCTGATCGGCTGCAGAAAACGAGTTATGGTCAAGAATCGGCAAAATCAGAAAGATTTGACTTGGACTCTTTCAGTTCAAGTGTAGGTAAACTTTTGACCACAACAGGACACGCCTGAGTGATGCCACTATCAGCTCATCCAATCACGTCATGTCACGTCACAAGATGATCTGCCATCTAGTTACTTGTGACCAGGTTTCTGATTGGATGGTGTATTACTGGCCAAAATCTGTTTGGATGACGTATCATCAGCTGCAAATCTGATTGGATGATGCACTGTTGGCAAGAAATCTGATTGGATGATGCACTGTTGGCAAGAAATCTGATTGGATGATGCACTGTTGGCAAGAAATCTGATTGGATGATGCATTAATGGCCAGAAGTCTGATTGGACGATGCGTTGTTGGCCAGAAATCTGATTGGATGATGCATTATTGACCAGAAATTTGACTGGATGATGCACAGTTATCCAGAAATTGGATTGGATAATTTAGTATTGTCCATAAATCTGATTGAATGTTTTCAATTTTAGATTTTAACGTAACTCAGCATAAATGATACATAATTTGGGTACCATGACCAAATGAGCCAATATGAGCTACTGTCAGGGACCACATTTTGTGCATGCATTCAATTAAGTGGATTAGGTTTGACAGAAACTAGCACTGGTGCCCAGCTTTATCACCTGGTTGGCAAACAGCAGCCAGAGCTGGCTCTTATCAGCAGGATCCTTCAAGACTTGACGGGCCAACTGCAGCATCGGAGTGATGCCTGCAAATGCAAAAAAAAAACAATTTTGATCTCCACTTAAAACAGAAACTGATATTTTGCATCCATTCTGCACTCCATACTTTTAGCACAACCACAGCATTAGTCATTACAAATGTTACGAGGGAAATATGAATGAGTTTTCAGGGTGCAGCTGTGGCAGTTTTGCTTTCTCGTCACTAGGGGGCGCCCTCATCTCCTCACCTGTTCCGCCAGCGATCATGCCAATCTTCTTAGCATTCCTTGTCTCGGGTGGAGATTTCTTGTCTGCTCTGATGCTGAACTTTCCTAGAATGAATACATCAAAAACACCCTAAACTGTGATCAAACTTGCTCAACAGCGATCAACAGTCTTTATATCAACTCTTAGTTTACAAGAAAAGTGGTTGTTACCTTGGTTGGTTTTCTCAATAACTGTAGATTGATGACATTAATCTCATACCAGGTTTTGCCCTCACACTGACGTTATTCGCACTTGATTCTCAGAATTGTCTGAGATTTGCAAACATATGAGTGGGCTGGGATTTGAACTCATTACTTCTTGCCTACCAGTGCAGACGTCTTAACCAGCCCACCATCGAGCTTGCTGGGATCGGTAGCTGGCTCGAATCCAACACGGCAGCAGGTACCACAAGTAGTCAGTGATATTTATTTGGTTGGGAGTCAGGGAATCTGACTTCATGTTAGGTTCTGCCCTTACACCGACGTATTATCCACTCTGTATTCTCAGATAAATCTGAGTAGACGTCATTACAGTGATGGTTCGACATTCATGCGCATGTCGCACGCGTTCTCAAATAGGTGTCCAAGTGCCCTTGCAGCGAGTCACAACACCCTATCTGCTCTGAGCGGTAACATGAGAGGGCGCTTTTCACATGGACACGACGATCCTCTGGTGGGAAATGGGCACGTGAACGCACAGGTATATGCACGTTTGTCGCAAAGCGTGGTGAGTGCACGCAACCAATTTATGTCGGACCATATGGTCTTCACGTGTGCGCTGAGCGTGTGCATGAACTCAGTTGAAGAACTTCCCACTAGCCTGTCTCTCCTTTGCCGTTGGGGGCGCACTTCAACCTAGGGTGATCAGGGTGCTCTCACCAACACGTGATCCAACATACTTCCGCCCAAAGACTGCAGCACCACGCACAAACTTTACACAGAAGGCGAGCCTTCAAATGTTTATAAATAAGTATGAGACAAAATGTGCTGTACAAATGGTGACCGCTATGCCATTGGGTAAAGAATCAGTGCTAAATGTTAAATGAAATATGAACCTCAGTGTTATGTCTACAGTGTACAGTTGCTTAACCAAATGCCTGCCTACGGTATTAAGGTGGTTAATTTCGGGGAAAAACCGAACGGTAAAGTGACACTTAGACTTCTTAACGGACCGGTTGGTGGAAAACGTGCTTAAACACAATGCTACATCCAATCAAGCCTCACGATGGGCTAACTCTAAACATAATTCAAAGACAAGTGATAACTCCAAACTTAATTGGGACGATACAAAAAACATGCATCAGAGCTACATGTACATGTACTCACCACATCCGTCGTACACTAGCAGTCCGTTGGGACCACGGACATCGATGGCATCACCGATAGCCATGTTGTCTAGGTACTGCGACATCTTACCTCCCTCGGGGAACTTTGGGTGTACGTTCTTGAAGTACACCTGGGGGGGGGAGTTGAGAAAGGAATGATGAGATTGTGGTTGTTTCTGAGACTGCATACTTCTAGTGGTGGCAGAAGTGGGATGATGTTGCCACATACTACTGTTGCTGGAATGGAGTGCCCTGCCCGGTTTGCAAAGCGTCATGCTCCAGAAAGCAGGAACTATGCAGATTTTAAATAAGTTTCACCGCCTCATAATGCAAGAGCTTGCCCCTTGTTGAATGTAACACATCTTCATCATACATTTAATGCATGAAAGTTTGGCTTGTTACCCAACATGCCCAAGCAAGTTTTTTACCACCTAGCACGTTTCTGATGGGATGACACTGCTAGGCATACAACGTTCTACTTCCAAAGCCACCATCTTATCACTGAGATTGCAAGTAGGCGTATGTACATGTAGCTAACTGTCTTTCACAGACTGAATTGGTTAAATATGAATGAAGCTTGTCACTGGGTCCCAGCCGATTCCGGCTAGGTTGAAAATCCTGCTATGCGGCAAATCTCCGCTGAACAGTGAACAGGGCCAAGAACGGTGACAGCTAGCTTTACCTTGATGACAAGATCCATGAAGCCCTTGTCCTCGTCGCTGGAGACAGGGGTGTAGGGTCGGATGACCAACTTGCCATCGATGCGACATGTCAAATAGATGTGCTGGCCTTAATTCAACAAAAATGACAAATAAACAGCTCAAGAGAAAGGCTTCTCATCAACTGGAATCTGATTCTGCTCTCCTTAAAGGCGCCTTTCCATATGCGCGTCAACACTTGTGCCAAGCATTATGTATCCGTCAAAATTGCTCCCCGGACAATTTTGAAGGCCGAATGCAATGCACACGTGCGCTATGTTAATGGAGTCAATTTTTGTGTTCGTAAAAAGTGAAACGCATGAACGCATCATGTATGCAACACACCCAAAAGCAAACATACGGAAAGGTGCCGTAATGCTGTATTTGGGGCTTTTAGATTTAAAAATGCAAACAAAACTTCAATATTTACAAGTAAGAGTCGTACATATACAAAGATACCATCTTGGGTAAAGCTTTTCATTATTTTTCATGAAGTCAGTGCCACTTTACGTGAGCAAAAAGAACCCGTTAGTTACTTGACAACTCATCCTGTGGAGAATATACCACTTTTAGATTAGGTTTTTGAGAAAAATGCTGACAATCTGGTGTGGCGCTGAGATTTGAGCCCTTGGCTGAATCCGGATGCCCTGGACGGTGATGAAATACCAGGCTCCGCTTGAAGAGAAAGACAAACAACCAGGATACTTCTGCCTCATAATTACAGGCTCGCAGGCCACCACAAGCGATTCTTCACTGAAGCTTTGGCATGCAATACAGTAAGTTGTTTATCACAATTCCCAGGGCATTCCATGAGGACGGTTAAGTAAGTTGCTGACATCAAAGTCAACAGAGCAGCTTTTTACAGCCAGGTACAACAGAGCAGAGGAAAGAGTTTGGCAATGCATCAGCTAATTGCAAATGCATTTGACGAGTTGAGACTTGTTCGGGTTATTGACGATTCGGGGGTGGGGTGAATAATCCTCTGAGAGAACTTGGTAATGTCTTGATCGGTGTTCAAAGGTACT
Source organism: Acanthaster planci (assembly GCF_001949145.1). The sequence continues at coordinate 615,993 of NW_019091375.1, forward strand.
GGACAAACTGCCAAGTCTACAGGAAAATAAAGCAGCCTATAAGTACCATTTAGGCATTGCTTTGCACAGGAATTGCTGCCCTGGTTATGTCTAAGTGCAAATCATTTGCCTTTCGTTACATGTATCTACAGTGTTGAATTCTGGCTGATACCGAAAGGATCCCAGACATGCATGTACATGTAACAACTACCGGGTTTGGGCTATTAACAGCAACCGTAATCGGGAAAAAAAAGCTGTCAAACATGTAACTGAGCATGTCCCGCCGGTGAATATAGAAGACGATGAAAGGATTGATTTTCTTAAGGGGCGGGGAATTTTCAATGTTAGGCTCTGCTGCAGCTTGAAATGGCGCGGATGTTACAAGGGAAAATCCACTCATGCTCAGCAAAAAGAAACTGATCAAACTTGGCAGCAGAGCGCCCTCATGAGTTCATGCGCTGAGCATATGACCAATCATTACTCACCAACTGGCAGGCCCAGGATGTGGTCTTTGGATGGCAGGGCAAAGCGGAAGCGTCTGGTGTCATGACTCACAATCTGAACGATGAAAGGATGAAACAATCAAGGTAACAGACTACATGTGCCTGTACCTGCTGACTATGCACGGAAAAGATGAGGAGAATTTAAGAAATGAGACTGGATCCCTCCCAAAACATCCTCAAGCTCAGTTTTCTTCCAGTCATTTGGTTTCAGTTTGTACTAGAAAGAGCAAACGGCGCTTTTTGTTTTGATGTGTCAGACAGCTTGACGAGAAACGACATTTCCAGGCTGTGGGTCCTCATTAATTTTAACACACTGCACATTTTTGGCAGGCCTGAAAATCGTTTGAGGCAACCAAAAATGTGGCATTTCATCAGGCAACCTTTAATGGCCTTTATGTTGGTTGAGGCTCTAGTTTGGAACTTCTCACGCACTCCACAAAGAAAAATGAATCAATAAAAAAAATACACTTTTCTCTATTATTTCCAAAAGCCAAAAAACAAGATGTCCTTTTTTTTGGGGGGGGGGAGGTATGGCCCCTCTTGCTCTCCTCCTCAACCACCCTCTGCCCCCGGAATCTGCCCTTGGAGACTTCCTACAACTTCCAAGAGAATCCACACATGACAAAGCACCAATACTTGTAATGTACAATGCAATGTACATGTATACACATACACCTGTCCATGTAAGTACATGTACTGTGGTCTATACATGTACATGCCATGCTTAACGCATGCAGTGTAAAACCGCTATCTTTTTGAACTTCTTCCGTTATCAGGGGCACTTAGAAATATTCACTCAAAGCACACGTGGGTCTAAATATGCAACCCAAACTTGATAAGAAGCCTATTTTTAGACAGTAGAACTAACAGCATCGTGTGACACGTCTCTATCAAGAGTGTCGAAAATAGCATAGAGATAAATCTCAGACAAATGTTTAAAAAAAAGACCACTAAATATGGTTGGTAAAGAATCGGACCAAAAAAAAATCTCCAACTATATCTCCATCCCCCAGTAGCAATTGTACGCCGTGGTGAAATTGACCAATGATAAAAATAGCTGAAAAAAGGCATACAGCTAAACTGAACTGTGAAAATCTCCTCTACTTTTGTACACAGCCAGTGAGGAAAAAAAACTGAAATCCAAAACAAAAGAAGCTGAAATCAGCTAAAAAGCTGAGAAATCTCACCCCGTTGATGATGCAGCATTGATGGTGCTGAACCATACACGTACATGTACATGTAGTTGAATACATTTGTACATGTGCCCATATGAGTAAGGGAAAAGAAGGACTCAACTACAAGTTTAATTTAAATATGATATACATGTAATAATAACAGTAATACTATTTACAGTTTTTACATAGTGCCTTGAACTAACTTAGATCAAAGCGCTATACATCATTACTACCCCTGTTCACTGGGCCCATGAAACATTCCAAATACCATCTCAGCTCCCTGGGGAGTATACAGCTCGATGCTTCCCTTTTCGGCGCAACGCAGCTAAATCAACCACAATAACCATCTCTGCCCTCGCAGGGTACCCAATTAATTACTCCTGGGTGGAGAGAGAGGCAATGAGTGACATAACGCCTTGCCCAAGGGCACATGCACCATGGCCCCTGGCTGGATTCGAACCTGCAACCCGCGGCTCTACCCACCGACTACAAATCTGATGCTCTTAACCTCTAGGTCACCCACTCCACTTTGAGTAACGGAAAAAAGGACTCAAGTCAAGTGCATATGTGCAAGTTTAATTACCATAGCGAGTACTAAAATATGATGGTAGTCAAGTACATATCTTCAAGTATACGAATGGAACTATACAGGCACATGTATACTCTACAACGCAGGGCCGACTCAATTCAAATAATTCACTATTCGAAAAGTTGACCTGCGATTCGATATCCCAATATTCAGTCGTACCGACCGGCAGATCGTTGATGATTAAACCATATACAAAATCAGTTGCAATAATGGACACAATTGTACATTAAAATCACTATAATTGTGATAACGGCTCGTCAAGTCTAGGAGTATCTCCGGCCATGACTTAGCAAGGTTTAAGAGACGAACAATACTTCTAGCTCTGTTTAAAATTTCTATTCCTTTCATTTTTTTACTTACTGTTAGAATCGTTGTAAGATATCCATAGCTTTTCATTAGAATCCGCAAGAAACAAGACTCCATCTCTCCCTTCCTTTCAAGAATTTTGCATTTGAATATATTCATTTTTGAAAATAATATTCGATAATCCATCAAGTATTCGGATATTTGGCACAGCCCTACAAAAAGAGCACATGACACCGCGGTACGAGTCTGAACTTGGGACATCCTCCCACATGTCAAATATAGACATAGAAAGCATTTGATGACAACAAATAAAATCAAAACAAAAACAACAACAACGACGATGACGACGACATATCGTACGAGTGTTTTCAAGAAAAACTAACAAACCAAAAACCTAGAACGATTTCTCACCTCTTTGTCCACCAGTTCAAATGGGTACTTCGTCTCGGGATCTTTAAGGGCTTTCAGTGGGCTGGGTGACTTGCGCTTGCCGCCCAGGACGTATCTCCCGATAATGACGGTGGCCGCAAGGACGCCAACGCCCACCAACACCGGCACACCAAACTGCAATGCAGAACCAATCCGAAGATTACCAGATATGTGAATTAGAACTTACATCTCAATCCTACAAATATGTGATTGGTGCTGCGATAAAGTCTGAGGTAACATCTAGGAATATAATCTCTTCTGCTGAGAACTGGTGATTTTGGAGTGACAATTCAACCAGTATAGTCCGCTATTAAGGTGTGCATGGACAGCTACATATGTACTTACATTTTCGAAAAAGGAATTACCCATTTTGATGGTTGCAACCACAGTAAAAGATGAATATGCACAACATCTATAGCCCAAGCTGCCAGCAACTGTTTGAACCAGACTTTAAAAGGGCAGCCCGCCAGCAGAAATGACACGGCCAAGAGAAAATGAGGCTACTTGTGTGTAGTTCTGAGTATGTGTCCACTAACTAATGCAGGTTGTAAGAATCCTGGCATGTCGGATTGGCCGTATCACTCACTGATTCCAAGCGGACCAGAAACACAGGACCTCTGATTCTCTTTCCGGTAGTGATCAATCTCGGCCAGGCCACTCTGATTAATGATTGGCTGCTCTACAAATAGAACTTTGAAGCTCATTGGTTGACATCGATTTAGGCCAAACCAAAAAAAAATATTTGTTTCCTATCACACTGGGAGAAATTTAAGAGTGCGGGTGGGCGAAATCAGCCCTGTGTAAACACTTGTTGCGTGGTTAAAGGACATCTGATTTTAGAAAGCAGATGATCGTGGGCATGTAGCCAGAGGGAATTCACAGAGCTGCCACCAGAATGTGTTGTAATAACTACAACAGAAAAGACTTCAGCGGGGACAAGCAAAGGCTGTAGCGGTGATTGCGATAACTATCTTCCATTTTCTGAAATCCTGGCTTCATCTCAAGCAGTGGGTTTAAAGCCCAGCACAGCACACCTTTGCCCAAGAAGGGACTATTTTTTCACAAGACGATCTTCGTATTGATCGCATGAGGCCAAAAAACGCATGTGGAGTCTCGGTCGGAATTCTGGGTCCAGTGATTCTGATGCCGCAGCCAGAGACACCCCAAGGTTTCAAAAATATGTGTAGCTAGGCAGTGTGTACACATGCAAAGGCTAAAAAAAGTTCTGCTTCCAATTTTACGGCATCTGAACGCGGTGAATATTTAGCACTTTTTAAAAAAAATACTGATTCAGTGTGCGACTGTGCAACAACAGAAGTTGGGCTGAAATAAATTTGTTTCTAAAGAGAACAACACTTAATTTAAAAGGTAACAATTTTGTGCATGAATACATAGTCCATTGAATCTGCATACACTACATTCAAACTTCAAACAGGGACTACTATGAGACATATTTTTACTTGGTTTCCATCCGATTTCATATTTTCCTCAAATTTTTCCCTAAGAACTCATGGGTTGGGCCGTCAAAATACAGCCGGTCGGAAAACTGAAGGCAGAACGTTTTTTTTTGCGTAATGCATCCAGGGTCTTACCTTCTGTGCCGACGTCAAATTTGGCGCGGTCAAAATGGAATTAATGATGGTGGCCAGTGGAGGCATGGTGGATGCGTGCAGCAAGAGGTTATAGAGGGGGAAAAAAGCGTGACATTACTTTTTCTTAAACAGTCAAATTATTTCAGGCTATCAAAGAAAACTTCCTGCTAGAGATTTTGTCTACCGGAGACGGCCTTAATTTCTCAATGTATTCTGTTTTCTTTTCAAGATGGCCACTGGACTTTCTGAACTCTTTTGGTCATATACATGTGTAATTTACTTTTGTTTCTGAACCTGTTTTTCAAATTTAACAAGTTTTAATTAAGGGTAATTCCAGAAATTAGGGTCCATTTTTTTGTGTGTCTCTGTCACAACTAACATGATACACGTATGATGTAAGTTCAGAACATATTTTGTAATTTCCAAGAGTGATGAATTAATGCAACTTACCTGCCAAACAAACAATAATAGTTTGAAATGAATTCCGGTTATATTTCCATGTCAAATAACACAGGTCAGATGTAACATGGGCATGATAATGTCACACTTTTGGACCCCTAATTTTTGGAATTACCCATAAATATGTACGTGCATGTATTAATAAGTGGACATCTTGTCAGAAACTGTCCAAATCATGTTGAACATGTAACAAAAAAGGACATCTTAAAAAATATGGCATGCTGGAAAAAGGAAAGCAAGCAGGAATGAGCAAAAAAAAATGGTTTTTGTCACTTGGCCTCGTAATTGATTGATCTTCCTGATGTACATGTACGTATCTTTGGCACAAGCTTTTTTATGAAGCGGTGCGGATTTCAGCCTTCAAGCGCAAAATACTCAGGGATTCTACTTTTTGGTGGAAAAACAGCTAATTTTTTTTGGAAATTTTAAGGACACATTTAAAATTTCACAAAGTGTTAGAAAATTACATCACAGAAATAAGAATCTTAGAGCACCACCTACATGTTAGCCATTACAATATAAAGCAGTTAATGCAAAGTAAGGAAGGAGTTCCATAAATGCCACTTGACAGCCTGTGCACAAACCCCGAGAGACTGATCTGACAGATTCTGTTTTTCTTTGTAAACGACTTGGTTTTTCCCTCCTAAATCGAACTTTCTGGACATGTTTTTGCCTTCTGACGGCTAATAAGACACTGTAGGAAATAATTGGAGTCTGTATGTGGAACTCTTCCCCTAGATAATTGATTTCTATATTTTATTTTGTTATAAAGTAGTGTTACAATATTAGTAAAACTCTTGGTACAGACTGTGCGAACAACCAAAGATTTCTGTTCGCTTAGAGCCTCATGTTTTAGGTCATATGGCATGGAATATCTCAAGCCCAGGCATGCCAGGTTGTAGTCAACTCTTGTTTAAACAAAGTTGCAACTTGCAGGAACTACACAAATTATTTTGTAATATAACCAGGACTTTGTTATTGAGAGAGTGGAAAAACACTCCCCCCCCCTTTCAAGAAATTGGGATTTGCAAATTCATTGTTTCTAACAGTATTCTGAAATATTAAGAGTTAATTGTACTCAGCAAAGTCCACAGGTTTAGATTCCACGATGCAGTTTTTTGCCAGAAGTAGTAAAACAGAACTTTGTTTTCTCAAGCTGTGATATAACAATGCAGGTAGGCACACGTACGTACATACGCATTGTCGCATCACGCATGTGTGTGCGTTCATTTCTCCAGACATGGCCTGATCTGATTGCGCCAGGACCAGAGACAAACAATATTTTTTTACCTCTATTTACACGAATTCACAGCGCAAAGAAGCTCAGAATAACTGAGCATTTTACCACAAAGAACATCATGTTTCACATTAAATCGAATGACCACACATTTTTTTCCCCAAATCATAAAAAATGATCGGAATTTTGGCTCACCAATGTCTCCTCCAAGCCCATTTTTGTAGAGGTGTGGAAGACAAGGTCAAAGTTCAATGAAACTTGGGTAGCACGTTTGAATAAGTTATCTTTAATAATTCACAAAGTAATGTAAAAAAACTACTTTATTTTTTAAGTCATGATTTTTTAAAAACCACAGATCTGGTAACGAGATCTCTACATATTGAATAAAGGAAAGCAAACTCGATTTCAATCCGAACATAATTATTCAAGCAATTTTGATAAATTTGTAAATAAATATGAATATTCATAACCCTGTAGACGGCTGTAAAATGGACGATATAAAGTTGAATGCTGCGAAGATCGTAAGTTTAGAACCCTATTTTGAACGTATTTTGGCAGGGAATATGAAATCAAATGATTATTCAAACAAGGTTTAATGAAATGTAATTTAGGAATGAAATTGACAAAGTTAGAGTTCTTTTTGGACTAAATTTATCATGTTTTGGTAAATATCAAAGATTATTGCAGGTCTGGTGTCCCAGTACATTGTGCATCAAGGGCATGAAAATACACCCAGGGAGCAGTCTTACGCGTCCATAACAACGAGTTCAAAATTGAGCTAGGCCTCTTTTATTTTCACATTTCTGACAGTCCCAAATGAAATATGAGAGCTGTGTATTAGTTCATATTCTGAAGCAGCAGCTAAACATGGCTAAACAACGTCAGATTTACTATCACCAACAGCAAGGATTATTTTTTGTCATGAATTTGTTCCCCTCTGTTGAATCTTTTAAGCTTGTGCACGTGAAACATGAAAAAGGCTTATCTAGCTGAGACTGCTACCCTCAAGAGTTCACGCACATGGCCAATAGATCTCCCATAATTCCCTGATGCTAGATTGCAGCCCAGCAGAAACGGAACAGCCGGGCCCGATCCCCGGAATCAGAGAGCAACTGGGACAGCTCCGAGCCAGAGGACACCCTGCCCAACGTGAGCTCGGCAGAAGACGAGGTTATCAGCGCAGCGTCCAGTCGCGGCAGGGGCAGGGATAAGATCCACCCTCCACAGGGTATGTCTCATGACCCCCAGACCGAGACCGGTCCGGTCGACCAGGCCGCAAAAACACGCAGGAGAAAACTTTGAAAAGTCAGGGAAACTTCAGCCTGTAACTAAGGAATACTTTCAAAGTGTTCAAAGGGGGCAGATGAGTCAATGCTTCATCAGCCAAGTTTGAGGTTTCAAAATTAAAATTCTAAACCACTTACTGGCAAAGTTAATATTGAAGCTTTTGTTTATCAGCAATTGCATTATTTATCATTTAATCTACCGTTTTTATATTTGTACAATTTATTCCCGTTGTTGAACGGGGTACCCACAACTTTCTGTTCAAATTGTTTTAGCAAAAATTCTCAGAACGGTAAAGTAGGCTTTTTCACAGGGAATTTTAAAACAAATAGCCTGGTACATGATAGGCTAAATCAGATTTCATTCGTCATGGGCAACGATTGCTGATTGACATTTTGGATAAGATGGCAATACTTTCCTGTTTTTCTTTTGATTTATATGTTGCGTTTGGGTTGCATGGCTATCTGTGTTTTACTTAAAAGGTTGCATAGCACTTTCACTGCTTGGAAATGCACATCGGAATTCTTTTTATCAGCTTTATAACATCTGCTCCCCAGGACCTAAACGGGACAGCAAAGTATCCAGACCACAGTTCCAGCCCCATAAACCGGCGTCGTCCAATCGACTTGCTGTGAACGGAGGCCAGTTGTCCAACAAGTCCTCACCCGTTTCAAGCATCAGAAGGTGAGCTGTCAAAAGGACCCCTTCCCCCCAAGGCCCAAAGGGGCCCTACTTATGGGCCTCGAGCTGTACCGACAGAGGGTTCTAGTTTCTCAGCAAGGGAGGCTTTTTGGATCGGAAGTGAACTTCGCTGGCTCAAGAATGACTACGAGATGCACGTGTCGCAGTCTCGTCACTACCAACAAAATGATTATTACCTGACCAATGTGGCTCTTTTTAACCGATGAGGGGGTGCTTCTGCATGAGGTGACTTGCAAGCCCCCACCTCTAATAAATTGATAACAGCATTCCTGTCAAGAAGAAATGATCTGTCAAACTCCGAATATGGCCCGTCAGGTTGGCATTGTTTCACAGTTTTTGTGACAGGAAGCATCTGAAAAGGCTTCCGTTCTTCAGGAGGGGATGCCAGTCCATTTGGAGGTTACTCCCCAGCCAGTGCTGGAATCCACTTGCACTCCTGCATGGAGAGAGGAAGTAATTGGGGCAAAGTGGCTTGCCCATGGACACAGCATGATCAAATCAACTAATAATGAATCATCCGTCCCCCTCCAGTTCAACAAAGTCTGCCTCAGTTGAAACTTTAAGTGACCCGTCGCTGTAGAATCACATCAGCACTGCTTGTGAAGTTTTGTGGAATTACATTTGGCAAGTTCTATCAAGGACCATAGTTAACCATAGTTCGGCGTAGTCTGATTGAACGCAGGTTGGTTGACGATGGTTGGACTAGTCTAGTCAACTTCCTTTATAGGCTGGTCACGCTGTTAGTTGCCATAAACCATTTTTAATTGCACAGTGTAGGAGGACCAGTTATAAGAAAAATTCTGTAAAAACATTATGTCACTATAAACGACCATTTTCGTTTTTATTTTTGCTATTTGCCGCACCTTTTCTCCCCTGGGGCCTACTGACCCGACTAAAGCCATTCACACTTCAACTTCACTGCACGTGCGTTAGGTACATACGTCACAAACCAACTACTAGTTAACTAGTGGTCCTTTATCATGGGCAACCATGATATGCTAACGGCACAAGGGATGCGCAAAATCTGCGACAAGGAAAACTTAATGTACAAAATTCCATACGGTTGTCTAAATAGTGCGGCTGACTTACAAAAAACAATAAGCTAATTGCCTTATGTTTAATGAAATATTTGTTTAATCCCCAGTGGAAAGGTTTCAAAGGCGGGGGTGAATGTGTTCATTGACCACGGCACGGGGGATTCATCAGACGATGATGTCTCAGTCGCCAGCAAGAAGTCAGCGCTGCAAAAGGAAGAACCCCCTCCCTACGATTTCAGGAAGGCCCTGGATGGTATGTGCAGACCTGCCCACCTTGCCGTCACTCCTTCCTGAGGTCAGGCATTACCACACAGTAGATTAAAAGGGATTTAAATGAGCCTTCTGTTCATTTAAATTTTCAGTCTATTGTGTGTCGATGCCTGACCTCAGGAAGGAGTGCGGTGTGTTGGCAGGTCTGTGTGCGAAGGAGCGCCAAAAAACAGATTGGTGGATCTTGGACAATTCTTAAAGAGGAACAGATGCTATGAAAACCACATAGTCAGTAATGCCTTTTGATTTTTTATTCAGAAGAGCAAACTGACCTTTAGCATCTAATGTATCCCCCCGAGGAAAAACAGACATTCTGTGGGCAAAAAAAAATATTGAGGGCTCCTGTCATTTTCCTGAGTGCAAGATTCTTTTACTCTTAAAGGGCTCAAAAAGTGACACTGGCAACTTTCGACTGATTTGTTAACTTCAATCACTGACAGGAATGATTTTGTAGTGGACATATTGGCTATCTCAGGAACAGAACATTTCAAAGAGCATGTTTTGATGGCACTTTCTGAACGAACTCCCAAAATGTTGTTTTCCTCAATACCTGCACTGGTAAGCAGGAAGTTGTGGGTTCGAATCCCACCAAAGCAGGCTTTTTGTGACAATCTCTTGGACAGCATGAGTACACAATGCTGGTAAAAAAATGACCCAGCGAAGAGCAAAATCCATCCTTAAAAAATCACACTTTTCCAATTTTAGGAATAGGTCAATTTTATTTTATTTAATCTTCCCAAAGTGATAGATGAGCATATTTCTTAACTTTTTCAGATACAATAACTCCAACTAATGAAGATCGCCAGTCCGATAGACCTGGGAAGAGCAGAAAGGGTAAATTGTATGACCCAACGCCTCCGACTGGCCACACCCCAAGATCAGGTAAATTGTTACGGTGTTGTGGAAGGCATTTTTGGGTGAACAGAGTTGGATTTGAACCATACCAAGGCTCATATTGTATTCAATTTGTTTGAACAAATTCAGGTTCAGCTGTGAAGTTGGTTCGAATCCCGCTGGGGCACCAGGGTGCCTGTATCCGCATACAACACATACAACAAAATCTTTTCCCCTCTGAAACTATCCGCTTTGAGAATAATCTCCAAATATTCATGAATCTTCGGTCACCAACTGGTTAAAGAAAAATATAGTTGTTCTGTACCATGAAGATTTAGTATGCTGTCTGGACTTTAAAGTGAAGGCTCTATGAGAAAATCCTCGCTTTCAAATCAAAATTTACAGAGTTGATCCAAAATAGTTTTGTTGGTCAGCTTTTCTTGCCAAAGAAGGACTGTTCTTTAGGAGTTTAGAAAAGTTACATCTTAGGAACGTAAGGTCATCATCATGCTTAAACTTGAATTTGCAAAGCTGTAGCAATGAAATTGAAGTTGCAAAGTTGCAAAGTTCTATGCAAGTGTGTCTGTTTTGGGAAGTAATCTAGCAGAGTAATCATCTGTTTGGTTTGGACTTGCTAATGCAGACCAAAAGCAACTTACCATGGACACTCCCGACAGTAGAACCGGACCGAACAAATGGAAAGTCAATTTGGGATTTCAGGATGACGACGCCCGAAATCCCGAAACGACGACAGGCAACGACAATCTCAGGGAGTCCTCGCCGAGAGATGCCACGTTGACAACCTTGATGACGACAACAGCGTCTGACGTGCCGCTTCCGAAGACGGAAGGGGGCATCGTGGGAAGGTTTGGAAATAAGGACGTGGCAGACCTCGGCAGTTATAATGACTCAGTGATACAGACATCGCATTTACTAGTTGAAGAAAACACCCACAGGTTTGTTGGAAGGCTTGACGATACTTTTCCTGATCAAAATTGAGGCTGCTAAAATATCCTGGTGCAACATGTGACCAGCTCCAACAAAACAAGTCTTCCGGGCATTTGTGTTTTTAGTCATTTTATTATAGGCTTTGCATTGGAAAGAGCGATCCAAGGTCTCAATTTTGTTGTATCTTGCAGTTCCACATCTTAATGAAAATAAACAGGTGCTTGAAAATGTTAAGGGTGCTATACGGACTACACTTTGTACAAAATTCACATTCCCTTCATTTGTTGTCACAAGATGAGTCGCAAGACCAGTCACAAGACCAGTCACAAGACCAGTCTCAAGACCAGTCACAAGACCAGTCACAATAACTGAGGACCAGTGACGAAGGAATACTTTTGTCACAGTTCATTCAAATCGCTTGTGAGTTGGCTTCAGACTGGAGGACTTGTGATGGGTCTTGCAGGATTTGTGGTGGACTAGACTGCAATGTCTGTTGTACCAATGAAGGTGTTATTGCACAGTGGCAGAATTCTTGGGATTTGGGAAGGCTTCTATATAAATTTAAAGGATTGAACTTGATTGACAGAAAGTTTCTGACTTTTCAGTTTGGCCAACAAAATGTGCAGACAAAGAACCAAAAAGATCAAAAGTTAGCTAAAATTATCTAACGACTAGGTATGTGCATACTCTTCAGAATCTACGGTGGTTCTTAAATAACAAAAAAAAAGCTTCAGCCTAAATATTTTGGCTCATGAAAGGTTTCTTGCTCTACTCAGATATATTTACCACTATCAGCATGGAGACACGAGATTCTACGATACGCGGTCAGGAAGAAATGATGTCTACATGACGGGTATTGCTGATAAGTAAGTCTCCTGAACTGCCTTTGAATTACTGTCAATAAATATATTGTGTCTGTGCATGAGCAATAGAGGGCACTATTTCCACACCAACCTCCCTCTTCTATGCTGGGAAGAGCAGATATAGCATTTCATGATTTAGTTTGGGGTTTTCAATACCAATGGGGGACTTTTAGACGTCGGTGACATCAGTCGTACTGGTCATTTATCACAGTATTGGGCATACTGAGAACTAGGCACGCAGGCTCAGAACAAAGTGCTCATTCTCAGAAATGGTAAAAAGGATCAGTATGTTTGCCGCCACCAATTGTCGCAAAGTCTCCGGTTGCTGTTCGGGGAAGTCAGGTTGGTCAGTGGTGCTTTCCCAAGCTTTTCACCTCTGTGGCCTGGGTTCGAATCCCACCCAGGCCAACTTGTGGATTGGGTGCTCAATCCTTACCTAAGTCTGTAGGTTTCCAGCCCAGATTGTATGTCGGGTGTTTTCCTTCCAGCTCAAAAACTGACCATATCTTCCACGCCTTCTCTCCTAAGGCCCCTCGGAAAAACAATTTTTAAGTAGGACTTTCCCCCACTTAAATGAAGAAAAAATAAACTAAAAAAAAAGGTTGTGGGCTTCACCGATGAGGATAAGGAAGGAGGGGGAGGGGAAAGGGACAGGGAAAGGGGGGGATCACTTGCCTCAAACCATGGCTCTGCCTCGGAAATATCAATATCACTGATTAAATGTCTTTCACCACAAAATCTTTTCATGGGAAAAATGCTTGTCTGGGTTTTAGCCTGAAGTTTTTATCCCTGATTTTGCTGCCTTTTTTTTGCTTGAAGATCAGAGAAGCTTGTCAGGCGAGGCGTGCAGGAGGTCTTTGCGGCTCTGCGCATCTTCGTGGACTTCCTCCTCATCCTGGTCCTGGAACTTCTCCGTTTCCTCGCTTACAACGTCTTTGGATTGCTCTTTGTCGGCCTTCTGACGACATTTGGTGACTATTTCTTCAAGCCCGTCCTGGCCGCGATGTTCAACAGCATTCTTCAACCTCTGGCTGTGTTTTTGTACAATGTCGGCATGGCGCTGAAGACGATTTTCGGACCGTTGATTGACATTTTGAGGGCGCTGTTGATACAGTTTGCAATGCTCCTGAGAGCTTTCCGATTGGTGGAAGTAAACTGGAGGGCGGGGCCTCGTGACACAAGAGGCGTGGAGGATGTTTAACCACGACCACCTAACATACTTCAAAATCCAGAAGGAGGTTTTTTAAAGANTTTTGATGGATTTAGGAGGTAGATCTATAGCCCAGCCACTGTTACTTTACACTTATCTTTTTGCCTCTTGAAAGGTTGAAGTACAAAGAATGTGCCATTGGTTTCCCTCACAGTGGAGGATTTTGTAGGATTGAGGAAGGTAAAGCCCAGCTACTGTTACATTACAACTATAACAGTACAATGTACCACTGACAAAAAGCTGATTACATGTTTTTTTAAAAGGAGCGGCCACGTTTTTCGTACCCAGAAGAACGTACAGTTTCAATAATTTTGTTTCTAACATAAAAATGCAAAATTATTCCTGAGGCTGAAATAGATTTTGTTTTGTCATGATGTCATTGCAAAATGGACAATCGTTCTTCCTGTGTGCTTTGTTTTTCTTTACTTTCTATATAACCTGAATGTTTCGTTCTATTTTTAAAAATTTCAAAGCGTAACTGTTTGGTTCCAAATATAGTAAAGTTTATGAGCATTTCTATAGTAGAATTTAGAGTTTTGTTGAAATTTCTCTTATGTCATGTGCTAGTTGAACCACTACTGGAATAGAGAGTTTTCATGGCTGCCATCTTGCAGGCCATTGCTTTTTTACCACAGTGTATGCACAAAAGGCGGTTTAGGCTTTGCCCTGCAAGATGGCTGCCACTCTGCAAAGCCTCTATTGGAAGGTGTGTGTGAAATATGATATGCCGTACGTACATGACTCCACCTTGAAATAAATGTCATCTTCAAGTGTGAACTTATCTGACGTCAGTATACTAATTTGAGTTAGCTTTTAGTCTCCTCATTAATCTTTCCTTCATAATTGGTATCATTTGGATAGTTTAGTGGAAGTTCCATTGTCCTCAACTTGATATAACGCTGAACGAGCCCGAGTAATAACAGTTTCCACAAATTGCATATTAATCCAATGGCAGGCTTACGTTATGAAATATGTATGAACTAAAATTATTGTATAAAGTGTTGAATTGTTATATGTTTGACAATTAAATTTATATCTACTGATTTCTGTGCGTGAAGTTTTTGAAGTTTTCTTTTTGTGATAAGTACAGTCGTCGCTGGATTTTTTTCCGGGCCACAAGGGGCCTGGATAAGTATGGATATTTTTATAGCAAACTGAACTCGGAGTTTGCAACCCCTTTTATTTTCTTCGTTTCTTTTCCTTTTTTTCTGTGGTTTCACTTCCGGGGTTATTTTATCTTTTTTTTTTAGGGAGAGCTGTAACCGCCCCTTGCAAGCTCCCCCCCGTATACGTCGACGGGTACGTCGGGGTGTACATGTACTAGTACGTGTAGCAATGTAAAGCCATACCATTAATTGTATGCTTATTATGCATTATTCATAATCTCTCGAGCGGCGCGGACGCAGCGTGGTCACGTGGGTACTGATTTGCCTATCGCATCGTCCTCTTTGTACTGTGCGTGCGTGACGCGTCGATTCTTAGACGAATCGCGAATTGGCCATACATTTAGTGCATGTTGAGCTAGCACGCGCGCCGTGGACTTGTGGGCAATTGGGTGTTCTACAAGGTGCGTGTTCGGTGAGTGCTGAAAAAAATTGTCTTGAAAATTCGTTAAAGAATCGAAGAAAAACGCCCAAAATTATGTGACTTAATAATCTATTTCTCATAGATTTTGCGTATGGTCTAAGATGGGCAAAATTAAGTAGATATTTTGAGTCTGAAAGTGGTGAAGACTGTCATGACTGAGAGGCTTTTTGACTATGTAGCCTATCATGGCCCCATGCTGACGTGACACTGACGTTTTTTTGGCCTGGGATTAGGCCATAGTGTGGGAATCTCTTTTTCGCCTAAGAGATGTTGTTTAATTAGTGTTTTGCTCAATTTCAAGGTAGGGCTTGGCCTATTAGTACTAGTACTAGGGTCAACTTATGTTATTCAGGCTTCTTAAACGGTACTTTTGTGGTTCGCAGGATTTTTGCTGGGCCTACTTTTTTTCATGCTCTTCTAGTGCTACCATTGTGCAAATCACCCACGCAGTAGGGGCCTACAGTGTTTGCGATACGAATTATTGGTGCGCAGTTTTCTCAATTTCAGGACACAGCAAGCTCCTCGCTCTTGATAATTATTCAAGCTTATTGTTAAGTGTGGAACGCCAATCCAGTGCTTTAACATAAATGTATAAATTTTGATCATGTTAATTGGCTTTTGTTTTAATACATTTTTCAAGTTCCCTTGATTGGGAAATACGCCTAATTTTGGCCTGAAATGTTTAATTTTCTCCAAATTAGGTGGTGAACAGAAAAATCTAGCAGCATGTCTCGTTCCTACTCGAGAGCGGATCTGGCCTGCAAGGTCTACGTGGGTAATCTGGGCGAGTCAGCCGGCCGACGGGAGCTGGAGAATGCCTTCGTCAAATTCGGGCCCCTCAAGAATGTCTGGGTGGCCCGGAACCCGCCTGGCTTTGCTTTCGTTGAGTATGAAGATTCAAGAGATGCTGAAGATGCTGTGAAAGGCCTGGACGGCCAGTAAGTCGACTGTTCCCTGGCCTTCTGCAGTCGGTCATCTTAAAGAAAGGAATTCAGGACACGGACATCGCTGATTGTTCCCAGCAGTGACCATTAGTGACGTACATGTATCGACCGTCAGATAGTGACAAAATGTAGCTGGGAAAATATTGAAGCATTTACTTGAAAAGCAGTTACACCAGTCTCACATAAATTATGCACGGAATGTCAAGTGATGTTTGGGTATAATGGATATGGAACCCTCCCCAATCTCTGTACCCCCCTACTGCCCCCCATTTAAAATTTTAAATGTAAACCTTTGTGCAAGCCACAGGATAGAGTTCCATACCTGGATATCACTTGGCACCCTTTGCACTAACGCCATGAGATTGGTCCAAGAAATTTGAAGCGTTTTCTTAGTAAATTCGTCCGTGTGGTACAGGCTTAACTTTGACGTTTAGGACGTGTTATCACTTAAATTTCTGATGGCTTGCACACCACTGCAAGGGAAAATAAGTGATGGCCGTATATGGAACTCTTATAATTGATAACTTAAGAACTATTTGTGCCAACCGAGTGACCTCAAATTTCACCGTCTTTATTTTACTGCCACTGAACTGTACTAAGCGTGTGCTTATTCATGCTGTTTGTTCTCTCGCGTTAGCATGCTCTGTGGACACCGTGCCGTCGTGGAGATGTCGACCGGGGAAAAACGTACCAGCCGGCGCGGAGGCCGCAGCGGGCCGCGGTCGGCCAGCTACGACGACAAGTGTTACACCTGCGGGGAGCGGGGTCACTTTGCCCGGGATTGCCGCAACAGCGGCCGCTACGGAGGTTATGGTGGTGGACGGTACAGCAACTCGGACAGACGTCGGAGCAGAAGATCCAGGTAGGAGAAAAACCAGCGTTTCCAAGAGATTTTCATGAGTTCTACTCTTTCTCCTCATCCATTACCTCATTTGAAAATACCATCATTGTTCATTCTTGTAAAAAAAGACAGTTGCTCAGCCAGTTGGGCTAAACTTTAACGAAGAAGACTGTAGCATGATTGTTTTCTGCTAAAATGCCAGCCCCAAAGTGTCAAAATATTCTCAAATCTTTCAGAGTGGTCCATTTTTGTTCTCACTGCAAAGCTCATAACTTCCGTGATCTTGACAACCCCTCCAAACTAGCTAGTGGGCCGAAGGCTTTCTCACAAGGAAGTCAACTTTTTTTCCAACTTCGATGTTTTGAGTTATTTCTAGAATACTGTTCAGGGCTTATACATAAATTCTAAATATGTTAAGTGCAATTTGCATCTTTGACTGCTTGATTTCCAACCTTAACTCTTTCAGAGTTAAGGTTAAGAGTTAGGGTTTTGGAAAGTTTTTGAAGAATTTGTTAGGGTGAAAGTCTAAACTGTAAGGTGTGTAGAAAAAACGTGAAAACCAAGAAAAAACTTGTAGGTCAATAAGTCTGCAGAATCAGGGAGTTTTGTTCAAAACTTTGCCAGCTAAAGAAAAAAAAAATTGAGGGAATTACTTTTTTTCCAGTGTAGGGGGACTGTGCTAACAAATTCAGTGGGTAAGCTGTTTACTGGTCACCAGTGCAAAGTTAGCTTGTATGTGCCAGTGTTTGGCTGGTAGTCTCTATCATTTCACCTGGGATGTTCTCTTAAAACTACAGGCTTCTTTCACATCATGGTTTGGAACTTGGAGGCAATCAAGGAAATCCTTTATTGCAGTCCATGTATGACAACATTTTGTTTTGACTTATTTGAACTTGTCTAGCACAAACTGATCCACTGAACCCTCGGATTAATTGGAAAGGAAAAGATACTGGAACTCTTTAAAATCCCCGGTGTTGGAAGTGTCATATTCCTTGAGAAAGTCTGCTCACTTGTGGGGGATGTTAAGGACGGAGGATTGCACTAGGTTAGAACTCTGTCTAAAGTTCAGTGACACTTGTGAAGACAGGACAGTGACATTTTCAATAGGGGGGGTTGAATCTGGAGACTAAAGGTCTGACGTGTTGTAGGGCTGTCAAGAAAGCTAGATTCTTTTCACCATTTTGTATTTACACTCGCCCCCTTTTTGCAGGATGTCCCATTCACCTTTAACATGGCATTTGATCGACATGTGATGGCCACGTTGCGTCCCATGTGATCAGCATGTGGTCCCTCAGTCATGTGATCTGCCTAAGCACCAGTCGGTCAGGTCCACAGTTGCCCGTCGGCCAAAAACCAGCTCAGCCGCAACCCCCCACACAAAAACGCCGCACCGGCGGGCAGGCGGGCGCGTCTCGGCTCCTTAGCAAATTAGGCCGGCCCAAAGTTGTGCCACCCTGCCTTCGTCACAGCCCAAAAAAATCCACCCCCCCATCACGCCTGTTTGTCAGGAAATGGGCGGTGTTCGTCAAGGTTTTACATAGGAAGGGGGAATTCGGCCGAGAGTCGTCTCGTTCAGGCCAGCACGCATAAAACAGCTCACCATGGCAACACCCCGGCAATTTAAAACCAAAAAATGATCATCGCATTCGTCGAGGCTCAGTTGTCGGCAATAGATTCACAAACACCAAATTGAGCACTCATCTCTGCTCGTCTGTACGAGGTTGTTGTTCAAACTTTTGTTACTTGTATTTAGTTTTTAACGGAAAGTATTAATGTAGCTTAAAGTCGTGCAGTACTTTGAACTTTCATTTGTTCTGTTGGCGTAATGTCGCCGGTGATACGCATCTGAATGAACATGTGTGCAGTAACAAATATATTTATGCAAAGTTTGCCATTAATCAGACAGGTTTTTTTTTCAATGTGCCACTATTTTGCTGAAATTCTCTCCTTGTTCATTAAAAATCTCTTTCAGTTTACGGTATATCTTTGTCTGAGCAATAGTTTTGATGGCTTGATCTGTATAACTTGCCCATCACTTCGGGAATACTTTTTTCACTTTTGAAGCAGCCTCATTGCCAACTTGTTTTGACCTGTGATACTGGCCGGTGTATTTAGTGTCAGGATTTGGAAAAGGCGAATTATCTTTTCATCGCAGGGTCTGTCTGACCTTTTTCCTTCATCTCAGGTCCAGATCCCGAGATCGCAGCTACTCGCCGCGGAGGTATTCGGACCACAGCCGCTCCCGGAGCCGCAGTCGCGGTCGAAGCCACAGTCGTAGCAGGAGGTAGGTCGACCATTCAAAATCTTCCTCCTGTTCACTTTGCAGGAGTGCCTCTCGTGATGGGAGAACCTTTTCCCCAGCTATGGGTTCCTCGCATGATCAGTAGAGCTTTTGCTGCCTAGCAATGATTCTCCTCATGTTCTGTCACCAAGAGCCAACACTTGTTTCCGTTAGTTGCCGAATTCTTTCCAACACGTACATGTAGAGAAATCCATTGACATTTCACTGGATATTCCCCACGGCCCCCGCTAATGGTGGAAAGCATTGTACTGGGTTGTGTGCAGAGCTGCTGTCACAGAAACATTGGCTCTGTACAATGGTCATCGCAGCGCTTTACAGCCATTGGCGGGGGCCACCTCATTTGACCAGTCGACAGATTGGTCTGTGCTGGCAAAAAGCGGGATCGGCATGACTTTGTCCTTTCTCATTTCTCCGTTCTCAGCCGATCCTACTCCCAACGTCGTCGTCACAGCCGGAGCTCATCTGACAGGGATTAAGACCCAGGACAGGCCAAGTGGCGGAGAGTTGGCCACACCCATGTACATTTTAGGATACCCAGTTTTTATTATGCCTAGCGAAAATCCCCCCCCCCCCATGGTCTTCAGTTTGTAAGACCTGGGAGCTTGGATCACAATGTCTTAGTCAAGTGAGGGTCCTCTTTGTTCCTATAGTTTGACACGTAGCTTTTCGGGTAACGTAACTTGTGTCACATTTTGAGACTAATTCATCAGATTTGTGGCATGTTTGCTCGTGCAGCTTAGTTTTCTCACACAATTCGAATGGCGCACCAAGGTGTGTTCACGTTGAGTTTCAATGTCCGGTTGTCATATTCTGTGCCACTTCAGTCGGGTACGTTCCTGACTATTCAAAATAACGGGTCTTTTTAATACCCAGCCAGACTTTCAGAGCAAAAAACAATCTTATATTTTCCTGTGCAGCTAGACACTTGTTAATATCTTAACCATCTTGTGTTAGAAAAATTACCATTGATTTTTAGTGTAAAAAATTGTCCTTGGCACATTTATCAGTGTATAACCTATGAAAACTGGGTTTAGAATCTCACGAACACGACTAGACCTTTTTTTCATGAACAATTCAGTGTCTCTTGTTTGCTAGTGTAAAGTAAATCTACTTGCTTAATTTCTAAGGATAATAATGTAATAGTGTCATACCAATTTGGCAAATGGGAGACAACGCTTTCCCCGTTTCATTAAGTTGTTTAGTGGTACCTTACAGGTTGAGATTGTTAGCAAAAATCACTGGTGTACGTGAGCGAGCTGTGCATACTTCACATGATAATTTGGTTGGTAGCCAGATCGTCTTGCAAAGCAAGTTTCGTTCAAGCTTAGCAGAAATCTGTGCATCACTTCTTATGAAGCTTGTCATATGATCCGGTGTGAGTCAGATTTGGAGATAAGAAATGCAACTTACAGCAAGGGTTCAAGAGCATGGAACAAAGACTGTCGATGGAATACCTGGTCGGGTGAGAAAAACATCTGCTTCCTGTTGCGTAACATAAATACAGATCAGGTTGGTTGGAAGGTGTCGTTTTTATATTGCACAAGTATTTTAATGCTGATTCGGTCTGCCGTTAAGTGTTTACTCGTTAGAATAACAGCAAGAAAGGTTCGGTGGCAGTTTTTTTGTTCAAATGAAATAAACAACACTTTCAAGGGTAGTAGTTGCGTGCATAAATAATTCCATGGAATTTTTTGCTGAAACCATGACTTCACATTTTGCCAAAATTTCTCCACTCCCTTTTAAAAAGTTCAGGGTTGTGGAATCAAGGTGGGTAGGTCAGGAAGTCCACGTTTAAACTCTTTGGCCAAAGATGCACTGATTTTACGTGTACATGTAGAATGGTTTTTCCCGAGTTTTGGCTTTATTTCGTAGAAATAAAACATAACATGGCAGATTTGTGCCTGGCAAAACTGAGCGGGGGACCAGTCACAGAGGGTACACCCTGCATGGCATGTTGGTTGGTAATCCTCAAGTGTTAAACGTATTGTCTTTGCTGGGCCAATTGATGCGATTGGTCCCAAGATTTGCACGCTAGGTGAACCCCAAGAAGCAGTGAGCCTCCACAATGGAAACTTGTACTGTACGTGTACAGTACGATTCCGGTGTCAACTTTATATGCGCGCATGCGCGTTGCCAAACTCCCCGGTGTCCCGTTGCAGTTCGGAGTCACGTGATCCGCCCCTGTGTGGTGACACGATCGCGGCACATTGACGCACATTTGGGGAATTTTTTGCCTTAAATAACAAAGGAGCCACTTAAAGTCGCACTTTCCCCACCGTAAAAAACCTTTTTATTCATTTGGTGTATTTTAGAATATTTTTAAACAAATGAAGCACATTTTTTTCTAGGGAAATAATTTTGTGTGTCAAGATTTCCAACTGATATACTGTTATTGTAACTATATGTAACTATATGTAGGTGCACCCGTATTCTCGAAGAAGTGGGTAATTGTGATGTTAACGGAGGGTCGGATTCGAAATGGTCTGAATTTTTGTAGCAGAATTTTTTTGGAAACTGAAGGCGGGAAGTCAATTGTTTTTTGGTAGAGTTGGACCCAGTTGCTATTTGTCTTTAAGAATGTCAGTGTGGACTATTGAAATCTCATTAAACAGAAATAATCATTTCATTGCATGTAATATGTTTATGATTGCATCATTAAGGTGTCTTTAATTTGCGTGTTTTGGAAGTGAAGCCGGGACCGTGTCTGGGCCCACCTTAGGTTACATCCTGTAGGATAAAAAATGCGGCAAGCACTTGTGCTTAACCCAGGTCTTCAGAGCGTTAAGCGATTATCCAATGTGGTACCCGGAAGATGTGTTTTTACCCCCAATATTGGCCTGCAACGTTCAATAAATAGAAACACCTGTACTTTAATATTTATTTGTTGCATAAATATTGAAGTAAATGTACAAGTGTCGGAACTCGGATGAGTTTTCAGACGAGAATGAGACGTGAGTGTTGGACCCCCATGGTATAGTGCGATGTGAAAGACGTTTGCATTCTCATATAAGAATATTCCTGATGTCAGAAAACTTGCATAAATTTCACGGCCAAATCATCTATCGAACGTTATCAGAGTGTCGTCGAACTTGATATCGATTTATATGTACGTGCACATACATGGGATATGTATATCGATTTCTGCTGGTCGGCGCGGCCGGCCCAAAGGCGGCGAAGCACCTATTGGGACTTGGTACCAGTCCTAGCCTGCGCCTCGATCATCGATATCAGCGTGCCTTGTGGCGCCCTCTACGTTTCCGGTAGTCGCGGATCTGTTGCAACCGAGATCAGAGAATTGTGAGTTTTTCTCCCAATATAATTACCAGTTTTGGGGGGTCAGACTTATTTTACATAAAGAATAGTAAGTACTATTTGTACTCGTTGTATCATAGGTGTACTTGTTATATCACAAGGGGGAAGGAACCCCTTTCAAAAGCCAAAAATATACGTTTTACTTTAGTTCTCGGTTAGACAGAAACTCTCGCCTATTTTAGGGGTACAGTACGTGATACGCTCAGTCACTTCGCCCCATTCCACGTCACCCCTACTACTTTGCCCCTAACCACATCGCCCCTAACCACATCGCCCCATCCCCACTTCGCCCCATTTATTTCTACTTTGCCGTCCGTGCTTGAGTGTTACCATGGAGGTAGCCTCTTCAAAATTTGGTCATGTTGGTCGAGAGAGGAGTTCCACAAACGACATAGACCTAGGCCTATTATAACTGTATAGGTTACATTACATGATCATAATGATGTAGGCCTAGGGCTTAGTTATTTTATAGAGAACTCTACGGCATTCACCAAATTAATGTCGACTGTGTTGTCCACATGGAGATTTAACCCTAACCCTCCTCAATCGTCCCAAATCCTTCAGGCGGTTTTGGAGGATTTCGAAGGATTGAGGGTGAATGGCAAAAGTGCACGGCTGATTGCGAAGAATGCCATGAGTGAAGGTCGTGGCTGAGACCTTGTGTTGTTCCGGCTCACTCATGCATAAATTCAGCCCGATATTTCTTTTGAATCAACCCCACTGCTCAAGAATGCCCTTCGCACTGCCTCAACATAATGAGAGGAATTGCCGGAGGATTTTGGAGGATTGAAGCAGTAGGCACACCTCCAAGTAACATTTTCAAGAAATTTTGGAGGATTTCGAAGGACGGAGGAAGAGTCCTATTTTTTCACCCCAAATTGGAGGATTCTCGCGGATTGAGGAGGTGCCCTAGCTAAAAGGGCCGAGGGAGTTCGGGTTAATCTGACACTGACTTAGTACCTGTTACAAATATGTGTGCCCCCCCCCCAAAGTACAGACCATCATCCGACCCTGATTTTTTGGGCTATAAAATTAAGATTAAAAAAAAATATTTTACCCAACCAACCACCCTATTCTTTTTTTTTAGTGTAATTTTTTGTTTGGTGTAATGGATAAATGTTTACTCCTGGCAGGGTTTCCTCTCTTGTGTAACGATGTCTCGCTACCAAAGCAGCAGCCGTTCCTCCAGCCAGGAATGCAAGGTGTACGTGGGCGGGCTAGGTAGGCTACCTGCTTTGCGACTTTCCAAATACCCATATTTTTTTCAAACAGCGGCATGGAACTGATACCCACTGTCCAGTTTTCCTGAGGGTGGGTGCGTGGCGGAATCAGTTGGCTTACCAGCCACGGAGATGCATGTTGATCTTTGGGTCTGATCTGCAGGAATCTTGCCAACTTTATTGCCCTACCCCAAAAAGGGGTGTTAACTACTGTTCGCTGTTTTAAATCGAATTCAAACCAAATTGCTGGACACTTCCGTTTTTCTCTTCACGACCGGTCCCCCGTGGCTCTGGAAGATTTGTTTTGACAGGGAAAAAAGTCCAAAATTCCACTAAGTCCAAATTCCATCTCATGAATACTAACTCACAATGACAATGCAAGCATGGAACCAGGGGAAGATTTGTTAGGCTAAAGTTTCTAAGTCCTTAAAAGCACTCTCAGTGCAGGTTTAGTTCTACTTTGCTGGCAAAAATGCAGAACTATATTGGTACTAGTTCATGGTCCAATATCCACTGCCCTTCAAAGATCCAGGTTTTTTTTAGAGTACATCATTCAGCAAAGTGCTATTTAAAAATTGGCAGACAAGCAGTCCAAAAGATTGTACATGTCTTTGGAAGGATTAAATTGATGTCTTTGCAAAAACCGCTTCAAAAAGTGAGATTCATTTTACATGAGATCAAAATTGAAATGTCTCCCTTGGATTTTGTTCCAATCTAGGATCGTCGTTCGACAAGCATGACATCGAAGAGTCTTTCCGATCGTTTGGAGTGATGAGAAATGTGTGGGTGGCCAGGAACCCACCTGGCTTTGCCTTTGTGGAGTTCGAAGACCCACTCGATGCCCAGGATGCCGTGAAGGGGCATAGAAAGTAAGAACCGCGCCATTAACCCTAACCTTTCCCGATTCTGCAAAATGCACTAGGAAGGATTGAGTAAAAGGTAGAACCCAGCCACTGTTACTTTACATGGGCTTGATGTCCCTTGAAAGTAGAAGTACAAAGATTGTTCCATTGTTTTCTGCACAGAGGAGGATTTTGTAGGATTGAGGAGGGTTGGTACTTTCTAGCAGAAATGTTAGGTAAGAAATTAAACTTGCTTTCGCACAGTTCATGAAAGTTCTGTTTCCCACACGATGCCAAAACTGAAGGTGAAATGTAGGGAGAAGATTAAGGTTTAAGTGAAGTTCAAATTAAGGGACATCAAAAGATGAAAGAATTTCAATGGACTAGAAGAAGTTCAATTAGGCAACAAATGGAAGATTCACTGTCATCGTGGTCTGTGGAATTCCATCTGTACAGTTTACCCAGACATGTACATGTGAAGTGGCTCTTGACGGTTTGCATGGTGGAATACGATAAGGTAGAGGGTTTGCAGATATTTTCCACATGGTTTATCCGCAAACCCTCTATCTTATTGTACATGTGCTTATTGTCTTTCAAACGGACGCCCACTTTGCTTTCCAGGCGAATTTGTGGCCGTGAGGTGACTGTGGAGATGTCCAGGGGCGAACCGAAGAGTCGGCGTTTTGGTGGCCCGGGGGGCGGCAGACCTCCGCCCCGTCGTGCCAGCCGAAACGACAAGTGCTATGCCTGCGGCGACTATGGCCACTTTGCCCGAGAGTGCCCCAGTGGGGGCAGCCGAGGGGGTGGCAGTGATCGACGGTACAGCGGGGGAGGCTACGGGGGGCGGAGCCGGGACTATCGGCGCTCCAGGTAGGTGGTGTGGCCAACCCAATCCAGCCCCACAAGAGAAACCATTCTATTCCATTCCATTTGTGTTTTGGATATCTGCTAGGACTTACCAGCCTCTCTCCTAATTGTCAGTCGGGTGTATTTTATGTATTAGCAATTGAGCATATATTCACAATCGCAGCAGGTCAACTTCCAAAGGGAATTGCCAAGTTGTCTGAGAAATAAAACATTTGTGTGAAATGATTCTACTGATTAGAATAGTATTCATGATGAAATAATTGTGTTCATCTGTCTCTTGATATCAACTGATCGTAGTTCACTTCTTGTTTTCAGAAGTACAGAATTTTAGCGAAGGAAAAAAAATTTCACCTGACTCATTTTTATCCTAAAAATGGCCCACTGACAGAAACTCGACACCAACCCATAATGATCTTGTTTTCCTTCACTTCCAGTTGACTGTAACCGACTTTTGTTTACGCTCAACTTTGTTTTACAGGGCTTCCTATAGTCAGTGTCATGTGACTCTGAGCTAAACAGGTTTCCCGCTTCTCAAATTACTGCCTGAATATCTTCTTCCCCTGGCGAGTTTTCGGCGCCCACAATTGCACATGCTCACGCCCGCACACGCCCGAAACCATCCCCCCTCGCCTTGCGTCGATAAAGAGAAAGCTATCGCCGGCCTCGGGGGTGGGGATTTTTTTAAGGATGTGAAGAGCCGAAGACGTGAAGCACAGTTAGGATTCACGCCGCTACGCATCAGAGATGTGTTTTCAGACCGACACCGCCGCTTTTCAAATTTGCCCTCGGCAAAGCCGTCTCCACCGTTTGCCTCAAAGATAGAGAGCGTCCATTTAGAGAGAGTCTTGCGTCGCTTCTCTCCATGAGAGCAAGCCGGCAATCCCACTTGCCCACTCCTAAAAAAGAGAGAAATATGCTCACATTTCGTCCAAGTGGCTAAGTACGAAGGGGTCTGTTTTCAACCCTTTTCTCAGTTTCTTTTCTAATGTTTTCTGTGTCCATTCCAACTAGTATCATTCCTAGAGAGAGACACAAACCGAATAGCCAGCTTCGTGAACCAACAAATGGAATTTAGCTTAATTGGAAATAGACAGTGGACCCAAAGACAAATTTCCATCTTGTAAACTTACTAGTCTTATGTTTTCTTTGCATCCAGAGCTGGAAATAATGTTATTAGAAAAATGTCTTGACCACAGAAACGTCAGTCGTTCCCAAACTTTGGTTCCCTTTTTGTTTCAGTGTGTCTAAAATCCAAAGTGCTCAGCTGCTGTGTTGCAGACACGCAAAACTCCAACCACAAAATTGACGTTAACCTGAAGAAAAATGTTCGATTCCTTAGTCATTTGCAGCCAGATTTAAGTGAAGAGCAGCCAAGATAAGACTTTAGAATTTCAAAATCTTTTCAAATGCTGCATCAGGAGATGTGTCTTTTACAAAGCTAACTAGTAACGTGAAGTGTTGAACACTAAGTTAAATAGAGTTGTAACAAAAGCCCGAATGGCTAAGCTATTTATTTTAGCCTCGTGCCAACTGTTCATTGTCTTTTTAGGTCCCGCTCTAGAAGTCGTAGCCGCAGCTACTCGCCGCGCCGACGTGACAGCGGCAGCAAGTCTCGTAGTCGCAGCAGAAGGTAACTTAGGCTTACTGAGATCTTGGTTTCAGACCTTATCGCCGGTTAATTATGCAGACACTGAAGATCGTCCAGGAAGGCATCGTAATTCACAAGCCTCGAACCACTCGAAGACCTAGGCCCCACTCCCATTGTGGCCTCCTAATTTCCTCGGATATGGATATCGACAAATTAGTTCATTCTTGCATTTGGAGCAGACATATACATTAAGGCCGAGTCACTTTGAACAATTGAGTATTCAAATATTCAGCCCCTCTGCTCTGTCAAGTATTCAAATATTCAGCCCCTCTGCTCCGTCTAGTATTCAAATATTCAGCCCCTCTGCTCCGTCAAGTATTCAAATATTCAGCCCCTCTGCTCCGTCAAGTATTCAAATATTCAGCCCCTCTGCTCCGTCTAGTATTCAAATATTCAGCCCCTCTGCTCCGTCAAGTATTCAAATATTCAGCCCCTCTGCTCTGTCAAGTATTCAATTATTCAGCCCCTCTGCTTTGTCAAGTATTCAAATAACAGAGCCTTTCAAAGGTGTGCGTGGTTTTTGGGGTGTTTTCCTCGTTCAGTCTCCGCCTCAGGGTAGCGGTCCATCCCCTAGTTCAAGAGAGCTGGGAGTCCAAGATATTTGGGTCCTAATTGATGGTCCATTTCCTAAGTCCAAATGAAAAGTAAAAGTGCACTGAAAAGTAATTTTGTTTGCCGTCACATGGGGCATAGTTACCTGTGAGTTTACCCATAAAAGCTTCAGAGACACCTTCAGAGTACAGTTTTGTAACCATATTTTAAGCTTTCCCTGTCATTCCATGCATTGTCACCGCTGAATATTCGATATGGAAATTAAATATTTGAATATTTTGTAATTGATTGGATATTCCATTATTTGAATAATCGGCACAGCCCTTATTGGCGTTCTGCTTTGTTTTCTTTTCAGCCGTTCCCGTTCGCATCACCGTCGAAGTTCCTCCAGCGAAAAGGAGTAGCTTCTCCCGAGACACTGCAAAAGAGCTCGCTGTCTCCAGCTGGCTTCCGAACAAGAAATGTCATGTGTTAACTCTGCAATTTGCAGTTCACAGCTAAGGAAAGAGAAAAAAAAGTGTTTGGTAGATTACACAGATGAACTCACTCATGTTGGATTCTAACGTTAAAGCTTAATGTTCTTGGAGTATTTTAAAGCATCTTTTGGGACAGTATGAATTACTAGATGTTTCCAAACTGGTTGGACTGCAAGACTTTGAAAAATGTGGAATTTTAATTCAAACATTAATCTGAAAAGAAAGTCAGTCAAACCATTTGTTATATCATGTGTAAATTCGTCTTGAAATGTAGAGTGGACCGTTTTGCTCCTTTCTGAAAAAAAAACATGAATAGGCAACTTGAAAATTAAGCTAAGAGACCAGAAATCTGGTGGTTTTCCTCAAAATAGACTGGATTTCACAGAGCTGAAACTTTGTCGGGTTAGCTACTTAGCATCTATTGGAAAGAGTTGGAGAAGTTTTGTTGTTTCAAATCAAGAACATGCGCAGTTGTCAAGTGGACCATTTTGTCCGCAACTTTTGCTTCGTTGCAGACTACTGCTCTTTCCGTTTCAGTTCTGGAACTCTCCCTTCAGGAGAATACTTAAATTGTTGTTATCCATCCCTTTGGTTCATTTTTTTGACACTCCGTTGCAGCCCCGTTATCTAACCTAGATGTATTGTAATGTTTTCCTGTGTGAATTTGTTGGAATAAAAGAGATGAAATCTTAAGACTGTACTTAGTTTGTCTTGGTTTGTGGTTGTAGGAAATTTTCAGAAACTAAATTGAGAAAAAAATACCTTGGAATGGAAATGGTATTACATGACACATCAACAAAAAAGGAGAAATGTTGTCGGCGATTTTTTAAAATAAAGCTCCACGGTGTATGAAAGACTTTGGCTGGGGAGCAAACCTGTTCCGCTGAATGTAAGAAAAAACTCAAGAAACTTGTCGATTGTGTTCCATTTCTTTATTTGATAATTGGATCCAACACTCCTTAGAGGGCGCCAGACTTTGGCCATTACATGGAGTTGGTTGGTTTGGAAAGTAACACTTGCAGAAACAATATCTAGTAGATATAAATTTGGAGTCTGATGGATTCTGAAAATCTGAAAATGTCAAGAGAAGTAATAGTGGTAATGTCTCAGCGCCCTCTGTCGATCATGCATGCCAATTATTTACAACTTCATCAAGTGAGCACACATTAATTCGAACAAATGTTAAAAATCAATCTAACATAACATTCACCTTGCATACTGGTCCAAACTTTAATTAATTACCCGTTCTACTCGAATATATATTTTCTGAGTCAATTTTCATGTCTTATGTACAGAAACTTTAAAATCTACATCATTAGTTTACTTTTTGCTGCTTTGCCTTAATAAGGTGTTCTAAGAAATTTCTGAAAATTCTGTCAGTGGCAAATTTGTCCCATCATGACGCTCCTCTTGGGGAAACTCCACAAATATTTCAGTTAGCAGTGTTGCATTCGAGTCTGTCACTATTTTAAGTCTCTCCAAGTCCATCACAAGTTAAGTCCACAAGTCATTCAGTATTCAAGCCAATCCACCGGCTATTCAAATGAGCTTTAACAAAAACATTCCTTTGTCATTGTTCACCCTGCTGCTTATTATTATTATTAGTTTCTGGTCATGACACTGAAGATTCCTTAAAAGCGCCCTAGGCACTGTAGCTCGCCAGCCTGAAGAAACCTGTAGAGAGGAGACGAGAAGCAGGTATAGTTTTAGAAGTGGGAGGAAAACCCACGGAAGCGGGTAAGGACTGAAAACCCAATCCACATGTGGACTGAGCTGGGATTCGAACCCAGGCCGCAGAGGTGGAAGTCAAGGAAAACCATTACGCCAACCTGACTCCCTGTGACTGGCCTTGTGAAGGACTTGAACACAACATTGTCAGTTAATGTATGACCTTTGACCTAGTCCATTGGCTATAAGTCTTAGAACTGCTATGTGATCAATTAGTACTCACTCCGGGGATAAGTACTCCTTTGTACTCAACAAATCACTCATACTCATTAATAGGTTATGGTAGAGGTACTCAAACTGTACTTGACTACGTAGCCTAACCAATGTAGAGCATAAAAATATGCCAACCAAAATCAAAAATCAGGCCATGCATGCATATGAGCCATGAGCTGGGCTAAGAGAGGGCACACGTTTCCTAGCAACGGAGGCTCCTTTGGTGGGAATTGCATTTTGCTGGTTCACAAACGACTACAAACAATGTTATGGTCACGTCGCTACCAGCAAAATGAATGCTCCCCACCAACATGGCTCTTTTCCACCTATTGAGGGGGTGCTTCTGCTCAGAGCAGACTGCCTCTGGCTAGCTGTAGTGGGCCTTGCTGATTTTTCTCAGACATGAATTTCTTGTTTCTGTTTAACTATCTATTGAACTTATGCCAATGCATTTTTTGGCTGCCACCACGGGGGTGCTATAGTCTAAATTTTAATGGGTCCTGCACATCACACCGAAGCAATCAGAGCAATGACGTCGGTAATCAATAAATGCGGCTGACCACAAAAAGCGCACTCTCTAAGTTCTCCTCACGATTCAACGTCAAGGTTACAAGGTGGTTAAAGGTTACCTGACTCTCAGTTAAAAGTTTTTAAAAATGAACGAAAAAGCTCGAATAAGATTACTGTTGCTCGAAAATTACTGTTACCAAAAGAAAAACTAATCACTGAAAACGCAGAAAGTTCACGCAGCGAATAAACATTGTCTAATGCATCTCACACATATTTTTGTGCCGCTGATAATATTTGGCTTGGAGAGCTTAATTCAGCTGTAATTAACAGGCTTCTTTCGGCTCGAAGAATTCCACATTATTTATTTGTACAATACAGACGTTTTGTACTGTTGAAGTGTTTCAGAAATTGAAGATACCAAGTTTTTGGCAAATCTGGTTCTTAAAGTTGTGCAAAACTGACTTTCACAGAAAACTAAAAATCTTGGGGACAGCTTCTTTTCCTGTCGAAACCCGTGTCATGAAAAAATCTCTACAAACAGTGGCTCGTAATCTTTCAATCCAGGCAAGACAACAAAATTCCCTGGGTACCATACGCTCTTGTGCTTAAGACATAGTGGGTAACTTATAATTTAGGACTAGGGTTGACGAAATAACTTAGGGAATTCTGTGCCCATTCAGCACAGAATCTCTAGACTTATCCGAGGACATGCTATGACAACCGTGGCACAGCACTCGTAACCTCACTAATCTTACTTGTTCTGTTCTTTTGATATCTGCAAGCCTAAGTTTGGTCGCTGCACCCCTCCTGTTGTTTAACAGCACAAATATGAATGAATGCCAGCAGTCACTCTTGTGCATGTAGTTTCT
>NW_019091375.1:650901-661560 GCF_001949145.1 Acanthaster planci
GATATCCGGCATTTCACCTCTGTGAAGACAAAAGAATGCAACTCAGATGGGATTACTTAAGCCCATCACAAAAAATAATCACTATAAATAGTCAGACACTAGCTAAGCATAAAACAATCACAAGTCAATCACACATCAGTCACAAGTCAGTCAAAGTCAATCACCAGTCAATCACAAGTCAGTCACAAGCCAGTCACAAGCCAATCACAAATCAATTGCATTTCACAAGTCAATCGCAAGCTAATCACAAGTCACTCAAGTTCATTGTAAGTCACTTTACGTCAATCATAAGTCAGTCACATGTCCATCACAATTCAGGGAAGGACTAACTGAGCTGTCAACCTCCGACTACTTGTCTCACCTCAGGATGGACTCAAAGATCTTTTTGCCGATTTTGTCCTTGATGTTTGCCACTGTCTCCCTGAAGTGCTGGCTGATAGCTTGGCCACGTAGGGACTCAACGTTGAAGTTGTTTGTTTTGGTCGGAAAAATGAGGAATGCTACCACGGTCATGTCACTTTTGTTAACCTGGTTCACCAAAAAGCGAATTGGAAACTCAGTGAACACAAAGTTGCAGAGTGAAAAATCACAGGTAGAACATTCACTAGTGGCAAAGTGGAGTCCAAATGTTTACTTCATTGTAGGTTTTCAAGAAACAAAGTTAGAACCTTTGAACTCAGAATATCGGTAAAGCTGAATGAAGAGGCTTATAAAGCTGAGCTCCTGGAGTCATACAATCTTTACTGGAAACTCAGATCATTTCAAAAGGAATGGTAAATCTATGTGTATAATCAAGACAATGAAAAGTGACATTGCTGTTGCTATTGCCTTGTTGCTGTTGCTATTGCCTTGTTGCTGTTGCTATTGCTTTGTTGCTGTTGCTATTGCTTTGTTGATGTTGCTTTGTTGCTGTTGCTATTGCCTTGTTGCTGTTGCTATTGCCTTGTTGCTGTTGGTGCTCCTGTCTGTGAGTGGTAGCAATACTTTTACAGCTACATTTGTTTTTGACTTTCCTCACCTGCAGGAGATGGTTCAGCTTGGCTAGAGATTCTAGGAAGACATCGGCGCCTTTGTTGTGATACTCGTATCTACCAGCTGTGAAGAAGTACAACGTCTTGTCCAAATCAAAGTCATAGTGTCTGAAAAAAAAATCACAAAGGACTCAGTTACAGCACTGATTTTTTTTGTTTGATCATAAAGATGAACATGGGTGGACTGCTGTGTGCTTTATTGAAACCTTAGTGACAACACAAAGCATTATTGTAGACACAGAATACCTGATCACGTTTTCCACTGCATTTTGCACACTCTCTGATACTTTCTTTTTGTGCACATTCCAGTGAAATCTGATCTGTGCATTTAGCAGCATCTGCACATTCAGTGTGTCATCTCTCGCTTCTTAGTGGCGCCCACGAGGGCTTTAGTTTCCTTGCTCCGCACTCACCCGTGGAAGTGGCCTCGAACAAAGTCGTGAATCTTCTCCTTGGACTTGGCGTGGAGGTTCTGGAACTCGTGCACTGCTTGGAACTTGACGACGTTCAGGCCGTTGGGTAGGACCAGGTCTGGAAGGTGCCATACAGCGATTACAACAATGGTTCTAACAGCAGTCAGGATCTTATGTCCTCAAGCAATCCACTTTGCAGTCATATGCACAGTGCATGTTATCCAATCAAATTGTGAAGTGGTTAGGCCAAGAGACAATGAACCAGTCCTCTTCAACCCGCCCTCAGGAATTGGCCAATCCCTGAAGCCCCACCCCTACGGCTCTGACCAATCACAAAAATCTGACATGCATGCATACATGCATGCAAGATACTCCCAGCAGGAATATGCCATGTGGCATTGCTGCCAAATCCTCCACTATGCAGGAAACCAACGGCACATTCTTTGAACTTCAACCTACAGGGGGCATCAAGCCCCATGTAAAGTAACAGTGGCTGGGCAGCTCTACCTTCCTCAATCCTGCCAAATTCTCCACAACTTGCAGATTTGAAAGGATCTGGGAGATCTGACACGATTATGAAATGCCAAGGGTCAGAGATATTTATGGGCGTGACTGTCAGGGGTAATAATACTCTTAGCACTGCAGTGATTACCTGGTAGTCTCTTCAGTAGATGTTGGCTTTCTTCGGCCGTGATGTTGGAGACAGTCGTGAAAACGTGAGCCAAGGTAGCGGCAGCCCTCTCCATGCAGTAGCGGTGGTAGATACCACGGTCGCCTGCTTCCTTGTCAAGATTGAACTGGTAACAAACAGTGGAATCTCATTGAAACTAGCCTGATCCCTAATCTCGTGTTGGGTGAGTGTAGCACCACACTGACAAAGAAACTAGACCATAACAGGTGCCCCATCTACTTATCATGTACAGCTTCTTACCAGAAAAACACAACTGAGAAAATTCATGGGTTGAGCAAAACTCAGCAGAGTACCAACTGCAAGCAATACATATACCACGACTGTTTGTCGGCGGGTAACCTGAATTTGTTAAGCACTATATTGTGCGCTTAGCAAATTTCTGAACAGCTCTATGAAACTGGAACTGAGGACCAGAACTGATGCACTTGCACTGTCTACAAAAGTTCCTGCATAGAACCGTTTACGAAAATAGTTCCCTGTAACCCCTACCGTGCTCAGGTTGTTGTAGAAATCGGCATTGCCCGCACACAGGTACCGGCCTAGCAACGTGGCATGAGTGGTGAATATCGTGGCGCAGTCAATGTGGCGGAGATGGCACAGGATGAGTCCAACACCAGACAGCCATTCGTGGAAGTGGGCTGTGATCAGTGGGTTCTCGGACTCTTGAAACTGCTTTCGGAACTGAAACAAAGAGAGAACGTCTGTAACCCTAAGAGCCATGCTGTCGTCAAACAGATGTGTAAAGATTTCTATATGACCCGTGCATTCCTGACAGAGGGCGCTATTTGGGTGTTGCTCATTACACAACAGTCTCTTCCTCTAGGTTCGAAGCCAGACCTTGAGGCAAAGTGGAAGTTTGAAAACCTGTCATTGGCCATTGCCGCATCTTTGTTTTACTTACGTCTGCAATGAACCAGGCGCACAGATTGCCAAAGATCACGGCGTCGTTGGATTCTTTGTCGTGCCACGGAATCCCGACATGGGACATTTCAAAAAGATTGTGCTTCCAGTCCTCGAGATAATGCGCCCCGGATCCGATGTCAAAGAGCACGACACCTGGGTACCCGTCAATGAGCCATCTCCCATAATGTACCTGGAAGAACAAAAAACAAGGAAAGTTCTTTGACACATCTGGTGTCGTCATTCCATCACAGGTCCCGTTAAAAGTCCAGTCACTAGACCAGTCACGGGTACCAAGGTGAACGATGACAAAGGAATATTTTTGTCACGGTTAGTAGCCTGAGGCTTGGCTTAACTTAAACCCTGCCAGATGCAGCAGATTGTATCAGGTGAAAAAGTCTGATGCCTTCGATGCACTGGGCAATTGACGGCAGCCAAACGAACTGGCCATATTCAGACAATGGGGCCTAGTCCCATTGAACAATGCTACCATTGGATCTTGTGGTGACTGGTGACCACAGACTCCCAGGCTGTTAGGCATTGGGAAGAGTTAACCTGTTGGGTCTTGTTACACAGGGCAGGCAAGCCACTGTGAAAAATAATGCAGATTGATGTGTCTGGCAGGGTTTCTGGCCAAATACTCTTGGACGGTTCGAGTTAAGACCAGACACTTGTGATGAGCTTGCAAGGACTTGTAATGGTCTCCACTGTACAAGAAAGTCTAAAGTGGAAGACTGCGACAGACATGCTTCAGAGAATTCCCCTCCAAGGTATGTCTTCAGAATTGAAACTCTTGGGTTCTTTTGTTCACCCGGCAGGCTTTCAAATCAAGGCAACCAGAGCCTCTAATTTTCAAATGCTGGCTGATGATCCTGGCAAATCATGACATTCAAATGAAAGACATACTGTATGTAGTTCCCCCCCCCCACAAAGTGGTAGCAATTTGGCTTTACATAGCTTGACGTCTCCAAAATCCGAATTGAATAATAATGAGGCCCGTGGCCTTCTGTTTTCCCACAAGTAGGAAAATGTCTGCCACCATCTCACACAATTGGAGAAAAAAAATCATTTTCACGCCTTTACACTCGAGTGGAAAAATAGCTTCACACCTGGTGGAAATGCAAAAAAGAACATGTACATTCTTTTCCAAAAATTTTCCACTCACAGGGTTAACTTTCAATTGCAATGCACTGTATTTCTATTTTCAAAGTTTAACAGAAACTGCACCAGATCTTCCACTACCTTAATCCCTTTGGATCTCATGCTGTCCATCGCGCCTTTTATCAATTCGTTCTCAGGCTCCATAATCTCCACCTCCATCTTGACGGTGGCCTCGGTGTACGGGCCCAGCATAATGCACTGGTCCCCAAGCTCTTCCATGGTAACCGCAGCCTTGGAACGGATGACAGTGTAAATACCACCGACTGTCAAAGGAAAACAAGAGTTTTAGTGGTAAGGTTTGGGTGAGTGGACAGCAAAAATGTACACATTGGTACCACACTGTACGGTATTTCCTTCTTTTTTTTGCCAAGCACAATGGCAAAAGGGGTATGCATAATCACTAATTACTGTTTAATAAAATTAATTTTTAATTAAATAGTTTACGGTTATTGTGAAAATGTTCAAAAGAAAAGAAATTCGGGAAAAATAAGTCATTGTGGAAGTTGTGCGTTGTGAATTTGGTACAAAAATTCATGAACTGTACATGTTGTTCTCAGATTTTGGCATTAATGGGTACCCACGTACACCACCATCCCCCCAAAAACCTCTAAAAATATGATTTTCTGTAGGGGAAAGAATTCTAAGCCAAATATTTTCCCTATAGATATGTCACTGCAGGGAAAACTAAATGAAGTACGTGTATGGAATTCTTCCCCATGTAGGTTATATGTTAGGCCCCGCCCCCCGGATGGCCCACTTTGTACCTCCACTCACAATAGGCCTATCCAGCTAAGTTACTTCCTGTGGGACTTATTTCAAAAGAGTCCATTTTGCACTTTGAAAGAAAAAAATCAGAAATTAGGCCAAAGTGAAGTTTCGTTGGAACTCTGTAATGGGTACAAACTTCAAGTTCAAAGATTTATAAACAGAAATGAGAAAACGTGATGAAATTTCTCTTACAATGACATACGTACGGCCAAGTTGGTTAGGCCTAGTGCTAGCGCAGGCCTAGGCCCTATAACTTAAGTATTTGAGTAAAAAATAATGCTCTGGTCAAAGTGCACCGCATGATTAGGGGCGGCGCCACTTTAGGGTACAACAACAGTAGGCCTAACGTTAGTCAATGCTGACCTTTATTGGCGACCTCCCAAGCAACCTCAAACACCCATCTGTTCTCCTGGGCGGCTGTCCGGCCTCGATCCATCTCATTCCCGATGTCATCCATCAGGTCCAACCCGCCCAGGGTCCGCTGGATTTTCGAAGACGACGCCACCGGTCGCATCTTGATGAACGAATGCGACCGAAAGCTGGAAGTCCTTGGTGGGAAAGAGTCCGCCATGATGGCCGAATTTAGCTCTCGAAAGACTATTCAATTCAATAACAAGAACACCGGGCACAAGTGACCTGAAAAGTTTATAATTCTAGATACAGAAACGATAAGAGCGCTGAGCCACGATACGCGATCGCGATAAACCGGGTACAAAGTTTAAAGGCCAAAGACATACATAATGCAAAATTGATTTTTGCATGGTCCCAATCCCGTTATAATATCGCTCTATTGATTAGTTGAAATGGAAGCCAGACGAGAAGGAACGAAGATGCGAAATTAATACGTGTAGTTCGTGACTAGCTCTTTGGACCGCCTGGCGCAGGGGTTTCTTTTCACCGAAGGTGCGACATGGGGGGGGGGTTAACCTTTGCCCAGAGTTTTCATCTTTGAAAAAGTTCAATTTTCGTTTGAGCATTTCTGACAAATTATGAAAAGAAGATCTACGCGGAAATAGGCAAGTAAAATTTTCCACCAAACTCCATACCAGACACTGGGTTCAGTTCTTGTCAAAGATGGAGCGGCCTTTTGAGCGGAAAATTTTGTAAGGACAGTTAAGTAAGTGTCTGTATGTTTCCAAAGAATGCAACGCGAAAAGCGCCAAGACATGCCTCGTCCCATAAAGGAGCAGGAAGAAATCTTGACTCTCTGGGTCTCCAAATAGCCCTCCCCCCTTGAAAGAAGTGATTTGTATTGAACCGAGCATGCCGGGGGGAATGATCCACCGCCGCCGGACACACTTTTTGGGAGGCGGGATACTTGGTATCAGCCCCAAACGGCGAAAGAAAGACAGGTGGTTACAAGCGTGTTCTTGCACACGTTCTGCTTGTACGCAAGGACTATTAAGTACGGAAGTGAATACGTCATGCGCACAATTAGTGAGTAAAAAGCATTAGCGCGTGAACCAGCGCGTGAATCAACACGCGTGCGTACTCCATTCGTTTGCACTGCACTTTCTGGTTCAAAGTGACGTCACACTTCGACACTCTATACATGCCGGAACGCTACGCGGATATGCGTACTCAGCGTGCTCCGCGTCAAACGCGTATGTACTTGGGCGCCTCATTTAGCGTCTATGCGGCGAGTACGTGAAAAAAAAATACACGCCCTCAGTTTGTCCGCTCGGAGCAGATAGAATCGTTCCCGGCTACTTTTTATGGTGAGTACAAAATGTAAGTGGATTCTGAAGAAGTTTTTAGATTGCCAACGATTAAAATACATTCAGTATCACTCATTAAAGGAGAAAACAAGTTTAACAAGCCATAAGTATGTCATGGCGAATACATATTACAAATACCTTAATATCATAGACATGGACTTCTATATTGAGTCATATTGTCCCCCCCCTTTTCAAATTTTCAGGTCACTCCTCCCACCCCCTACACAAATTTACGCCACTGGTGGTGGTAGGGGGCGGGGGTGTGCGGCACCCCCCAATAATTAATTCCAGGGCTTCGATTAAATAAATTTCATACGTTGGCCGTCGGCATTTCCCCTGAAGCAGAAATGCAGTGTACCATGGATTTCCAATTTTTACGAAGTTGGCGAACAAGTCGGCAATTTGACTCTGCTATACCCCCCCCCGGCCGGCCAGACTTGAACTGTGGGCGGGTCCGATGGCGCCCCGCGCGCGGGCCACCCCACGACTCGGACTAGCGGGGCTGACGCGCGGACGCGGACAATTTGGGGGTACCGTCTGTGCTATGCTGGGCCTTCTCTCCCCAGGAAACTTGCCTTCCGCGCTATAGACGCGGTGACACCCCCAGGCTGTGCATGATGCACGTACATTTCTATGATAATATGGGAACTCATGCATGATTTTGATAGTGTCTGTGGACTTACATGAAAAAGGGAACTTGAACTGTGGACGGATTATCGAATCAAGCACGATTTATGTACATGTACATGTACTGTATATGTACATGTACATATGTACAGTACAGTAGACACGTGCTCTACTCGGAATTGCACGTGCCGTACGTGCCAGGGTCAGAGTCCGAGCGAAATACACGGAATTAAAGTAAACCCACAACATACAAGATAAGTACCCCCTGGCTTGCGACTAAAAAGGTAAACAGCGAACCACTTAAACTTCTCTTATTTAACTAGTCTTCAAAACTCATTATTTTGCCAAAATGAACGAACTTAACTACTATAGAGGAAATGTAACACTCATTATTTAATTTTACTTGTAGCAAAATAAGGGCAAGCTTTCAAACTTGTTAAAAAGTGTTGGTGATAGGTTGGGTCACGTGATTCTGTCTTTCCCCACAATCTGCCATCATGGGTCGCATGCACGCTCCAGGGTGGGTTAAATTTGTCGTCAAATATCACCTTTATTGAAAAAGAAATAACAAAAAAGAATTAAATTTACCACTGTTATTTCAGTATGGGTGTTTATGGATGGGGTGTTCAGGGACTTGGATTTGACAGGAGAGAGATATTAGGGTAGAAAGTCGCTGTGTTCAGGGCGACTTGAAGTTTCTCGCCGAAGGTAGCCATTTTCAATTGACAATGTCAATGAGGGCGCTGTATTTTTTATTCAGTCTAAGTTAAATTTAACCCATAACGCTACAGAACAAATATTCCCCGAATTACATGTATTTGCCAATACAGGAGTTTCACAATAGTGTACCTCCAAGATTTTGCAACATGTTTATGGTGGTGGCCAATCACAGTGCACAAAACCTGTTGACCCATACTGCCGTAGCGCATTTGGAAAGGGTTAACAGATTCCATATGCTGGGATTAAGCAACGTGTCACAAACTCTTAGAGGCGCATTACTGTGAATCGCCCATATTAAATTTAGCTTTTTGCTCTATCATGTCACTGTAACTACTACAATTAGTGTCATACTTTTTTCCATAATATTTTTTACTGTTTTATGCTTGATGCCATTGAATTGAAAACTGTACAAACAGCCCCACATAAAGCAAATGAAACTAGTACGTTTTTAAAAAAATCAATGAGTTTGTTCAAAAATGAGATGCAAGCAACCAAGAACAAAATGTGACAGAACGTTCGCTATTTTTTATGTCCAGTTGAGTTGATTAATATTGATTAATATTAATTATATTATTAATATGTAATTGGAGTAATGTGGATTACTTGTCAACTGATCGGCATTCTCCTGTCTGTTGCAGAAAGGGCATCTCCGCCTCCGCTTTGCCCTACCGTCGCAGTGTACCAACGGTAAGTATGCTTGGTAATGTGTCCTAGAGTCAGTTGTCATGCAGACTTGGTATTCTTTGCACAAAAGGTTTTCAATCTGCCATCTATGATATTTAGCCACGCCCAAAACTGGCACTGACGTTGCTTCTGTGCAGGGCTTGCCGCAATGGGAAAACCATAATCCAAACAGGATAAAGTACTTTACAGTGGTTCTGTTTTAGGCCGTAACGGTAGTCCGGTACCCAGATCAAAAGATTTCTTGAAAAAGATCTTTGGGTCTAGTAGCCACCATAGTCACATGACCAAGGAGGGGAGATTCCACATAGTTTGCAAAAATTGGTTGCAGTTTTCCGGACCCATTTTGCTGATTTTTAGATAGTATCATGGATAACCGCAACCATCAGTTGGACACAAATGTCTTGCTTCGCTTCACGTTTTCCCTCGCATGCACCTCATTTCAAGAGATCCTCAACCTTTCATGGTATTTTTGGCTTCTTGATACCCACTTTTGCGCAACTTTGGTTACACCAGCTCAACAGACATGCATGCTGCATCTGATCAGAGATGGGGCATCCCAAACATGACATCATGCTTTATTTTGGTCATTGATGGCCACCTGCTGTTATATTCTGTTGTTATGACAGCAAACCAGTCTAGCAAAACGGAGCAGTTTAAAAGCTAAATGCTACGAGTGTTAGACCAAATACAGTCGACTCTCGTTAATACGAAATCGGCCACAACAAAATTCCGGTTATAACAAACACACATCTTTGGTCACGGCAAAAATGTGCACATTTCTGTGGGGGAAAAATCTGTTACAGGGAAATTGCATTGTACGAAATTCCTGGTACAGTGGTACCACGAAAGGTTTTCGTGACTCCGTTGCCTGAGAAACCATTGTTGACCACCCATTTATAACGAGCATTCATGCATCGCACTACGTTGAAAATATGCTCAGTTGCACTGGTTCCCGCCACACCCAACCTTCCCATTCTTGCAGGTACACACAGGCTTACATGTGCATGCCGTAAAGTTAGCTCCGTCCTCATCCATGGCGATCGAAAGTCTTTTAAAAATCCCTGGATCGATGCTTTGACATGCATTTGCTTTTTATCTCACATCTACATTAAACTTGTTGTCATATGACAGTGAAGTTTATTCTTCTGAACCCATCACAACGTATTTGATTTGTCATAACCAAGAGATCTTTTTGGCATTAACGTCAACCACATTCACGTGCACAATGCGTCCATATACAGTACATGTACATTGTACATGGGATTGTACACAATAAAATCTATTCCTACAGTACGCCTAAGGCATTGCTCTGCGTTCCGCGTACAACAAATTTCAGATACAATTAATGTCTCTACTAGGTCCCGCGGATTTCGTAGTAATGAGATTCGACTGTAAAAAGGAAATTTCTTCTTCCATTTTTCCACTTACATTAGTTTATCGTATTGATAGTTCTGACATTCGTTTGTCATCACAGTGGCTGAAACTGTCTGCTGAAGATGTGAAAGAACAAATCTTCAAGCTGTCCAAGAAGGGTCTGTCTCCGTCGCAGATCGGTAAGTCATTCAGAATTTACTGTTTAACACAGACTTTTTTTTTCAGCAAAGAAAAGTTCTGCTTTACAAAAACTTTTTCATCGAGCAAAACTTTGTGCAGGTGTTGGTAAGGATATATCCGGATCAATACCAGAAATATTGTCTAAACTGCTTGAGTAATTTTATTCAAGTGATTTTCAATCTAACTGGTCAGCTTTCAGTCCATGTGCCACTTTAATAAATGAAGTAGAACTTGTCAATATAAGCCTTGTTTTAGAGGTTAACTCTAACACAGACAGAGGCAGCATAGCGCATCAGGTGAACAAATGCACTTTGATGCACTTAGCAATCAACAGCAGCCGAACAAACTGGCCATGTTGAGACAATGAGAGCTAGTCCCATTGAACAATGCCA
>NW_019091375.1:662456-726019 GCF_001949145.1 Acanthaster planci
CCTGTCGGATCATGTTAGACCGGGCAGGCAAGCCTCCTTGACAAATAGTGCAGTCTGAAGCTTCTGGCGGGGTTTCTGGCCAAGCACCCTTGGAGGGTTAGGGTTAACGTTAACCCTTCTCAATCCTCGAAAATCCTTTGGGTAGTTTTGGAGGATTTTGGAGGATTGAGGGTGAATGGCAAAAGTGCAGTGAAGGATGTCACGCGTGAAGGTCATGGATTAGACCTTGTGTTGTTTTTGCTAAGTCAAGCACAAATTCAGCCCGATATTTCTTTTGACTCAACCATACTGCTCAAGAATGCCATTCGCACTGCCTCAACATAATGAGAGGAATTGCTAGAGGATTTTGAAGGACTGAGGCAGCAGGCACACCTCCAGAAAACATTTTCAACAAATTTTGGAGGATTGAGGCTGAATGCAATTTTTTCATGTCGAAAATCAGAGGATTGGGGAGGACTGAGGATGGTTCCTAATAAGGCCGAGGGGGGTTTCATATCAAATAATTAACCCAGATGGGGGCCCACCTGTTGATAAATGGCCCCCAAAATTCATGGAGGTTTCATGAATGGAGACGGAGATGGATCGTAAAGTGACGAAAGGGAAGACGATAATATTTCGGAGATTTCCTTGTAAACTTAAAAAGTCGGCGTTTTCTGTTGAAAAGTGCAACGTCGATTACTACTGTTGGCAAGTGCTTGAGAGCCCTAACGATGCAGATGTGATTGGAATG
Source organism: Acanthaster planci (assembly GCF_001949145.1). Next base: position 663,187 of record NW_019091375.1, read on the forward strand.
AACTCATGAAACGTTTGACCCCCCTCCCAGGCGTGATCCTGCGGGACTCCCACGGTGTGGCCCAGGTGCGCTTCGTAACAGGCAACAAGATTCTGCGCATCCTCAAGGCCAAGGGCCTGGCTCCTTCCCTCCCTGAGGACCTCTACTGCCTCATCAAGAAGGCGGTGGCCGTGCGAAGACACTTGGAGAGGAACCGAAAGGTAGAGGGAAGCCTAGCAAGGTTCATTTTGCTTTGGGGGCAATTTGTAAATCGTCAGTTTGGCGCTAAAAGGTTCTTGCGGCGGGAGATAAATTTTTGAAAATCCTCTCGGGACCTTACTCTGGGCATGAAGGACATGTTTTATTGAAATAGAAAATGTTCCAGCCTATTTTGTTCATGAAACTAATTTTTTGTGGCTAACACGTTTACATTTCTCCTAATCTTGCCCAGTTTCACGTTTAAATGATAAAAATCAGACACAAAGAAATGTGGGAAAAAAAAACATCCTCGGCATCTGTGTTGACATGTAAACAAGGCTCGCCCCCACGGTGGCGCTCTTCAAAAAGGAGAGTGCTGGACAACCCGCCATGTATGTCGTATAAAAAAAAGTCTAGAATCTCAAGGTCCTGTATCGTCTAAAAGCCACCAGCGGCCGTCTTAATGAGTACCAAGGTGATCATTGGGTGGCTTGCTGTTGTAACTGTTCTTGCCATGAACGGTTTGATTGATTGATGGAAATCCAACTCTTTTATTGTGCCTCCAGGACAAGGATTCCAAATTCCGTCTGATCCTGATCGAGAGTCGCATCCACCGACTGGCTCGGTACTACAAGGCCAAGCGAATCCTCTCGCCCAACTGGAAATAGTGAGTGCCCCCTCGCCTGATCACAGTCATCTCCATTCGCTGACTGGATAGCGCGTTTCCCATAATGCCAAGCACACAGAAACGAAGCCTCTGCGGCTCAAGTTTTGGCCCTCCAAAGATAGCTGCCCACTTATTCCCTGTGATGTAACACGCTGCAATTTTTACCAAGTTTTTGAGCAGCATCAAACTACTGAGAAGTAACTAAATAATTCACAGAGACACGGAAAGTGTTTATCTCGTAACCCCGGGTGTAAATATAAGTAAACTCACACAACAGCCTGCTGTGACTAAGATTTTGAGTCTCCTGATGAGGCCATCTTGCAGGGCAGTTCTTTTGTTCCACAGGGAACCCTCCTTTGTGAAACAAAAGCACTGGCCCTCAAGATGGCAGCCATGCAAACCCTCTATAATGCACATTTTGGGTCTCCTATGATGGTGCTTGGTTGCGTCTAGCCATTTGGTCTTGACATGCTCTCCAGTCAGTATTCAGAGATCTGTGCCTTAGTGATGGCCACTCTTACAAAGGTCCCTCTAAGCTCTAAATTTTTTGAGGAGTTGACATGTCTGAGTCCTGACTTTAGTCACTGTGGTCAAATCTTGGTTAGGTCAAGGATCAAGTCATGGGTGCAGTCTGTAGTAACTGGTCAAGTCCAGAGGCAATCTAGGGTGCTGAGTCACTGTTGTCCAGTCAAGGGTCGAATCCTCTATCCTGTCTGTAGTGAACGGTCAAGTCAAGGGCCAAATCCTGAGTCCAGTCTCCGATCACACCAGTCAACCCAAGTCTCGAGCCAAATCTCGCGGCATGTCTGTGATCACCCTGAGGAGGTTAAAGGTCAAATCCTTCATCCCGTCTGTCCGTAGTGTCTGGTCAAGCGGAGGGTCAAATCCTGGGTCCCATCTCTGATCACACCAGTAAACCCAAGTCTGGGGCCAAATTTGGGCATATCTGTGATTGCCATCAGGAGGTCAAGGGTCAATCCTGGGTCAGGGCTGTTACCCCACCATTCAATCTTCCTTTGAATCCCTCGGCTGGGCGCTTCAAAACCTGTGAATATTACAGGATAATCACAATCTATTGCACCCTTTTTTTCTCCGTGAATCTATAAGACGTCTGTTACTTGCTCATCAATTCCACCCGAGTGTCTTCTATTTTTCCCACCCACGTGCCATTTCCCTCCCCTCCCCCCTTCCCTTACTCATAATTTGATTTCCTGTTTCCCTCCCTCGCCCCTCGCGCCCACCGTACTGTACCCGTAGCCCACCTGGCCTGGTTGGCGGGTGTCTCCCACTTCCCCTCTAAATGCTCGCTCTTGTTTGTTGTTTTTCCCCCCCGTCTTACTTTTCCAGTGAGTCATCCACAGCGTCGGCCCTGGTGGCGTAAGCCGCGCCGCGTCAGAGCCGTTCGGGGTACTTCATGCGGGACGGTCGCTTCAGCAAGAAATTCATTAACATCCAGCCAGTTGTTGTAAACTGTATGATGTGAAGAAGACATTGTTTTGGGGTTTCAGTTGAAAAATAAACAAAAGAAGGCTCTGTTTTCAGTTGTAGAGAATTCCAGTTCTTATGTTTATTGTGATTATTTGGTGTGGAAATATTTGAGGAGGTGTTTTGGCAAGCAAGAAAATGAACCTTATTGAACTACCTTTGAGTTAATCTTTTTAATTTACCCAGCGTAGTTTCTTGAAAAACTTTGTCGCGGAAGTAACGCAGAAATTTTGCATTCAATGCATTTTATTGCAAAAATGATCATTTCCGAAGGTTGTGAATCCTTGGATGGAGGCCGGCAAGTACCATCGTACACTTCTGATTTTGACGGTCTTCTTTGTGATATTCAGTACTTTACATGACTTTACATGATTAATGACCTCCACGTATTAACAAGAGAGGGCGCTTTACATCCCAGCAACTGCGCACGACGCGTGGAGCAAAAACACTGGGTGTGCACAGTGGTGGGTGCATCTCTAGTGTTTGGGTTTGCACAAGTTTTCATGTGAATGTGCACAAACTGTCTGGTTCCCAGGCACTCAACACAGTTATCTTTTAACATGTCAGCCTGTTTTGTGCTCATCTGTAAATGGGTACTGAAACAGTTTTCACAATGGCATTTAAAATTTAAAGAAATAGACCAAGTAATGAAAATATGGGTTATTGCCGTTTTCTGTGCAAGCCTTTGGAAGTACGCAAGATACATGTAGGCCTACGTGTACTTGGACAGTCTTGGTTCAAAGTGTAGTGGTTCTCCATGTCTGCACTGTCGTCAGACACCTGTTTGGGAAGAGAGGTTTGCTTTGGGGGGGGGAGAATTGCAAAGTCACCTCAGTGTTTGAGTTCAGACTTCCGGTTTCGGGTCAAGACAGTTTCCTGTTCGAGTCATGGAAGACTCTTGTTGCCCTAGCTACACTGTTATGGCAACGCCAGCCCCTGTGCACTCGGCAGCGGCCCAGGTGGTGACATTTTCTTTAAATGCGTGGAACGTCTTGCCCACAGACTTCGTTGCAAGTCTTGAGTAGTCGACGACCATTTCATGCTTCTTGTTTCCCCTTTAATAACGCAGTCAGTTGTACAGTACATGTTGTGTATTACTGCAGTGGCACAACCGTACGCGCGTGGACAGGTGGAACGCGCGCGTTACATTCCTCCTCGACCAATGGGGTGTCGCGATTTGCCAAAATGCACGCGCGCGTCTAGCTGAAGAATGTGCGTGTGAGTGCGGGGCCGCAGTTATGGCGTCTAATCGGATTAGTCTATAGCAACAAAAACGGACGATGCATGGCAAAGTTGGCTCTTTGAAAGGTGTAATTTCCGCCAATACAGTACAGTCTTCCGTTTATATACATGTAATGGGGAAACTGTGAGGTGCCATGTCTGTGGTCTTCATTGTTTTTATTCCTCAAAATACAAGGTTCCTGTTCTTTCAAGGTAATCTGCCAAGTCCAAAGGACCTCTTGTTAACGAGGTTCGACTATTCGACGCTTCATCTTCCATTTCACCATCGGTGTTTATGACGATCCCATTCCAATTTGCACAATCCATTTTCATTCAATTTGCTCCTGTCGTCAGCGTTTCAGAGTTACCCCTAAGTCCTTCCACACCCGCTATGCTACAGCGTCGCTGCCCCTTGTACACAGATTACGATTTTTTAAAAACAAAATGAGGCTTATTGATGAAAATCGTATTGCGTGCACACGAGGCACGTTTGCCGTATCAGGACCACAAAAGGTTTGAGGGCGCTACACAGATTCCGAAAGACTAGCGCCGCCAGGCATTTTATGAGTTCCCTTCCCGTTTGGTCGGGTCAGTCGGCTGAACTGACGGGCACCAGCTTCCTGAAATTGCCACTTAATTTTACTCGGAGCGAACAGTATAATATGATCTTGTAAGATCATGTTTTGTTGGGTTTTTGTCCTTATCTTGTCTAACATCTAACACCTGAAAAAATATCAGACCAATTAAGGGGTTTCTTTCCGAGGCCTTGGTCTCGCGATTTCTACGACACTATCGTTATTTTTTTTCTCACATCTTCAGGAATGCATATGAAGAAGCCTGAAACTTAAATTTGAAACATGTATCCAATCTTGCAACTTTGATATCATAAAACATCCGTCGGGCCAAGCCCTCAGCGCGTGAGCGGAAACAATAATGACATTGATTTTTAAGGTCATGAGTTATCTCTGCCCAGCAAGGAGCGGCTATTTTATGAGTCAGTTTCCGCTGGAGTTTCAGCCCTTGTTTGGCACTGCGTGCGCCTTGTCTGAAGTCATCTGGAAATGTGGCGAGCCACTTTGCGTACGGATCCCTCGTGTCCTAGAATTGTACGCCGTCTTAATGAATCAAGCAAACCAAGTTATGAGACGATCCCTTGAGGAGAACCGACAACCGCCAATTTAATTTCACATCAGAAGCAGAGTATAACAAGAGACTGATGGAAACCGCTGAGAACCAGTTACATACCAAAAGCACTACTTCTTGGCTGGTAACCGGTTTTGCAGTGCAGGCAAACAGTTCTCCGTGTGTAAGCATTTTGTGTGGATTTTAGCATTTAGAATGTGACTACTCTAGCTCACCAGTAGCTTTTACTCAGCAAATAATTTACTGAGTGTTTCCTTTCAGCTAAAAGCCGCTTCGTGAAATAAGCCTTTTGCGAGTTAAATTGAATAAAATCTGGTACACTGAAGTCTTCAAATTCATGTGAACATAACGACTTAAACTTTCCATATACTAAAGACAATGTTGCTATACCTTGCGATTCGGGGCAAGCTCTTGCTTAGTTACGTAAGAGACGCCTTACCTCAATACACTGTTTTCAATGGATAAGAAGGGCACAAAGGAACCAGTCCATTCCAGAGATGCCCCGAATCACGAGGTATAGCAACACGCGTCTTTAGTCTGGGGAATTCAAATTGTTATATTTATGTGCTATCAGATGACTGAGTGTACCAGATTTTATTCAAATTTAACTCGCAAAGGGCTCATTTAAGAAGTCTCCGTTGTTTGGAAATGTCACCTACATAGACAGATTTCTCGCTTCTGATGAGCAGGAAATGTTACACTAAGCAGATGTTAGTCTTGATCACAGATGATCACGCACAATTCGGCTTCGATTTGGAGAATTCAGTTTCGTCTTTTATGTTGCAGATTCAGGAACAAATAAGTTTTTCCCCCATGGTAAAAAAATACCCGCTTGGGTGATTCCAATTTTGCAAAGCTGCGACAGAAGCTACTGAGAACTGGTTCTTTAGCGTGATAGCACGAACCTTTAAGCCGGAAAGTGAGGAGATGTACAGTATACCGCGAGTGTTCGAGTTGTCCAAGGATAAGATGGCATGGTCCCGGCCCCTCGCGTGGACGGTGTGGGCAGTTGAAGATAATTCCAAACAGGCGACGGAAGAATCGCGTGGTGTTATCGCAGTGACATTTTTCCCACTAGCCCTAGTAAAATGACACATCGGCATGAAGTCACGGATGGGGGAAATCGACACCCAGACTTGGCAAGCTGTCCGCCTGCTTGTGTCTGTGCTCGTAGCTGAGGACTCTGCCAGCTACCCCCTGGAGTCCACACTTCATTCTTATCTCATCCACCCCCGACTCCGCCCACACAATAAGCTTTCCAAACCCATCAAACTAGTACCATGAGACCACTAACCGTCATCCAATCAAACTATCATGTACACACAGAGGCTGTACTCACTTCCTGTTGGTACCTCAGACACGGTATTCCTAGTTCCCACAAACCCTTTAAAGTATTACTTAAAGTCAAAAAGTTTTTAAACAATATTTATGATCAAAACTTGACTAACAGAAATGTAGCTGATAAACATTTCACAGACACTTGTTATTAATATTATGGCTGTGTAAATTTTGTGCAAATCAGTGTCTGAACAAGCCACGATTCTAATGAAGTAAAAAAAAAACACCGTATAGTAATTTCTAATCGCAGAAACTTGTCAACGTTGATACACCTACATACATATACATATAGACCTGTTTTACTTGAGCGTACTGAGTGACTAGTTTACTGCTTTAAGTCTGTGCTTAGAGTGAAAACCGTGGACAAACGACTATTGTGAAACGGCATCGACCTGCGTTCACGTGGCTTTGCATAACTTAAAATGTCGCAGTTCAATGCACAGCGAGCTAAGCCACACGTAGTAAACAGCTATCGTACGTAGATAGCACACAGTATGTTCCAGAGGGAATTTATGAACCAAGCATATCCCATTTTTACGGCCATTTGCGTACATAATCAGGGCCCTGAGAATCATCGCACCAGAGGCAAGCAGCTGCTCCATTTCATGAAATTTACGTCTTATGTTCACTTTTTGGAAATAAAAATACCTGCCCAAAATATGTTCATGGTAAGATGTGGCCTTTTCCTAAAGTATTTTTGAAAATAAAATTGAGAAATAGTTCTCGAATGGTCAAAACTAGTGATTTTTGTAAAAAGTTCTTTCGTAAGCGTTTGTTTGTTTACGTTTTGATGCGAATTTTGAAGGCTCGAAACAAAGAAACGGAAGTTTTACAATGTATCCGTGGTGGAGAAAGGCGTGAAGGTTTTAGATTTGCTGCGTGATGGTTTTCCGCTAGATTTTTTTTCTCTTCCCGACTGGACGCGTTTGCATATTGACCTGACTCACCCCCAATTCCATTTATTCCGGAAGATCTCAAATTACAGCCTCGTGAGCGTACGAAAACAAAAGTACGATAAGTTATCATGAAGTTTTTTTTTTAAATCGAGATCTATCTTTCATCATAACATTGCCAGGAAATGTTGAAATTCATGGTATTTATCGCCAGTTTGACATTTACTACACACGCATGGCGAACCACATGAAAACGTACACCGGCTCCGACGCATAACTTCCATGTACATGTACAACTTCCATTTACATATACTGTACTTTGTCGGTACGCGAGTACCAGGCCGTTGGACGCAGTGTACCGGTACGTGGGTGGATCGGTTTTCACGTCATCAAAATACATACATGTACATGTAGATCTTGCTGGGTAGAAGTGCCTAAAATAACTCAGGAAAGTCGAATAACAAATCTAGCTAGATAAAAGTGATTGTGCTGTGTAGTTCTCGAGATTCTCGCCTGTTGTATACAGTGTCTCATTTTTCTAGGAATACTTCTAAAATTGAGAAATTTCGTGGAAAAAAAGACCAATTGGTCGATTGAAAGTGGAAATATTTTAGTAACCACCTCTCTTAGTAACCACTTTGAGGCTAAATTTCATATTCATGTAGCATTTCTTTTCATGATTCTGTAGTGTTGTTTATTCGGTTCAAGTCTTCTAGAGCACATACAAAGAGTTTCAACGTGATCGTTTGTTAACTTAGTTCAAACGAAGTCTTCAAAATGAGAAGGCTCAACAGAGGACTGGGAAGTTGCTAAGGACAATTCCGTGTGGTTAAGGTTCACGAGGGTCCAGTAAAAAACCGCCGCGCTCGGTCTAAGTGGTTAATTTCCCGAAGTGGAATGGCAGTGAAACATACGTGCACGGAGCACAGTCACTATCGCTCTCAAGGGCACTTGGTATCCGGTGACGTCATTAAGCCCCGCCCTCGCCACTGACGCAAATATTTCGCTCCGAGTGTCCAGTCAGTCAAGTTGCTTTGCTCTGCCACCATTCGTTTGTGGTTTAACCTCCGGTCAACATCTCTCCTGGAACTTTTCGAATCAGTCACCCTAACGGTAAGTTAAAATTAAGGCCTACATGTGTTAACTTTGTGTTTTCTTGACATGTTGCCAGTCCACACCGCGGTTGAAAGCTTCAAGTTCCCTCCCCTTGCCCCCTTCAGTAATGCGACAATGGAGCTGCTTTTGTAAATAAGAACTCGATCGATCGCCTTTCAGTGAAGAGAGAACGACAGAATCGGTCAGGAGAGACGTGCGAGGGTAAAATGTTGCTTATCGACATGTCAAGTGCGCACCTGCAGACTCCGGGCCAATATTCATGTGATATCCGCAAGAGGAAACAACTTTTCTCGTCCTTACTTCAGAAGGGATATGGGCTTAATTGATGGGAAAATTACATACGTAGGAAGACACCCAAAGGCCGTTTGTGTCCCATACTCGTGAAGGGTGGGGCAGATCTTGGAGTGGAGCCATAATGTACACGTATAGAGTGAGTGGCGACATGAGTCGCAATTTTTGGAAACCAACTGAAATGTATGCATCAGTGCACACGCACCATTGCTACACAATAGCCACACGCTCTACTGTACGCATAATGAAAAGGCCATTTTGTTTCCAAACTCTGAAGCTGACGCAGCTGTCCAATTATAGAGCTCTGTCTTGGAGTACCTCAATCGCTGCACTTTATGATCCCATGCCACGCACCAAACTCCCAGATACGGCCAGCCTTGGAAGCGAGACCCCTGCGCATAATCACAGAATCTCGTGTTTCGTCCAAGATTTCGATTTTTTAAAATGCCACTGTAACCAACAACGATTGTTGTGCGTGTACATGCGCTGTGCAGTCTAACGTTCATTTTACAATTTCCAAATTTCAGAGTGCACCCGTTTGATCGAATTATTTCTCTCCTTGTTTAGAAACAATCAGTAGGCCTACATAACGCAAGTATCACCAGAATTCAGAGTGTAAGTTGTGATATTGCACCCCCTCTCGTGAGAAAAGTAATCATTGACTTTCCTGGGTTGTTCCGGTCGATTTGTAAAATACTATGCATCGCCAAGCGGTCGCTTCTGGAGTGTATTGGGCAAATAGAAATGAACAATTGGGCTTTGTGGGGAGGTTATGACAAATACACACTGTTGGCTCTTGTTCAACAGCAGAAATCCGGGTTTACAAGCGGTGAAATACTATAACCACCTTGCCCGAATGCCTTTTATGGCCGGCTAAACTGTTCCAAGTGGTCATAAAGGTGTAGCGTGAGTCAAGTCCGACTGGTGAGCCAATCTGATAAGCACAACATTCCCCAAGCATTGCCACCAATCACTTAGCAGAAAATGTTACCAGCTAAAATATAATATACGTGCATTTCCTATACTTGTGCTTGGATGATATTTTGTTAACAATTTATTGAGCTAATAATTATAGGCAAACACTTTTTCAAGATGGCGTTCTCTACTTTGAAATTACCGCTTTACAGGCAAAAAAGGAGCATTCCAAAAAGTTGCCCATTTCTACATCATAACAATTATTAGTTCAAAGAAACTCATATTGTTTACGAAAAACCTGCATAAATTCATTATGCTTTTACTACAATTTTCACAATTACTCCTATCTGGAAAAATTCCATGTTACCGGCATAAAATTGTTCAAAGAAAAGAAAAGAAATAAAATGTCGTTGTAATACGGCTACTCTGGACAACGGCCAAAGTACAGCCTGTTGCCTGCAAGCCAGGCCAATTATGGTAGTCAATTTTCTATTCTATAAAATGGAGTCCTACATAATTATGAATTTTACTATCAGAAACGTATTGTCTCGCTGCATAGAAACGAAACCATTGTAGACACTGAAGATCTTTAATAATTTGAAACACTGATTTAAAAATCATTGCCGATTTTTCACATTAGTTGGGTGTGATCAGTGTATATGGAACCATGAAGTGGAATTATTGGAGATATTGAAGGAACGAACTCTGAATTCCTTCCTTGTCATCTCATTAACATCGGGGATGGACCAGTCAAATGGATCCGACCTAGATCAATGTTTTTGTCCAGAACTTGTGCATCGGCCATCTTCAGAAACGATTATTATCGTGGATATATCTTCCTAATGCAAGTCTTCTCTTACATCGCGCTGAAATGAACTTTAGACAATGGTTTCCTGTCTTATTTCTCCCCTCGTGAGGCCCTTGGGTTGTCATCACAGCAGAACGGTTTAGGTTTTTGTTGTTTCGGTGGCCATTGCTCGTCTTGACCTGGGTCAGGTGGCTGGTATCCGTCGCCGAGGGCGCAGGACTCATTAAAAGACACGCCTGTCCGATGAGAGATAGGCTTGGTAACAAATTTAGACACCTCCGGCCCATGTGACCTGGCTTGACCTGTTGATTGCTGGCATCAACGCGCACCAAAACCACGGACTAATTTCTGTCCGAAAAAAGTGACGATGTTTGACCTTTAACAGGGTCAATTGTAGTACCGTTGGTCGGGCAATTGTTTCCTGAACTTCGTTCTAAAACGCATGCGTTGACAGTTGAGCTGAAGGTCAGCTGCACGGAGACCTAAGCGTGTTTCTGCTCTGTGACATGCTTCTGTTAAATGGATTTAATGTGGTGATCACAGGTTTGTCTAGATCTACAAATATGATAAAAACACACTTAAAATTAACCCTTTTTCAATCATAAAAAGTAGTTATGAATGAGGGCTTACGGATGATTGCATACTTTGTTGATGGCATTCCGATTTTCATTGAGGCAAAACTTCCTCAATTTCGAGAAGTTGTTCCAAGAAGCATTTAAATGCCTTGATTTAGGCTACTTGAGTGGACTCCATGCCTCTTTATTTAAGGTAATCATACATAGTGTTCCTTTAAAAATAAATGAAAACCCGATTTGCCCTTGTGATGAAACTTTTGTCCAACTCTGATTGGTCACGGTGAAATGATCCTTGCTCCAGGTTGAATAAAGAACCTTGCAGCTGTCTTTCGTAATAGGAGCAGAAGACTGCGAGACATGTCATGTTTATGTCCGAAAACGCGTCATGATTATGTAGTTGGTGAGACAGGACGTTGGATTTTATCTTGTCACGTTTTACACGGCGACATTCCATCACACCAGAACAACAGCCTGCATAAAGCGTGTGTACGCTGACGATCCACTGCTCACGTACGTACATGTACAGTGGTACAGTGCACCCGGATTTGCCTACCACATATGTGCCCATAAACTGAATTCCATTAAATACGTTCTTTTCCATGAACACATTGTTGTCTAAGGAGTCATGCGCTTTAGGCTCGATCAGTAGGTCATTACACTACAGTATTCCTTGCCGATTTGTCCATAAAATTAAAAATAGAAGACAGCTCATCCTGTTTTTCCCAGAATCCAAACCCGAAGTGCGCCTTGCTCACTATATGCAACTTAGAAGCTAGTTGAAAAGAACTTTTAACATGAATTAAGTAACGAATTCCCACTCCTACTAAATTTAAACTTTTTGTTTCTGAATATGTGTTTTTACTCCAATGAGGTGTATGTTTCTGACGAGTTTTTCCCCAAATCCACGGTCACGTCACGGCTCGTTGAAACGACTGTGCCGGTGAAACGATTTTGTTTATGCACACACCAATGACGCATGCATAGCTATTGTGTGGTGCCCATGGCGTTATGCATCATTACCACAGCAGCGTGTCGTGGCTCCCGACCAGTGACGGCGTCTGGCATATGAGTAGAATAAGTGTTGTGTAGTGTTGGCCATAAAACACGATGAGAACTGTAAAGTAGCTGACTGGCATTCAGTTGTGTGTTGCAGCCATTTTCTTTGCCTTTAATAACATCAGTGCCATTGTAATCACCTCCAACCAGATTATCTTTGGGCGTGTAGTAATTTGACAATGCATTTGACCCCTCCTTTTCAACCTGTGTGTCGAAACCAGCAAATTGATTTTAATTGGTCTAATGCCGCCTCACTAGGATTGAGTTTCCATCGGTCTGCCTCGTGCTTTTGTCACGGTAATACTCAAGGCTGTGCTATCTACTTGTGCGCTGGCCGTATAACAATAGACACTGCAAGGCTTAAACAGGGTGCGCGCGCATGCTCCTGCCAGAGGTCTCGAAGACTCAATATAGGTACGCGTAGTTTTATTACCAGCATGGACTTGTGTAGATCGTTTATATTGATGAGTTGGGGGGGGGGAGTTAGGGATTGTCTGAAAGCGAGGCTGTAAATGGTGAATAGTGACACACCCAGCTTGGCATTTTGTTATGACAGCGGGGTTGCCGTTGATGCGTGCACGCGGTGACACTGTTGGGCCTCAGTGCTTGTGGGTATCACCGTGTACGTATCCGCGCAAGCGTGAATCATTCTGCGTGTGGAGTCGCGAGAGCACGGACCTCATTTCTTTGCATTTTCTGTTTCCAATCCATTGAAATCCTGACGAAATATCATTCATCGACAAAGCTTGCCACTGAACGGTAAGGCGAGTATAACCATCTTTGTACGCTTGTCTCTTTTGATTTTTCCTTGCAACATGGCATGAATGTATTGTTGAGTTGTTTCAATCCTGGAGGAAGGAAAGACGTTTAGACTTTCTTTCTGATCCAGATGTCAAGGAAGGGACAAAAAGCTCAAAACGATACAAGCAGCGAAATTTGTTTCGTTTTAAGAGTTGTGATGGTATCTACCATATCAAGCAGCGCAAACGTTGAAATGACCAGCGAGTTATGTTGCTTAAGCAAGTTGTCTAATCTAAAAAAAAAAGGAAAGAATTAATCCCTATGAAAGATGTAACGCTACATTCTTTTCCACAGTTAGTAATCATCAGTAACTTAAGTTAAATCAGTTTTGCTTCAACGAAAATATTGCAGTGCTTCATGTAAGCCTTCTGACTGCTACATTGTAATCTAGAGAGAGCCGTCGCAGGCCAACGGTGATACAGGTTGTCTGTATGTCCCGAACATGTGCTATAAAGACCACTGACACAGACTGACTTATGGGTCACTCTCGCTGTCGTGTATATGTAATGCAGCGCACCGGCCAACACATACTGTGGCTTGGATCTAGGAAACCTTGGGCTGCCACACCCGAAAGCACACTGCGACTGCTTCATGACGGAGCACACAACCATGTAAACTCTAACGTTGAGTCGCCAGGTCCATAATTTCGCCGACCATTGTCGAGCCTGATTGGTTTTCACAGTTAAGTGGAGATAATGGGGACCAGGCGACTGTACGGTCACGGACGTCACGAGTTGTGTTTGTCTCCACGGAGGAACATAAATTGAATGATAGAAGAGATGGTTGTTGTGTTAACTTAAGCAGTTAAGCGCCTCTAATGGTGGCATCGAGCCGTCTACTCCCTAGAGGGCTGAGATTTCCTAGAGCCTAGAGTTTCTAGAGTGTTCAGCTGTTATGATCGAGCCCAAAGACTATGGATAATTATAATAAATCAGCGCCTTCCAATGACGACCCTCAACACCGCGCACCTGTATCATTTCTATTATTAGGGCCAGTATGAAATAAAATCGGAATTTTGTTTCGTATTGCCGCATGCTTTGTGAACGGTAACTAGATTCATTCAAGATTGTGAATTCCAGTAGCCGTCCATGTCGGCTTCTACATCACATCTGTAACTGGAAAAAAGGCAGGGCGATTCATATTCCCATTTATGTGTAATTCGGATGCAGTCCTCTTTTTCGTTTGTTGAATGAATTCCCGCGTATAATTTTGTCGCGCTGTCGGATTCATTTTACTGTGGAGAGGAGTCAATATTTCTGTCCGACCTTTTTTGACAAAATGACATTTTCTGTTGGTAATTTGATCAATTTGGGTTTGGCTTACACTCCACAGAAATGACTCTTATTCGAGACCGTCATCTGCTGTGCACGGAGAGACAGTTGCATGTATATTGTGCATGCATAATGTATTCCGTCTCCCGGTTGTTTTTCAAAGAATAATGAGTCCGTTGGCGAGTAATAATGCATGACAAAAATGGAAATGTCAACGGCTTGTGTCACGTGTGTGTCGAGTTTAAAGGTGGCTTTTCTTACGAAACGGCCCAGCGCGCTATTTTGTTTGCAGGAAATGTATGCAAAGATGTTGACACTGCCTGCAGAGTAATATTGAGATATCTGCTTTATTCAGTCGGAGAGTTTGCACCAGAATATCGCCTTGTGAAATTTTTAGTCAGATGTGTTGTCATGGAGAGGAATTACTGCTCGTCATTCGTTGGTTAAAAATTTCTTTTCTTAAATAACAAACGCGAACTTGAATTTGGACCTCTGTGTGAGCACAAGCTTTATTGAGACAAGACCGGAGTGTTTGAGACGCATTAAACGGTACTCAATTTCCATGTAAAATTTTCTCTCGAAATACATTTTTGCCCAACTGACTGACACCTGAAAAGTTAAATGCTTTCAGAATAATGAGTGTTACGTACTTGTATTTGGCCTATGCTCTTAAAATGTGGGGTCTGTTATGCTTCCGCGCTGTGAGTCACGTAAGAACATTTGTAATCCTTCACAGAGGCCGGTAACCCTGGTAATAAATCCGTCAGGAAATCAGAAACTCTTGGCTAGGGGGAGGGGGGAGCGCTTCGACAGCCGTGCCCCAAGGGTGTATGCAGACTCACGAACTTTCCTTGAAGACTGCATGGAAATTTGCACCCCCAATCTAAGTTTTTGTCTTCTCGATTAACTTATTTTGATCACCCACATCCTCAATCACCGTCAGCTTACAGCAATGTTTAAATAAAACTACCTAACCAGAGCTATGCTGAAACAATACAGGCTCTTCAATTGTTTTGCCATATGTAAATATTAAAGAGATTTATTTTTAAATTTCGAAATTTAACCCCTCGAATATTTTACATATTCATGAAATGGTAATTAGATTAATCAGAGTACCACGAACGGTTAGTTGTATAAGTTACCTTCTTTCAAAGTGGCTGGTCCAAGGGTATACAGTTTATAACATGTACATGTACATGAATTAACAGCACACTCCCTAAACACGTACCGCCTGAATATAATAAGCTGTACATTTGCAGAGAGCATTTTGTAGGGTATTGTCTGGTCTAAGAATGGTTGCCATACCCACGGGGCTATTGGCGAGTGACGTCACTTATATTACTTAAAGGGCATGACTCTCGGTTTTGCTGACATTCGCCTTTTAATATTATTACAACTTTATGAAGGATATTACTTTTTTAAAAAGAAAAACCCCTCACATGTTCGTCTGTGTACGTACAGTATGTTCAAATGTGGGCCATCGATTGCAGCTATTTTTGCCACTTTCATATCAGGGATGTGTTTTTTTCTTTTGTTTGAAATCCTTGTAAAATTATCGTAACACTGGAATCACATTTCCTTCAAAGGTCAGTGTTCTGCCATCTAAATGATTGATTCCGTACAGTACGTAGTCAATTGTATCACAAAACAGATGATGTAGGTCTCGCTGCTCCGTGTACGTTCACTTTATTATTGTGAACGTCTTGGTACTAAACACAGACGAGTCTGGCTACAGACTCAGTGTCTGTCCTCGCTAACAATGACATTTATGATCAATAGTATTGATCGGAAGCCGAGGACAGTTTTTTCTTACAGTATTTATTTGATTTATTATAATAACAATCCAATTTTCTGCTTATGAATTAATTGAAGTTTCGCTCTCACATGGTGATAAAATCACCCCTGTTGAAGGTATTAACTTTAAAAGACCCTCCCCCTTTTAGAATACATTGTTTCAGCTACAGAGGTCTTGTGTGGTAGCCATCTTGCAGGGCAAGTCTTTCGTTGCATAGGGACACCTAATTTGTGCGTACCCTGTGGAATAAAAGCACTGGCCCGTAAGATGGCAGCCATTCAAACCCTCTATTTAAACTCAACATTTCAAAGCCTGTGACCAAAGTCTTCCTTTCCGAGCGAGGTCGGTCATCACTTTCACTGTTGAAGGGGAAAAAAAGTTGTTTTTATCAACAGAACCCGCGCAGGTCACTTTTGTGCAAAGCTTAACAAAGCTATACTTCAATACATATCGAAAGGTAAAAAAGAAAATGATTAGACGCCCCCAGAAAACTGGCATTCCTTTTATGAGGCCAGCCAGCGTGTCCCCCCTCAATCACAAAGACGTGACAAACTATGCACCCGCAAAAACCTTGGCCCGCCAAAGCCGCAACTGCACAAAGTCCAGTTCCCGATAGCGAGGTCAAAATATGACGACCAGAAATCTCAAGTTCTTTGCTGGGTTATTTTGCACTTTTTTTCTCAGGACGTGATCGCTTCTCTAGCTTTTATGTGCATGACGGGCGTTTATACCATCGAGTAAATCTCTACCCAGAGCCAATGTAGTTTTGTGCATGTACATGTATATTAACATTATGTGTGTAGCAGCTGTTGGGCTTCGTTCGTGTCGTTTCATTTCTTTATATTTCAAGGTCGGTTGAAATTTAAAAATTTACAACCCTGCTTCAAATTAAAAATGCATAGGATGAAAACCTTTCACAATATCAGATCTCTTCAACAGACCACACTCATTTTGCCTACAACTTGTATGGGCGGCCAAATAAAAAAATACCCTTTTGGTTAGTTTTCGATTTTACTTCAAATTCGTTCGAAATGTTTACCGTATGGGGTATTTTTCATTTATCACTTAGTTGTTCGTGTATTATTGCCTGGTGTTTTGATAGCTGCGTGGGATTTTTGGCACTTTGTGAATCACTCTTGTTCATTATTGTACTGACGGCCGGCCATAGTTTTAGCTGCCGCTTGTAGGAAAACACGACGTAAGAAGAGCAGACCTTATAGGCCTACAGGGAAGAAATGAGGCTAGCAATGTATGATTCCGGTTCGACATTTTGGGGGCGGAGCTATAATGACTGCGGCTTGGCAATCGTTTGAGAAATGCTAACGAGCGTTCCGGAGAATGTTCCTATAGGATATGAATCTCAGTGAATTCCAACAAGGTTTCAAAGGGGTGGGGAAAATTTGGAAAAAAAATAAGAATCTGCTTTGGGAATTGAATGCCCCCCCCCAAAAAAAACCCGAAAGTTGTCCCTCGTGAATCTCATTCTGAATACAATCAAGATTGATAAGAGGTCGACATTGCTACAAAAGGACTGAACAAAAGAACAGAAGAGAACACCTCATTCCAGAAACTTGGATTTTAACCATTTGCCTATCTGAGCTAGCTTTCGTGGTAGGAAAGTTATTCTGTGGGAAGCTATTATTGTTAGTGAATATTTTGAACAGGCATGACTGCCTGGAATTATGTTCAGAACCTACGGAAATTTCCCAGCTCAGACTTAGAATACATTTTACAGGATTTTCTTTTCCTGCACGAACGCAGTTGCCAAAGTGTTTAATTTGTCTGAGTGACAACGGCGCGTGACGCTCAAAAGAGGGCGTGTAATTTTGCTTGGGAAGGAATGTGCGTCAGAAGCCAGGGCGTTCATCTAGCGAGCTTCTCCACACGGTTCAGATCAAACCACATGCCCCCTTGTAAGCATAGTGAGTAATTTCGGATGGTATTTCGCAAAGAGACGAATGAGGATTATTTGAACTCTCGCAAGCGCTGCAGACTTGGGTTGCACGTGTTCTTTCGGATCATGATGCTAACCTGTGGTATCCGGGATATGACACGCACTTTCCGATTTAGGGACCATGACCTGTACTGTGGTTAACAAAATAGGGTTTGGAATGAAATTCGTTTTCTGCGTCCTTGCGGGGTGAAAAAGTACCAGTTATAGACAAGCAAACTCTGATTTCTACTGGTATCGAGAAGTAAAAGGTTAACGATGGCATTGCGTGGTGGTTTTTAATTCCAGAATTGACTGATTCTCCCACATGTTTATCAAATCCAATGCAATTGTAACAAACTGACCTTGTCCCTGAAACTTATTTGCAGGGAAACCCACTCAAAATTGGTGGGCTCTAGTCATGCGAAAACTCACAAACAAGGTGTCAAAAAAATCAATGAAGTTGGTGCTTTGGTCGCAAATGAGTGACCATTTCATCGACGTGGGCGTAGCTGACTGCCAGTGCGGTTTGCGCATGACCGTGGCGATGACGTCATGCGCACTAACAGTGGCAACACCATCATACGCAGTGACCGCAACAAAAATGGGAAGCATGTATTGAGACGATGTAGTATTTCCTCCCGTCGCATTGCGTGCGTTACGACTTTTACAGGAGATAGTGAAGTTTAGTAAACAAGCAGACCACAAAATAGCTCAAATTTACTCATTTGGAACGCGTCCATTGGATCGAGCTTGATTTCCTGCGCTTTCATTATCCATTATATTTTGCGGAAGTTCCGTTTTTTTCTCAGGAATGAGACTAAGCAAAAGTTACATTTTGAACTTGGACGTTTTGTTTTTGTAAATAAGCCACGTCTTGAATGTCCAATATTTGTTATGAGTATTGAACATAAGTATATTTCAGTTTCTTTGCATTTTCTTCATTGCATGGTTGTGTTCATGTGACGCTTGTGACGGGCACATACAATGTTTGCATTAATTTTCTTGTGAAATGACAGAAAAGCAAATTGATAATTCAGAGCCGGCGTGAAAAATATTAGTTGTTGTTAACAACAACTGCATTGATCGCTAGTGGCACTTACCGCCAGTGCAGGAAGTGCTGGGCATTCGCCTTGAGCAAAAGCACCCCCTCATCGGTTGAAACGAGCCATGTCGGTCGGGAATGTTCACTTTCCTGGTAGCGACGCACCCTTATATCATAGTCACAGCATAGCTTCAAATCCTACTTATATCATAGTCGTTTGTGAACCAGCAAAGTGCAGTTCCCGACCAAAGGAGCCAACTTTGCTCGGAAAATTGCGCCCTCTGTTGTTGCAGCTAAGCGCTAATTATGCAAAGATTAGTAAACTGCTGTTGCTGAAGACAATTCCTTGAAAAGTCAGACGATGAAGCTTTCTTACATACACTGTTTGTGCGTCTTTGTTCTCGTCTCCAATGTGTGAAAATCAGTTTGACACCCTTGTAAATTGAGCTGATTGAAGAGTGCCGTCTAGAGGGAGGTACCTCTCCTGGCATTAAGATGTCAATAAAGAAGTTACTCCTAGGTTTATAATTGTTTTCTGTTCATTGCAAATATTTCAAAGAAAGATTTACTCATTGGCTCATTGCCATGTATAGAAAGAGTCACCAAAGAAAGGGAAAAGGGAATTAAAGAAGCAGCAAAACTGTGACGAATTATTCCAGTTGATTTCCTCGTGTATGTGCAGTCTGTTTAGTGCAGCAACGAGCTCTCGGCAAAATCACGCCCCACTTTAGCTTGTGAGTGTGTGAGCACTGAAAACCGAAAGACAGCAAAATGACTTTTGAAATGAAAGAAAAATTGCACCCACGGTTGATATAAACTGGTTTGCAGTGGCGGGGGTTGTAGATATGCACTAAAAATTCCTTCGAGTAAAATTTAAACCCATGGCAGAGTAACCACTTCAGATCTCCCAAACGGGGTTGTTTTTAACCCAGTCCTGAGGACTAGAATTATTGTATTGTTCATTTTTCACCAACAACGTGGGTGAATGTTACCCAATTTTCGTGGTCAAAATACCCGAGCTTAATTTAGACCATCAAAATCGGATTGACAATTGTTGGTCTGTGCCGTTTTCACACTCTGTCTGTGTGAAAATTTAACCCAGGCAAGTGTGTAGTGCATCTACCCTTCAACCAGAGTATTCCAAAACCAGGGCAAGGTGAGTGTTTGGAAACTTGACCTTTGTTATCGGCGTTTTGGAGAAAGAGCGGGCGGGCAGAACTAATCTTCTAATCCTGTGGTGTTCATCTCTTGGCGCAGATAGTCCTAACCCGTCAATCATGGCCAAGCTGGAAGGGTGCGCAAACTGCGCCAAGATTCTTCTGATCGTCTTCAACATCGTCTTTTTCGTGAGTGGCAGCACGTTTATCTCATTATTTCAGCTTTTTGTCTTCTCTGTCTGACTCTTGGCCAAAGAATTTTTTGGCAAATGTTGCTCAAATTGAATGAGTTAGCACGACCTGTCACAAAATATTGTTTTGAGATTTCAGTTTGGAGATTTCCGGAATTGTTTCTGCCGTTTGTTTGGCGTTGCATTGAAAGTCAAGAAAACAGATGACAGAGGAAAGTTTGAATTTGTTACATTTACATGGAAGTTCTAGATAAACCTTTGATCAATGGATTGCAAAAAAATTCCTTCCAGTTCTATTCTGCCTTTTTTTTTCGATATTTGCCACGTAATTTGTAGATTGTCGGTATCGCGCTCCTGGCTGTGGGGATATGGGTGGTGACCAGCCCGTACAACCTCGACATCCTGTCGATCTTAGACAATCCCATCCTAGAGAGCGGTGCCTACTTCATCATCGCCTTGGGTGCCTTCATCTTTGTGGTCAGCTTCCTCGGCTGCTGTGGAGCGTGGATGGAGAACAGACTGATGCTCATCATCGTAAGTAAACCGCACGCCAGGGGTGGCAGGTTAGAACTCACGTAGGATCCAGGACCAAAACTTTGGGGAAGGATTCATTAGCATGTTGTGCTAGAGTGGTGGTCAATGGACCGCTAGCAATGCGCTCCTCGGTTTGCACGGTCAGTCCCTGGCACACGCGCGGTTGAACTACGACGCTTGTGGCTTCATTGGCTTTAGACTGGATAACCTGTCCTGGACTTCAGGGATGGGGGATTATCTGGATAATGAGACGAAGTGAAAGAATCTGTGTTACGTCTCATGAGGACTTTTTGTACGTGCCAGGACAGGCAATGGGTCCCTTAGTGTTACCTAATTAATATGTATATTGCTATTAAATAACCATGTTTAAATGCACATTTCCAGTCGATTAAGTACTATACACATTTGTAAAGTTCGAATAACGACCGTTTGTAGACGACTGTTCGAGTTTCCCTGGTAACATGTGCACAAAATGCATCCGGGGTACCAGCCAGAATCCGCTAGTCCTTTAATGGCTACTCGGTTCTGAACTTATATTGACACCTAATTACTAAACCTTTGTTTCTCGTTTCAGTACTTCATCATTGTCCTGCTGATCTTCATCGCACAACTTATCGGTTGCGCTGTCATCATCGCTTACAAAGACAAGGTACATTGTCAGTTACGCCAAAAAATGGGTCCTGTCAGCGTCCTCTTCTAAGTCTTTTCCAAACAAAATGCTGTATTGATTATATCTTTGAACTGTTTCACTGCAAAAAGCCTTCTTCTAAATACCCTCTTGGTTTTAGTTGGTAAACATGCTTGAATAATCAACACGTTTAGAGTTTTGATGGATCGAGCTTAGCTGTCGAACACATGCTAAAAAATCTGACAACTAGTGTGCAACGCCCAAACGTGTTTAAAAAAATGGTAAGGTTGTGTTTACGATTAATTGGTCGTGCATGCCAACATTTTTGTGAGGCTTGATAATTTGGCAGTTTCTCTTCGCATTCTTGGCAGGTGGATGCCTTTGTGACGAACCAACTGCGCAAAACTATGAACAACTACGAGGGCGAGGCTGCTGAAAACAAGTACAGCCAGGGCTGGAACGCCCTCCAGGTTTTGGTGAGCAGTCGAGCCCCAAGGATGAGACAGTTTGGTATTTTGAAAAACGGGAAGGTCATTCGGGAACAAAGCGCGCCTATGACCTCGGACCCACTTCATTGTGGGCATGCGCTGTTGGAACACGGAACTGGCTCATTATGTGGTTACGGTTGGAGAAAGACAAAGTGACCTCCTTTTGAATATTCAGGTTTGCAGAGAATTATTCTAAATCATTTGAGCTGGCTGTTCTTTTTCCAGCTTGAGTGCTGTGGTACTAACAACTACACAGACTGGATGGACACACCCTGGTATGGCAACAACACGAACATCATGGTGGGCGGGCAATCTCTCAAGCCGGAGTGGCCTGCAACTTGTTGTAAGGTAGGTGGAGCCGGCAAGAGAGAAGGGGGGTGGAAGTATGCTCGAAAGACACAAATCCTCACTCAACTGGGAGAGAGTTTCTTCAGTAGCATGCTGCTAATGTAAAAACTGAATGTTAAGACTAGATTCAACCCTTGAATGGCGCATCCCGATTTTGCCTGGTACCCAGGTCGTCTTTTGTGCTCACATGTAACGGCGGCAAACTGCATATTCAGCGGTCGACAAACTGAACCCTGGGGCACTTTTGTCTCAGTAGTGCACGAATAGCAAATAATCTGCGATGTGTACATTACGTTTTGTACGTTTCGAAATTTCAAAGGGGGAGGAGACCCGCGGGACGGAAAACAGCTTTTTGGCACGTCCCTCCTCTCCTCTGTACAACGATTGTGAACCTAAAGGAAGCAGTGTGCAGTTAATTTATGCTAATAGTAAGCTAAATCTGCATCTTGACTAGGCAGGGTCATTCGAGAACAAAGTACTACTGCGAGTCGCTGTACGGTCGCGGTGATTGGACAGACCTCGCGCGCGTTCAGCTGTTCTCGAATGACCCCTGAACGCGCTTCATTCGGGGGCACGCGCTGTAACTGCACGGCTTATTGTTTCGATTGTCTTTGCCCATTTGGCGTACCACAGGTGGACAACAACCTGGTGGTGTTCGAGGGCAAGTACCCAACGCCCAACAACTTGACCTACTGCTATGGCGTGGGTGTGAACGAGATGACGCGGGACATGTACCTCAACACGGAAGGCTGTTACCAAGCCTTCGAGGACTGGGTCAAGAGTCGCGCCCTCTACATCGGTGGCGTCGGACTGGGCCTGGCTTTCCTAGAGGTGAGTTGAATAAAGACACCATAAATGTTGGGGTCTCCCTTTTGGGAATTGTTTCCCCAAGGCAGAGGTGGGAAATTTAGAAAAAAAAAAGAAGTGTGCAGAAGTGTTTTAATTCTCTTTCTCCTGTTTTTTTGGCCACAAAATAGCGCCCTCTGTGTTTGCAGTTAGAAGCCAGTGGAAAGTATTTCGTTTTGCTACACGAAGTGACAGTAAACAAAATATTGGACAAAATTGATTTCATATGTGCAGTTTATAATACCAATTCTTGTTGATAAACTCAACTCGTATTTCCATCTTCCATAATGAATTTTTATTATGGTATTGTGTCCTTTAAAGTAGCATCATTATGAGTTGTTATGTTATCTCGACTTCAAATAATTTTACACAGATAATGGGGATGGTTCTGTCCATGTGCCTGGTCATCATTTTTAAGAAACAGTAAAAACGATTGAGATGAAAATGGTGAGGTTCGATGGCATGGATGTCGTGTTGATGTATACCGCCATGTTTGCTTGCATTTTCCCAACTCCGGGGATTTTTGTTTTTTTTGTTTTTGTTTTTTTTGCACAGCTGTACAATACGGGCGATTCACAATAGTGCGCCTCCAAGAGTTTGCAACGCGTTGACCAATCACAGAGCGCGACGTCTGTCGACCCTTTCACAGTGCGCATTGGGTCGACAGATTCCGCGCATTGTGATTGGCCAACGCGTTGCAAACTCTTGGAGGCGCATTATTAAGTAGAGTAGAAGTGACCATTACTGCAAGGAAAGCTGCGGCAACGAAGCGGTACTGCGTTCAGGGAGCGTCTGATCTTTTTTGCATAATAGTCTGGTTCCGGAAGAACAGAACGATATCTTCTTGTTCTTGCAACCATGATCTCTTTCGAGATTGACAACAGGTACCGACCGTGCATGCCGTTGAGGCCCAACGTGTAAATCGCTTCCACCTTCTTTTTCCCGCTAAATTTGCCCCCCAAACAGGTCATGGGAATGGTTCTGTCATTGAGCCTGTGCCAAGCAATCAGTTGGAAATCCAACTAGATTATTTGTCCAGTTTGACATATGACGGTGAGATTAAAAACTGGCGGGTGTGTCGATCTGAAACATGCATGGCCACTTGGCATGAATTACAAAAACATTCTTGGGCATGTCGAATAAAGAAAAACTCTCCACCTATGACAGGACGACTAGACCCAAATCAATATCATTTCGAGCTTTAAACTTAGTAGCAGTTAACTCCACGATGTATACAAAAAACGGAGTATCTTTGAAATGAAAAGCGAGGGCGTAGCTAAAGGTTTGGGGCAGTTTCGTCTTTCCCAGATTTTGCCGAAGAATTAAACCCTTGAAAAACATTTTTAAGTTCTTGAATCTTGTTTGTTTGTATATGACGAGGATTACAAAACAGGTAGAATGCGATAATGCACTTGTGATCATGAACAATCAACAACATGAATACGCATGGTAGTCTTGACAGCTTAATGAGCCCAAGCTGGACCAAGAGAAGGCGCAGGTACCCTAGCAACGCAAGCTCCTTTGGTAGAGACGGCCCTTTGCTGGTTCTCAAATGACTATGAAATGCACACGTCACGGTTGCGTTGCTACCAACGAAACGAACAGTCACATCTAAACATGGCTCCCTTCAACTGATGAGGTGGTGCCTCTGCTTAAGCCGGCAAAGAACCAGGCTTTTTCGGACAGTTTCATTACTGGGGGTTGGCTCTGCCCCAGAGAACTTGGCTGTCACACGCTCGTTCTTTTTGATATTATTTTGACGTTCATGTAAAAAAAAATCACATGTACATGTACATGTATGACATTTAAATACCATGCAATTTGGATTGTTACAGTCATTGCAGTTAGTGGCCTTACGCGTGTCGGCCCTCGTGTATCGAGCGCGGCAGTGGAAAAACTATACAGTTTTTAGATAACCTTCCTTAGAAACATTTGGCGTTCGCGAGAACGATTTGGTTGAAATTCACAAAATTGGTGTAGGAATGACTGCAATATGTTGCTTGCAAACTTCTTGGGGCGCAGTGCGAGAAATACACTGCGACATCATCGGAGGAAATGTCGAGATAGCTGATTGTACGCCCTCTCGCGGCTCTTAAGGGTTTTAGCCCATTTTAAAGTGATGCCGCTTTGTTTAAAAACCACGCAGCAGACTCATAGAGAGGTCCTGCATGGCAGCCATTTTGCCGGTAAGAGCTTTTATTCCACAGGGATCCACATGAATAGACCTTTTGTGTTTTCCCTCCGCGACAAAAGATGGCTGCCACGCAGATCTCTATTTGTGCATGAGTATCGCGGAATGTGTCAATGCATTTGGAATTCTAATTTTGCATGAATTGTTGGTCTTGTTGGCTCCTTTGTTGAATAAGTAAGGTTTACTTTGATGGTGACTCAAAAAGAAGAAAAATGCAGGGATATGAGAGAGTGACGTAGTTCTGCTCCTTTGCATGTGTTCGCAAGACTCCAAGCTTTGTAAAAAAGTTGAACTCGACCAGAGAAGTGAGGTTGCCTTATTTGCTAGCACATTACACTATCGTTCACAAATTAGTACTTATGCACGCCCCCCCCAAAAAATCAATGTTTTTAGGGCGCTGTTGTGTATAATAATTGGGCTTTTTATCCGAGAACGGTACCCTCAAATCTTATGAAAAATAGGTTCAAAATGCAACTCTGCAAATTCTGAAAGCGATAGAGAGAGAGAGGAAAAGACCTTGGTGCCAGAAAATGCTCCTTGACCTTTTTGAAGCATGGCAGACACAACAATATTTTCGACGAGTGGACTGAAATATTTGTTTCCTTCCATTCCTTACAGATCTTCTCCATGGTGTTTGCCATTTGTGTCTGCAGAGGCGCTGGCAAGGACGATTAAGCGGGGGGGAGAAATATCAAGATGGCGCCTTAGCAACCACACGTCATTTCAAAAAGCTGCTGGCTGAAACTCGCGAGCCGAATTCCCTCTTCACTTTTGCCCAGGGCACACTCACTGTTTTAAGCAAAGCGAAGCGTTAGCATTCTGTAAAATCACAAACGTCAATGTATAGCTGAAACGAGAAGCGCAGATTTCAGTTCAAATGAACGTAATTTCTTTCCTGGTTGCGGCAGCTTTTTTGATAAGACGTTTTAAGGTCACATGGTCACACCGCCGCGTGCAAAGCTGCGTACCAATCATGCTGCATTTCTCGTGAGGGCAAAGTCCTCGTGCGCACCCGTACAACTTCAAAACAAGGAAGACGGGGTACTAGACGTACAATTGCGGGTCGTTGAAAACATCAATGTTTAGCCCAAATGCCGCATGATTGGAACGCATCTGTCATGAAAAACCTCAAACGTGAAATATGTTTAGGCTATTCCACGGTATGTGAATATTATATGGTAGTTAAAAATTATTGAGTTTTAAAATGAATTTTAAATTGGAAATAAAAACAGATGTTAAGCCACAAGGCATAATCACTTTGCAAATGTACGTAATTTTAATTTGGCAGCATTCCACAAGGGATTTTGATTGTTTCATCTCGAATAGGGGTGTTTTCGGACTGTTCCATTTCTCAAAGGGTTATGGACGACTCCTTCGTTATGAACTCTTGTAACGATTTTTCTGTTTGAACAAATATTTAGAGGCTTATTTGTAAACATCAACATCTATATAAACTTACTTATCACTGTATTTTACTAAATAGCAATTTTGTCATCAAATGAAAGAGGCTTTTTAAAATCAAGAAACAATGATACATTGATTTGAAGTCCTGAGAAACTGAAAGATGCAAATAAATATTCGACACTGCATGAATATTTAAGAGACCGAATCTGAACAATTAGAATGACTCTACAGGAATTATGAATATTTATGCATGACATCCATATTCAGGATCCGGGAGCACTTCAAGGAGTGTCTTGTTTCTTCTTTGCATTATCACCAATTTTTCAATTATCAACACAGCAGTCTCATATTAGGGTAGCTTTAAACGCTGCAAGGAAAAAAGAAACAAAGAATACGGTAGTAGAAATATAGATAATGCAATGCATGCTTACAGTTAAAATTTGTATGAGGTTGTCGATTATGGTACATGTATGCATATTTTTACAGTTTTAAAATGTGTATATAGTCCTTTGAATGCATGTGACGCGTAAAAATGAGGCTGGAAAAAAGAATGATGTCAGTCATATTTTTGGCGTGATCTTGGACACAGTGAGGTCCATATTTGTATATTTCATCCATATCCTAACTTAGATGTCATGATCTGAAGCTAACACGTGTGGGTAGCTATGCAGGGGGAATAACATCATTAAGTTTACACAAGGCCAAATGGTACTTGGAGTTTTTGTTATTATGGGCACCGAGCGGAACCAGGAGAGGGCGCGATTTTTTTTATATTAATCTTGATATAGTTGAGTTCTGAAGACAAAAGACACTGCTTTCGATTTCAATGCTTCCAATTTATTTGTTCAGATACAATCGGAGAAAACATGTTTTTCTTAGAGGTGCTTTTTGAACACCTTGGCGCGCTTTCTGAGCTGCCTTTTGACCTGACTTATTTGAGTAGTATTTTTTTTTGGCGGCAGTTGCAAGATGAGGGCGCTCTTCGATATTAACCAGTTTTTTTGTGTTTCCAATCCCGGGAAGCATGCTTTTTATTACGCGACTGTCTGGGGGTGCACCATGTACTTTACAGTTAAAAAATGGGGTTGTTGCCAGTCTTGAGAGACTAGTTTCCAAGCCTCTCTTTTAAGCTTCCACTGTTGAAATGTCGGACTTCAAAAATCTTAGCACCACCGTGACGATTATAGGCGTAGTCTTTATTCAAGTCGTGTTTCCTCAGCGTCTCGTGTAAAACAAGATTTCACTCCCAGGCCAAAAGGTAGGTAAACTGAGGCTGGTTGCAGTGGGTTGAGCATTTGTAGGCCCAAGCAAGGAGTTGATGTCCCCTTGACCTTTGACGTATTACGCTTGAACAAAATGATAATTGATTGTAGCGGAAAAGTGCCATTTTTCTGTCTGGATTATCGATTTTTATTTGTTAGTTTTGATTGCATATATATTGGCCAGGTAGCTGTCTCCAAGTCGATTGTAAAAAGCGTGAAAGTTCTCGACCCATGTACATGTAATTCGCTTCAAATCTATTCAGGCGAAACGACGAAAAAGTGGGGAGTCGTTTCTCAGTCTGACTTAAACCACACCCCTCTCTCCACCATTGTCCATATTGTACCAGTACAAAAGGTGCTACTAATACCTTGAGCCGCAAGATGAATTCTATCCAATTTCCAGCGTGGGCTAGCTATATACCCAGCAAGAAATGAGACCGAGGGGTACCCCCCCCAACATGTCCAATCCCCATACACATTCCAGACTATTGTTACTTAACACACCCCCCCCATGTCTGAAAGGAATTCCCCAGATTCCTGCGAGACAATGACCAATACAAAGCAGGGGGGTTCTCTCCGTCTCATGCCTTGCTGCGTATGGCTAGCTATGTACATCTACATGTACACAAAAGCTTTAGGCTCCTGGCCCAAGCCGTGGTCAACTCTTCGGCTGGGTACGCGACTATTTGTTCTCATTTACATGAACGGTACAAACTGCTTGCATTTAAGTCAAGTACAGACATGTACCGTCTTCATTTCCTCACAAGTCCAAATGGGTTTATGTGATACGTTAGCCGTGGGGAATATGCCAGATTCAAGTTCTCAAAATCTATCGACGTAACTGTACGCAGTTAGGGAATTTTACAATTAACAACTATCAGGTTTGTCGAGTGGCCAATTTGGGATCCACGGCCCACTGTCTCTTCAAATGAAGACCACGTTAAAAACACTGCAATTAAAATGCTTATTCGTCGAAATCCGTATCAGTTAGTCGCCGAAGGAAATTATTTCGTGTGGAAAATACTTCAGTTGGGGTATCATCCGGGAGGTATCAGGTAAGTTTCTAAGGGATTAATCTCAGATCTGTAAAGTTATAACGTCGATGACGGTGCAGTCGCTGTGTCCCTTATCACCATCTATTGTCATGTCTGATTGGTTTTTCCAGTAAGTGGCCAAATAAGGTCGAGAGTATCCATTTTGTCGGTTAGCGATGCGACTGCAAAGCTTGCGTTTCCTGGTCGTAACGTTTGTGAACCAGCGATGCGCACTTACTGCCAAAGGAGCGTAGCTTGGGGCTGCGCATAATCAGAGAGAGAGAAGCCCCAACATCAGCAGGGCCAATTTTATGGAGCTTTAAGCACATAATTTGCTTAAGCGTGAAAAAACCTAGGTTGATAAATCAGGTGACCAGCCAAAACTCCATGTGATGTATCTGGTTTAGGAATGGTATTCACCTGTCGCTTGGTTTAGCACGACAATCACGTTGATTTTGAGCTAGTAACCGTTGTTTTTTGAGCAAGGTTTTTTGCGCTTAAGCGAAGTTTGTGCTTAAGCAGCTCTATGAAATTGGCCGACTTTGGAACCAAAACAGCTGTTCATTATTGTGTCCAGTACTATACAGCACGCAGCTATTGGATGCTGATTGTCCATAATCTGACGCTTGATCCACCATTTTGGTTCCAACAATAGAGACACTCATGTCGCAACTCTCTCTATAAACAGCTCTGTAGAGCAGTGGTAAACAGCGCTCCACACCACGCAAAGTTTTGTCATTTAACAAGGACTTATGATTATTATAACGTACCATATTAATTCGAGTGAACGAAATATTATGCCGAGACAACGAAATATATTTGAGGGAACAAAAAAAAAATAATAAAAAAGGCAACGAAAAAGGAGAAATGTAAGTCCCCCTATGGGCTCACTACAACCCCTTTCACTTGATATATATGTGTACATGTAGAAAAATCGTCGTGTGTATATCTATAGTGAATGAGGCGTATTTCACGTGATTGGCTATCCAGTGTTTTCTGTTGTGTACCGATTCACTTCATACTTAGGTGAGATATCGAGCTGATCGGAGTTCAGTTGATGTAAGCATGAAAAGAAAATACCGAGACTGGTGATGCATGATGCCAAAAGTTCAATCGAATTTTCAGGTGAAACTTTGACCGATTTGTTGAGGTCATACCATCCTTCTTTTTTAATATGATGGTGAGATATTCGGAAAAAAGAAACAAAAAGACGTATCTCTTGTGGGCATAATATATAGTTGGCCTCCATTCGAAAATTATACAATTTATTATTAAGAGAAAAACGGGATAAACCTCGCTTCGCTTCACTGGAAAACCAATTAAAATTTATAGAAGGAGACGTCGCAATGGGGAGTCGGTTTAATGGATGCTTTCGATGGTGTATATTCGCAAAGTTACTCTATGATTAATTAGCACTTACCCAATCAGACGCGAAGATTCGCGCCCCATTTTTCGAGCTCAATCTCTGTGCTGATTGGCTGTTAATGACGTCAGCCCGTTGAGCTGCCTACGCAGAGGAGGTTTATTGGTTTGAGTGTCGGTGACAAATACGAGCAGGCTTAACTGATCCACGCTCGAAATTCAGTCTCCGCATCTGAGAAAATGGACAGAGCTGCACCTATGATTGTGATCACACTGACAGGTAAGCCACTTTCCTTCCATGTCCAAGTAATGACGTCTCATTACATTTTGCGGAGAATCTTAGGCCGACAGTTGGTTAAAGTAATCACCTTATGGGGTTTATATAGGTTGGCCAGCTTTTAGTTTTGCAGAAGCATTTGAATTAAGAAACGGTTCATTTGCCGTTTTCGCCGTATTAAAGTGACTTCTTTTCAGCAACATCATTAATGTAACACATTAATGTAACACATTAAGTGTTACATTAACACTTCACTTAAGAGTTCTCAGTTGAGTCAGGTTTTTCGCACGGTGGTCATTGTTATTCAAGATCATCATTATTTGTCTTTGATTCCAAGTGTTATCGAGTGGTGTGGAGAGCAGAGCGAGGACATGTTACTTCGGTCCCCCTGCACCGAAACCTGATCCTGATAACCCGGATCACTGGATGAAGCAAGTCATGCGAGAGATACGAGAGCGTTGCCCAGGAAAGAGGGGATGCAGCACGGCTGGTAAGTTACTCGAGCGTCCGATAAACTTCAATGTTTGGATGAACGCGAGAGTGTCTTTTTCTATGATAACAAATGTAACAACTCATGAGGTTGAACAAGCAGAAGAATACGACAGGGACCTAATTTGTATATTTCAGTGAATTTCCAATTTTAAAGCCTATTCTTTGTACAAATGTCTCCTTGACGTGTCAAGTGACACAATTTTGGATGATGATAAATCCAAGATGGCGCCTTCGTTAGCGTGTGGTCTTGACTTAAGGCGCGAGCAAATTCTGAAAACATCCCATGGTGAGAGAGGCATCTGATAAACACACACATAAAGCTCGCGTTGTATTTAGAATGTATTGGGTTCAATGCTAAACCCACAATTTTTGTGCCAGTTTACCCGCCCTGAGCTGAAGTGCACCCTCACCAAAGAAAGACAAACAGATGGTACCAGGTTTTCCAACCGGGTTCTCGAGCGCTTTTGGTGTGCACGCATCACGCATGCTCCGCATCAAACACGATCCAACTTGCGCGCCCATGCGGTGAATGTGACTGTCAATTTCATTTCAAAATAGGCCCTCTTTTGTTCCTGCTCGGAGCGGATACACCGAGTTTGGAGGCTAAAACACATTCCGTGTGCTCGAGATCTAAACTATTATCACTTCTGTAATGAAGCATTTAAAATGTTATGATTGTATTTCGAAACAAAATTATGAATAAGGTTTTCTCTTTCGGGGCGGAGACACATTTTATATCAAGGGGTGGAGATTACTTCACGATCTGGTTCGTAGGTGACTTCGTCAGACACGCTCATATTATACACTCCCATTGGATGGACAGACAAGTTAACTCCGGTTTCATGGTTCCCTGTGCAGTGGGCGTGGTTTAAACCTGTGACGTCACACTTACAAACCGGATACAGCATTTTGCTTTTAAACTTGTAATCATCTCATGTCATTAATATTTTAAACCTCAGCATGTTGATAAAGAAAATACCCACAAGTTAATTGAATCTTTCAACCATGCCCATATTTATTACATCAAATACTTCAATACGCGATGAATACGTATACTTCAAATACTTCCCCATTTGGAGTAAAATCCCAAGAAATTATAATGTGAAATTCTTGTCCGGTACCGCTCACGTACCCACGAGAACCTACCTCCTTCTCTTCCGGGATCCCACAAAGCACCATAAACAAAGTGGCTGCACTGCCTTAGGATTCGCACTGCGTTTAAATTTAGATTCAAGTTAGGAAGTATACAGTAAAGCCTGTCTTTCGCTTTTCCCTGTTTGCCTGTAGACAAAGGACATACGGAGCCAGGACCCACGACAGTCAAGTGTGCGACCCCGGGGTCGTTGGGAATGGAGGACGGGACCATCTCTGATCACCAGATCTCGGCGTCGAGTAGTCACTCCTCGGGTTGCTGCTCTGCCTGGGTGGCACGCCTCAACGGCGAGAGCCGATGGAAACCCGATAGGTAGGCATCAAAATGGAGACAACTCACTCAGCAGGCCCCTCTCGCGCCCCCACACACCCTGCCCCCTCTCTTGGTCTGCTGTGGGCGAATAGACCTATATCTGTCCTGATGACGCCATACTTTGTGTACGTGTCTGCTAATGATGGTGCTTGGTGGACTGTGGGCCCTGACTTAGCTCCATGGGAACATGCACACGTAAACAAAGATTGACGTCATCAGTACGTAGGCTACCTTGGCACCCGATCCAACTACCCACCGCTACTTAAAAGCGAGGCCTGTGCAGCAAAATATCCTGCAAGAACTGTGATGCTAATATATTTTCGTATGATGCAATACAAAGCAAACTTACAAGTGAGGCTAGTCAGCGTCACGAAAATGTGTAAACAGAATGCTCAAACAAGCCTCACTTATAAGTTTGCCTACTGCATTGCATCATACGATAATATATTAGCACCACAGTTAGAGCATGGCTATTTTGCTGCACAGGCCTCGCTTAGCGGTGGGTAGTCGGATCCGGTGCACCTTGAAATCCATAACATACTGACGTCATGCTTTGATAACAATGTGCGTTTTCCTAATGTGGTGGTGAGGTGACGCACGATCCATCGACCAATCCCTAGGGAATGTACACGTAGATCAGAGAAATATGGAAGGGCAGCGTAGCACCGTGACCTGAATATCGACAAGAATATATAATATCAAATCAGTGCTCTGAAATATGTGATTGCCGAGCTTAACTGAATCTGCTTGCCCTGAAGAAGGTACTCATTTACCGAAAGCTCGGCAATCACATATTTCGGAGCACTCATTTCATATTATATTCTTGGGAATATACACGTGATTTAAGCGTGACGTCATAGTGTCTTGCGTCTACTGAGGGCCAGAGTTTGGTCAACAGAATTGTGATGATGACAGCACCCATGACACCAAAACCCACCGACAGAAAACGATTTCATTGTTCATTATATAAAAATGTTCTTTTTGTTGTTCCCAATCCCTATTCACCCCCAATGCCTATTTACTATAGTGGCGACGACAATCCCTGGATCGAGGTTGACCTCCGTAAGAGTACAGTTATCTCTGGCCTCATTACACAAGGAGGCGCCGGTGGTGGTCACGTGACTAAGTACAAGGTTGCGTATCAGAGCGAGCACTCATCTGCCCGGGTATATGTGACAAATGGAGACGGAACCATAAAGGTAAAAAACAGCAATGTTGATCCTTGTAGTCTTAGATTCTTATTTGGTTTAGCCCTTTTATATTTCTTTTCTTGTTTCTAGCTCCCGCAGCCTTTTGGTTCGTTTGTAAGATGTATACGTTTGATACCATAAACGCTATTTTGTAAGGAAATAATAAGACTTTTGCGAGTTAACTTTGACCCAAATCTGGTTCACTGAGTTCTTTAAATTACAAACATAATGATGAAACATTTAAATACTGGCCTTATAGCTCCAGGTGAGCTCAACGCCGTCTGAAGTCTTGTCGGAAGCGAAGGTTCATGAACGGTTTGATCAGTGGGTGGTTTTAGGAAATTTTATGCACGTATATGCACGTATATGCACTTTGGAGGCATGTGGCCTAGTGGTTAGGGTTTGTAGCCTCTGATGATGGGGTCAGGGGTTCGAATCCAGCTGGTGGCAGCATGCTATGATCCTGGGCAAGTCACTTTACTCCCATGTGGCTCTCTCCACCTAGAAGTAAATGGGTACCTGTGAGGGCAGACCCGGTTATGTTTAGCTGTTTGTGCCGAAAATGGCAGCACCAGGCTAGTATACTCCCCAGGGAGCTGAGATGGTTTCAGGAATGCTCAGATGATGTATGAGCCCAATGTACAGGAAGAATAATGGCGCTCATAAACGTTGTGGAAAGCACATTACAAATGTTGTAATTATTATTGTAATTAAAATGAATGTTCACTCTGATTTGTCTTTTTATTTCAGGTGTTCTACGGCAATACTGACGGCAACACCTTAGTCACCAACCAGTTTGATGAGAGCGTAGTGGCCACGACAGTGCGCATTGAACCGACTGCGTGGAGCGGTGGACTTCGTCTGCGAGTAGAATTGCTCGGATGTCGTCTGAGTTAATTCAAGAGCAGAGTGTCGGCGCTCACGGCATTTCATGACATGTTTTGGTACACCGCAGGGGCAAATAAATAAAAATTATCAAGAGATAATCCCACTTACACAAAACCATTGAGCGATGTCGCTTCCACCGAGAATAATCTTTGCGCATTGTCATACCAGACAAAATCACCCAGTGGTTGACAAACCGTCGGTAACCAAGTCTGGCCTGCACTAAAAGGTGTTTTTATTGGCATCGCTGCCAATTCAAAATGATTCACCTCAGGCCCTGAGTGGACCACTTACTGACTACAACATTTCATGAATATTTATATTCCAGTGGATCTACACCAATCAGTGGTCAGCAGTCACGAAGTCCCACTGGTGACTTGGAAAAGCTGCAATATCACAAGGATGAAAAACTACGGAATAAAATCAACCATATTTAGTCTTTTCAATTGGAGAGTCTGGTTTCTGATGGAAAAAACGTTTTACTCATTTTGCACCAAATATTATTTGGCCAACTCTTGATTCATCATCAAATTTAGGATTGCAAGAGGTTATTGATTTTGTTTTTAGATATTGTTGTTAGGGTGTTTGTATTTTGCAAAACCTGAAAACGATTGCAAGCTGTACAAGCGGAGCTAATGAACTTTTGGGGCGCCCAGAAATCCGACAAAGTAAAACCGAAGTTTTTGCCAGAAGAAAATTGACTTTTACACATCTGGTTTTGCGTTAAAAAAATATTAGACCATCCTATTAAGGCCAAATCCTGACAGAGATGAAGTTTCCACTCTTTGGTGTAAAGTAAAAGAAAAAAGGTGGACGAAATGATGGGACTGGGCTTTGGCTAATTTAAAACAGGTTAATGTTGTCGAAAAAGCAATTACAGAACAAGTCCAGACAGGAAGTCGGAATTCAATAGCTGTGATCTTTTGTGTTGGTTCCAGCAGTTTCTGCATTATTGATAACTGCTCATTTTCGCATCAGCCAGGAACCAAATGAAAAATACGGGGGATTGAATTATTTGACAGGTACCGCCATTAAGTCCGTGAACGAAGTCTATGAATAATCCTGATGCATTTGTAGCGGTCCATCCTTGTTGTTATCACTCGGGGGTGATTCGTTCCCCCGTGGGGGGGGGGAGGATATGGAGGGAAGCATGAACGAGTCTTGACCCTGGTTTCACTTGATTGGTCTTATTCTATTCTGGTTTATTCCTCATTCCGGCAAAGTTGTCAGGGAACTGACAAAAGGAAAACGGTGAAATCGAGAAAAAAGAACCCACGCACAATACTGGCGATTCACAATAGTGCGCTTCCAAGAGTTTGCAACGCCCCGCGTTGGCCAATCAAAATGCGCGAAATCTGTCGATCCCGGCAAACGCGCTTGCGAACTCTTGGAGGTGCACTATTGGGTGCGTTCGATTAGCTTCCCTGAATACACCAGTGTTACACACAAGGGAAGCCTCGAAATGAGGCTAATTGAACGCTGCAGTGAACTCGCCAAGGCGTTCTGGGAAAAAGGTCAAGTTCCCGCCACGTTGCATCATGCACGTCCATGCACGAACAGTCCATCCTTGACGCCATTACACTCGGGCAGACTCCAGAGACCCGCTAGCGCTCGCCAGCCGGGGTAGTAGTGGCTGACACCAGGGCAGGCACGAGGATCACGTGATGGCTTAACGAACGCTCTCCTGCAAGTTTGACTTACACGTGTAAGCTAATCGAACGCACCCATAGTGAATCGCCCGTATTGAAATTAAAAGAATGTGTACATTTTACCCATAGGACAATTAACGCTATTGTGTCAGTCTTTTTATACGTACTGTTACGTGCGTATACAGGCTTTCATTTTTGACAAAGTCGTGTGTCGATACTCCATTAATTAAACGTGACAATTATTGCCTAATATTCTCACCTTAACCACTTAAGACGGAAATGTGTCTTATTCCCGGCCGAAAACAGCATAAGACCAGGAGCCACCTATATTTAAGCCCAAACATCTTGTCAGAAGTACTGTTCAAAGTCAGTAAGCATGACGGCGTGGTCCGAATTAAGGTCTCCACGACAAAAGCAAAGCGTTTGTGCTTGTGTACATAGGCCTCGAAAAATCTATGACGTCAGAACCATGACATCATTTAGATATATTATGTTAATGAACTTGGTGTAATTTTACAGATGAAGCGAGATATGGGGCGGGGAGAGCCCCCCGCCTTTGTGTTGGTCATGGTTTGATCGGAATCTCAGGAATTTTTTACAGACTTGGGGGGGGGGGGGTACAGGGATTTTACATGTGGGGGGTACCTCTTCGTCCCATATCTTGCTGGGTATATAATTTTAGGTGGTCTCCAGATCTAGACACATCTTTGCAGAGGGCAAAGGACCTTCTGCCGGAAACCTTCTCCGAGGAAACCAATACACTTCAAATTGGCCTCCGAAATTGTCACGTTATGGCGGCAGTGAGAACCAAGGAAGGGGTGTAACGGGGGGGAGCTATGAGGATTCTATTACATTTAAGAGTGAAGGCAATATATGCCCTCAATGGAGGATGTTATGATGGACAGAGCCATTTTGTTTTCTGCAATTGTCTTTGAACAGCTGCTTGATTGTGACTGGTGCGATCAGTTAAAGGAAAAGTGCACCAGGGAACCTCCTTAATGCCCCCCCCCGAAAAAGACGTGGATCTGGGTCCCCCTGTAGTGAAGGCTTACCCACTTCTATTAGAGAATCCTGGTAAATTCAGGGACACTGTTTGGTGTACGCTGAAAGCTACTACATGTATTCCGCTTTCAGTGAATAAAACAGCGAACAATGAGGGGATCAATCATTTATGCTGAAAACCCAATTACCCCAAAAAGCGGGCAAAAACAATGTTTTTTGTGCCCGTATCCGCAGCTACTGCATTATAAATGACGAAAATTCATGCTATTATCATCTAGGACGCAACAATAGATAGCATTATTCTTTCAGGCCTTGCTCGTGTGAGCTATTTATTTATTGATAAGGGATTGTTGGGCCCAAACTCGTTTCTTTTCATAAAAAACCAACTGCCTTTTTGGCAGGAAGGCGAGCCAGAGAGCAGGCAGTAAATGATTATCTTCATTTGTATGTTTTTCAATTATTAATGAAGCCACTGCATGCATCGGCAAAGAGTCAAGATAATGGCCGCTCACTTTAGGCAGTGTGTGACTCTCAGCTGTACAGCAGTAGCTTGACCTTCCTACATTGCATGTGTTCTAGAGATGGTTGTCTCCATACAGGCTACCTGCAGTTCTCATTCGGCTCATTTTTTTTTAAAGAACAGAACGCTTCATTGAAAAAAGGCCATGTAGAAAATCACAGGGTGATTTTTTTTAGCACTGAAAGGCTGATACACCACGTGACCTGAACCTTTTAAAATATTGTGCGATGATACAGGATGTCATGCTTAGAAACATTTCGACGCCGTTTCATATGATACGCTACCAGTAGCTCCAGTCACGTGATGCATCTGCGCAAGTGTGCTCATGTTAGTGGACAGATTCACGATTGCGCCTTGACGCCCACAGGCACATCGAACGGATGGAGTAGCATTAGAAGCTATGCTTAGTTGGAATCAGATGTTCACGTACGTGTATATGGTACGCTTTGGGAAGTCTTTTCGCAGTTAAACCTATAACTGTTTTGTTGTAGTTACTGCATCACTGGCGATATTTTCGCATTGTCGTAATCCAACAATGGGAGTACCATACACTTTTCTGTTCTCCATTGCCGGTGTGTTCATTGGGAGTGGCATTTTTCAGACAAGTTCAGTATTGACTGGGCAGGTCCCGCAGATAATATCTCATACCTTCGACAAGCTTGATATCAGCTCTCCCCAGCACAGAGTTATCGCATCGTCAGTGCGTGCATCCAAGATGCGGTGTGCCGCCGATTGCGCGGCAGCAGCCGATTGTATACAATTCTGCTACGAGCCGACGACCAGACTTTGCCTGCTTGAAGGCGCCGCTGATACCTCCGAAAACCCAGGGGACGCTGGAACTTGCTATAAGAAGACTTCAAGTGGGTTTACCGTGTTGTATCAGGATCCAGATTGTTTTTTATTCACCAATAAATTTATTATTTCACGTACATGTAATTAAATTGCCAGGCAGGTCATTTTTGACAAACTGCTTGTTTTTGAGTTGTAGGAGAAGTTTATTTTAAAACTGCACTGCAACAGAATCACTGTTTCTTAGTCACTGCTTCTTATCATTTTCAGCGTGTCTGGAGCATTCTGGCTGGCGTCTAGCAGACAGTTTACTGACCTTCAATGAATTAAGGCCAAGCCCGGCCCCTTTGGAATCTGACCATGTGAAAAAAAATTGCGAGTAACCAAAATGACACACACAGGCTTGCCTGAGAAGGTTTCCGTCCCTTTTATTCAGAAAGCTAGCGGGAGAATGTGATTTATGAGTCCTTTGTAATAATAAATATGATTTGGCCATATTTTGGACAATATGCTGCACAGTTGGAAAACATGACACACTGCCACCACGAAGAATCTTACCGAATAATTTAACGTTGAAATCTTTGTAAGATTTCTGATACTTTTCATTTGAATCTGCTCGGAACAAGCCTCCATAGTGCAATTTTCTCTTTTGAAACGAAAGCGATTTCCCCTCCTTTTTATGAATTTTGCATTCGAAAATTCAAATTCGAAAAAAAACATTCAATATTCTTCAATCGATCGAACATTCGGCACAGCACTATTTCCTTTCCGTTCTTTAACTAGTGAAGTTCAATTCTGACCAAAGCCGTCTCCCTTGCTAAGAAAATTGCGTCGCCTGTTAGTTCAGCTGTGATAATTACAAAATGGAGTGCCTGGTCTCCTTATTTGAACACAGAGGAAGGATCCG
The DNA here is from genome assembly GCF_001949145.1 of Acanthaster planci. The sequence continues at coordinate 702,335 of NW_019091375.1, forward strand.
CAGAGCCTGGGCCCGCGGCAGCTGAATGTGCGACCCCAGTGCCGTTAGGGATGCAGGACGGGACCATCAGCGATGAAAACATTACCGCATCCAGTGGGAAAGACACTGCCAAGAATGCACGACTCAACGGCAGTGACGCATGGCTTCACGGGAAGTGAGTATGAAAGAAAGCATGACATCCAATAGGCCCATCCACATCCCCATACACACTGCACCACAAGGTGCTGGGTGAACGAGAAATGGGTTTGTAAACAACAACAAAGATGCAACAATTACTGTGAAAGAAAAGAACTTTAAAATAGCTTTTTCCCAACAAGCACAATTCCTCATGGACTCAATTTCGAAACAAGCCGTTCTCAAGATGGCCTTTGTCAGCGGCTGCAACTATTCTACGTGAATGTGAGCTGATGGCAGAAAGCGGTAGCCACAGCCAAAAATGCAGCCTCAAAACACCTGTACATGCGACCCTCTAATAACTGGGTGCAGATTTCAGTCTACAATCGAGGTGTGATGGTGAATTCTCTTTCACAGTCCCACTGACATCAGATAATTAAAGAGGCAGAGGGCAAAACGTTTTACCCCAAGCGTCGCCATAATTTACTTTGCAAATTATATGTATTTATATATCTTCGTATTCTTATGCATAATTATTTCAAAATGTCAAAGCCCCTTGCCAACAGTTCCACAAGATATTTTATATTGAACAAATTCTAATAAAAAAATCATGGAGGACTCATAATTTGCCTGTCAGAACAAGGAACAGAGTTTTACACCCTAATCTCCCTTTGACCACGCCTTGCAGAATTCTGCCTCAAAACAGTTTCGGTAGTAATTGTGATTTTTGCCAATCTCTCAACTTGCTATAGCAAGTTCGTTCGCGGAGTGTCATTTCATTACTTTGTTCCTTATCCCCCCATTCATTCGGTCACAATAGCGAAGCCAATCCATGGATCGAGGTGGATCTTGGTGAAAAGACAGTGGTGTCTGGCGTCATCACACAGGGAAATCCCAATGACGATTGGCGGGTGATGATGTACCAGGTGTCATACCAGAAGCAGCACTCATCTGACCGTCTGCACGTGACCGATGGAAACGGAAACATCACGGTAGGCATGCTTACAGTTTGTCACATTCCCCGGTTTCCCACCCAGAAATATGACCTTGAGTGGTAGTCTACCACTCGGTAGGACAGGATATAACAGATTTATCTTCCAAAGTGTAAGTTATGCGCATTTATTTGCACATCGAAGGATCCTTCTTCACTGTTGCAAATAATTTACGAACTTCGTTCTTTTGATTTGTTTCCAATACGTTTAAAAGTCCTTCTAAGCTTGATTCACTTCTTCAGGTCCATAATACCTTATACATGTATCTCTCAACTTTATACAACTTGTCAAGTTTTTTCTGACGATACCGTGGGCGTCCGCTTCAGCCAGGCAGCCTGCCTCGGTATTGGTTGTGGCGTCTCCGGGCCTCTATCACGGTGTTCTGGCCAACGGGGTAATACTGGCTCTCCTTGAGTGTGCCGCTAACCCTTACCCGACTAGCTCCCGTTACTCCGTCTCTCACGGAGGAACCCTATTGTGAATAATTATGGGTGTTCGCCCACATTTAATATCAACACAAAAATCACTCATGAAATTAGGTAAATTATTTTACAATGACATAAATCTGAGTTTTGTATGATATCCTCCGATTGGTTCTATACTTTCTACAATGGTATTTCCAAACATATGACATACCGGTAACCCATATGTCCCAGAACGATAAAATTGTCCAATTATAAAACTTACAGGTCTTGACGATGCTGGTTTCTGGCAAATCTTCAAGCTCTCGAGAATTTCAAGCCGAGCTCTCAGTAGCTCAACCGTTTCTGTGCTATTTAAAGCATTCACTAAGCTCTCATTAGCTGGGAAGTCTAACTCTTAAGTTGTGGCTGGCAAGATTCGCCCTCTCCTCGTATAGGTCTCTAGCTTGCAAGTGACCAGAGAGTCTCCTTAATTTTATCGACGCCAGAACCGGGAAGGAAAAACCCGCGAAAAGTCCCATGACTGGGTAATCTATTGTTTTCTCCACCCTAGTGCCCTTTAAGAAAAGATATTTATCGGCCCAAAATTGTTTAACCAATCGTATGCTGTATTCCTCTGCGTGAAACCCTTGGTAATTCACATAACATTAATAACAGGGCTTGCCAACCCCTGGACGTTCACAGAGACTATAAGTTACTTTCAATACATTCGGCTTATAAAGAGCAATGAAATTACACTTCCAGTACGTTTTGCTTAAAAAGGAATTATACAATCATAAAAACCATACAGACATTATGACAAAACTCAGAAGAGTATATTTCCCAACAATTCACCTTGTGACATAGTTGCGAGAGGTTTGTGGATATCTCGCAGACGTTGTTTCCTGTTTCGTTGCTGCTGGTCCCCGAGAAGCACTTACACGGCTTTGTTACGTAAACGATCAAATGGGCTCTACTGCCTATGTCATAGTCACGAAGGACTGCATTTATTATGTATTTTGGCCCTCCGAATTCGTATTTGTAATCTAATATTTACTGTTGTGGTCCTACTTCCTTGAACTGCCCGGCCCGTTGCACTCTGCAAACCTTCATACCCCTTCAAGCTAGCTACGCTTGTTTGCTCACCAGCTATTCGCTTGCACGGTAGTTTGATATCCTTGCTCAGGATGCAGTGCCAAACCAAAACAAGTAAATATTTGACTCTTGAATTGGTAGATTTCATTTGAGATGGAGTTTCTTCACAGTGTGTAAGTCTTAAATAATACTTTGATTTATGTGGTAAATACTTGGAGGAAACTTTCCACTTTGAGGATATCTGCAGACTTAGGCAATGCACTACGGTTTCACTGTACTGTTATCGCATTTTGCCTATGTGCATGTGTTCTGTACTGGAAATGATCGTCCCCATATGGGGCACCAGTCTTACAATACTGCAGCCCTTACTTTATAATTATTTGGTTTTGTGTCAGGTGTTCATCGGTAACAACGACCGCACAAGCCCGGTCACTAACCTGTTTAATGAGAGTGTGGTGGCCACGACAGTGCGCATTGAGCCGACCAAATGGAATACTTATGCTGATTTGCGATTTGAGCTGCTTGGATGTCGCCTTGATTAATGCGGCTGCATCATGCTTACACATTTCTGATATATGTGGAATTTCACTTGCGGAGAAAAATTGTTTCTACAAAACAAAATTGAGATGACTGTGATTACTAGAGCATATCGTGTTTGATATCTGACAAGCTTCTGACTTTTCCTAAAGGTTGAAATAAATTAATGTCGAAACTACATGTTTATGCGTACACATCTAAATATCTTTGCTGGAAATTATTCGTTTGGACAATACTTTAAGTTGGAATAGATCACCCGTGAGATGTATTGATAGCTAAGCTCCTAACAATCGATGTGTACCCTGAAGTTTTACAGCAATATGATTCCAATGCAGTGCTTAAAGTGAACAGCAGCGGAAGAGTAAGCACCTAATTGTTCATTTGACTCAGATGAGACGTAAGCAAAAACGCTGAGTGAAACTCAGCAAGACTTTGGAACATCAGCGAATCGAAAATTCGGAGAGAGCATCAATCCGTAGAACGTCTAACACGGTGCACGTGACTGTGAAGAGCGGTTACGATTGTGCTCGAGGTCAGTGATGTCACATTGCAAATTCCGTCAGACGATGTTGGATGTTCATTCATTCGCCTACCTCACCCAATGAAAAAAGTATACCTTGTTTGCAATTAAACTGGAATGGCTAAAAATGGATTTTTTTTCTGTAGATCTGTATTATTATTAATCATATATCGGCCATAGCAATCAGAAACGGTCAGTTGATGAGGTATGTCACTAGTGGAGGGTTGTCAACTAGTGACCGATATTTTTGGAAGTTGGAAATAAAAGTAAAATGTTGTAAATACAACGATATTGCTAAAGGAAAGTCAGACTTTGTCCAGTGTGTTTCTTTTGTTGCAATGCTCTTTTTTATACAGCACGCACAGCGTGATCAAAGCCCTGCGAAAGTGGCGATCAGTGTACAAATACCGATGACAACTGAGCAACCTTATGCATATTGCGATGCACGTAAGGACAACTGTGAAGAGATAAATGTGCCCGAAAACCAGTTACATGGGTTTGTAAAATTGTTGTCACTTTCGGAAATGTTTGAAACAGGAGTTTCTACCAAATTAATGATAATCACTAAGCGAGTTTGCTTCTACAGAGAATAATTTTTGTTTTGCGTACAGGGAATCGCAAAATGGTTGGCAAACCGTCAAAATTGAACTTGGCCGAAGCTAGCTTACTTACGGTATCCTAGAAGGACCACGTCTATTTTAACTTTTCCGGGTGAGCTTTCATCGTGGTGAGTTATGATCTGCCTGTACAAAATGTGTTTTTTTTATTAGCGTATATCAATTCAAAACGGTTCAGTCGAGCCCCTGACTGCACTGAACAGGGGCGTTTGGAAGACAATTTCTGGGGTGGGGGATGCTGGAGTCAATTTACCGACTTGTAACTTGTTCCAGGGGACCACTACTTCGATATGTCATCGGAAATTGTATCCCCTCATTGCAGTCGTCAAGATCTACCCGTTCCTGGGAGCAGACAATTATGGTAAAATTCGGTTCGTGGTTTGGGTGCAGCAAAGGGTATATGCAGGCGGAATGTCAATTTACATGTTAGTGAATCTATTAAACAATTGAGCAGCGACCGCTGAGGCGAGACCAACCATTCATTTTGACAGAGAAAAAAACGGCAATAAGTCCAGGAGGGAAGCTGGCAAGTAATAACTGTTCTTTTGTGTCTCTTCCTGCATCTACTGTTATAATAAAAAAGATAAGAGCTCATGCCTTAACCTTGCGCAGATCAGAATGGCTACTATGATGATCCCCTCTTTTGTAATTACGTAACTAAAAAAAAATTTCGGCCATATGATATGACAGCGTCCGAGCATTAATGAAGGAACAGAGTGGTGAATTGCAATGGATAAAACATTTTACTGGTGCCGCCAATCACCGTCATTGACTTAATGACTTCCATATATCTGTGTTTAGAATGTTACACGTTCTGCTTTTCAACAGCCAAGCCACAAATGGACTTTTTTTTACCGCCATCGTCGTCCTGAGTGGTTTTTCGAGACTCAAGGCGGCACTGTGTACAAGAAATCCACTCAATCTATTTATAAATGTAGCCGAATATCGTGCTGGGGAAGCGATGTGTAGACGAGTTTTTATAGTGTATGCGTTGCCAAAAGAACGATATTGCTCTCCCACTGAGGCATGATAATATTTGTACATATATTCGGCCTTCGGTATAACTTCAAATTGTATCATTTTTATCTTCGATGCAAATTCGTGCCACACAGACAACCAAAGTACTTATATAATGTGATCGAAATTAGAAATTCCATCCTTCTGAATGAAGTGGCGTTTCTAAAATAAAGAGTTGTCATTATGATGTCTATCTCTAGATTCTGATCTCATGGCAAACAATAGTTAGCACTAATGTGTGAATATACAATGAATTATTGAGAGATTAATGGGATAAACCTCGATACGCTTCATTAACCTGTCTTTTCTACAAGGAGTACGTTCCAGAAAGGAGTTGGTCGATGGATGCTTTCTTGGTGTATATTCGCGTAGTATACTGCATCGTTTGAAATTAATTAGCATTTCGCTTCACCGATACTTCAGAGTTATTTCGAAATGGCTAGACCACGATATCCTGCCCTAACGACTTTCGGTTTGCATTGTGGTTGAATTATAACAGCACAGCACAAACCTACAACCCGCCAAAAAGAACCGACCACATCTAATTGCCGCGCTTGCCATTGCCCCGCTTATGTTGTAGACCTCAACCAATTAATCAGACATGAATATTCACTCCCTAGTTGCGAGCTCAATATTTGTGCTGATTGGCTGCTGCTGACGTCAGCCTGTTTGGATACACGCACACGGGGTTAGGTTGGTCCGTGGTTTTAGCGTCAATGATAAAATAAGAGCAGAACATTCTGGGTCAGAATTCAGTCTCCACATCTGAGAACATGGACGGAGCTGCACCTTTGATTGTGATAGCGACAACACTAACATGTAAGCCTCTGTTTTTTCAATGTCCAAATCTAATTCATGCATTGAATCTTTAGACAACGGTTAGCTGGAGCAATCACTGGAGATTTTTGTCTTGCATATCTACCTTTTCTATTAATTGAAGGGTTGGGACTAGGAAACGTTTCATAAAATTATACCGTTTTCGAGCCTGAATTTATAATTAACTTCATCCCCCAAAAAGTCCAGCTACATTCAGACTTGACCAATGTTTGTACTCCTGACTCAACTAGTCCAGTTAAATATAAGGAGTAAAGCAAATTGATGTTTAATCTTTAGGAATAGCAAGGGACGAGCCAATGTAATTTCTAGTATAAGAACATGATAAGACTCAGAATATTTCTGGTGTTTGAAGAATGATAGCAGACAAGACTCGGGAAGTCAAATTCAAAAGGCTCACGTTTAGATGAACCAATAATAAAGTCATTACGATGGTATCGATCATAGTAAGGCAAAGTTCCGAAAACACGCAAAAATACAAATTTTTGTGAAATCCACGCGCAGATGTTTAGACTGACATCTGTGAAATTTTTTCAATCCTTTAAAAGCACTTCATATTCAGTCTGCACTGTCTGGATAGTGCTTTATGGCCTGAATCACAAATACTATCGCCGTGCGAAGACTGTAAATCATGTATTTTGACAGCAGAAACATTGTTTGTGTGGTTTAACTGCGCTGTGCGGCTAATTATGTTCTGTGCAGTTTGAATTCCCCATGGATTTGTGGCAGGGTTGTTTTCTGATCACACTGTATAAACAAGCCTGGCAGAAGGTAACACTGCGTCAGTTGCCGAATCATTGAAACATTTCTTATTTATGCAATTAATTTTTCTTCATACATGTAAATTGAACTTACTGAAATATCCCCCAATACAAGTAAAATTAATGATTTTTATCATTGCTTGATCGTAAAGACTAACTTAATGAGGCACCAAAAACAAGTGTGGATATGACAGGGATATATGAAGTCTGTCACATCTTCAAATTGCAGAAAATCTGAAGCAGACTATTTCCCAATTCCCCCAAAGACTGGAAATTGTTTACAGTATTTCAAAAGTCGCTCAATTGAGCCCTACAATGTCACACGGTAGTCATTGCTATTAATGACCATTATTTGTCTTTGATTCCAAGTGTTCTTGAGTGGTGTGGAGGGCACAGCGAGGACTTGTTACTTCGGTCCCCCACCGAAACCTGATCCTGATAACCCGGATCACTGGATGAAGCAAGTCATGCGAGAGATACGAGAGCGTTGCCCGGGAAAGAGGGGACGTAGCCCAGCTGGTGAGTTATCCTTACTTCCGATAACTCGAAAAGTGTCTTTTTTATGACAAGAAATTTAACGACCCAGTGGGTTGGGTTAGAAACACCGATGAACATTTCCGTGTTTAATCGGTATTCCTTTGTTCTTACTTTGCAGACTATATCTTGTGAGCAAAATTCACTTGTAGGTACCTCTTTGTAAAAACGTCTTCAATGTTTTGACATGTCAAGGGACATGGTTTTAAATAATCGGTTGAAAAGAGCCATATTGGCCGGGAGTGTTCATTTTGTTGTTGCCAATGAAATCTTAGGTAAAGTATCACCCCCGGATATAAATAGATCATGACAAAACATGTCAATGGGTCAGAACGAATTCAAACGCCCTAGTGGACCCTGTGTTGAGTTGTACATGCATGCAGGCTGTTAATGGTGACGGTCGCAATGAAAACATACACAGCCGGAAATACCCGAAAATCAACGATGCTATCCGAATTAAGGTAAGAGATTTCATACAGCAACAGCACGTAGCGCAAATGTGCTGATCGACCGATTGCCCTCAACAAAAGGCTTTTGATCTACCCTCGCCTACCCAACGCATACACATCTCTCGCTCAGCACCTGTTACTGCCATATTAGATAATTAGCAATTAAACATTAACAATTGAAAATCGACTTAAACCATTAAGAAACTAAACAGGAATAATAAAACATCAATCTCAATTTCAGAAATTACACGTTTAATGTATAAGTACAAAATATAGATTAAACACCAAAATTGAAACAGGAAAACAGCAATTAACATGCAGCAACACCGTAAGAGCAAACCAGACACAACAGGTGGACCTGGACAAACTTAGAAACAAAAGCCGACAAACAACTAAGAAACAAGAACAAATACAAGCATCTAACAAAGGAAAATAAAACCATCATATGGCACGCAATTGTGGGGAAAAAAATACACACACATTATTACATGCAAAAACAAAGTCAATACAGACAGTGTGCCAACCACATCAAAATGACAAATTCAACTACTTAATTAATGTTCATAACACAGCTATTACTAGTTAATTGAAACTTAACTAATCAAACATAGAAGCAAGGCAAGGTGCAAAACTTGTAATGTTCACAACAACATCCAATAAACATCAAACATCATCAAACAACTGTCGTAAAGCAACGGATCCCCGGGAAAGAATCTCTTCCCGAAGAGTTTAAATCCGATTCTCCGTTTCCCATATGCAGCAAGGTATGAGACGGAGAGAACACCCCCTGCTTTGTGTTGGTCATTGTCTCGCAGGAATCTGGGGAAGTCCTTTCTGACATTTTGGGGGGGGGGTGTGTTAAGTAACAATAATCTGGAATGTGTATAGGGATTGGACAAGTGGGGGGGTACCCCTCGGTCTCATTTCTTCTTGGGTATACGTTTTCCCAACCAAGCAACTGCGTGCTGGTTTCTCGTTTGCCCACAGAGCAAGGATACACTGAGCCAGAACCCACAAGAGTCCATTGTTCTCCTCGGCGGTTAGGAATGGAGGACGGGACTATTTTGGACACAAAAATCACGGCATCGAGTTACCACGGAGACCACTATCCATGGGCTGCACGCCTCAACGGCCCTGGCACATGGTCACCTGTGAGGTACGTATCACCATTGATATATGCGTCACACGTGTCTTCTGTTGTGCTATAGGAATCTCAGGAATTCGTTTTAGATCTTATGGGGTGGCGCATACCAAGTGGCGTAACTACGGGGGGGGGGGGGCACGGGGAGAAAATGACCCATCAAATGGCTGTGCTCCCCCAGGATATTAAGCCCTAGTTATGCCTCCGAGCATTGGAATGATTGGGGTGCATGCTGGTTCCTGATTTGAAAAGTGGGGGAATAGAGTTAGACAGAGCCGTGTAGGGTACGTATGAGACTCGCGCTGGACCAAGAGAGGGCGCGATTTCCCTATTAACGCATGAACAGGCTCTCCGAATGGCACTTCGCTGGTTCACAAACGATTCGGAAATACACGAGTTACTGGCGTGTCCGTACTTGCAAAAGCCACATTCCCGACCACAGTGTTTCTCTGCAACCGACGAGGGAGTGCTCAAAGCGAACACCGAGGGGATCAGTGTTTGAGCTGGCTGAGGGAGTGACCAGGAACAACCCGGCCACTCTTAAACCTGATCAAACAAATCAGATTCCTTCTTCCGTTCGTTTTAAAAATTTGCGAAAAGACACTCTTCGTAGTTTTCCCCTAAACCTTTAAAGATAGGAACATATGTAAAAAAATACAACAACACCTTGGTGTATATTACTCTGATGTCATCATGACATCATCAGGTGTCTAAGCAATTCCATCTTCCAAGAGCCGGATTATTTATTTAGTTTATCTCAGAGCCGGGGGGCGGATTTCGTCCCCTTAAGAACTCGGCTGTAGTACGCTTGAATTTTATTAAACTCAGCATGCATGTAAGTAAAGCACTCCTCAGCTTGAAAAAGAAAGTTGGAACTCAATTGGACATACAATAATGGTTTTGGTGTTACGGTAATATGAGTTCAAGGCTGCAATGCGCTTACCAGCCAGTGTGCTTTGAACACTGCAGTGAAAACAGTACACACCTCAGGCTGACCCATCTGGGAAAAATGGGCTCGGTGCAACGATGGCGTGTTTGATTTTCACCAAACTAGGTTTCAAAATGACTACAAAGATTTATTTAAAATGAACTAAGGGATCAACTCCTGAAAAAAAGCACTACAGAGATATGGAAAAAAATCGAGGGGCCGGGGGCGAAATCCATTATATTAATATAGACGGCGCCTCAATATTTTGTAATCAGAGCGAGCGAAATCAGACATAGCCTGTTGCTATGCTGTTGTCAAGTGCAAATCTTGCCCACACGCACTTTGGTAATGAGCGCTGTGTCTACAAACAACAGAGAGACCCAACACTTTTACTGGGTCGTTGACATAGATAAACCACAGGCTCTACCTTGCCCAGGCGCCGTTAGTGAAAATAATCCCATTGAGATACACGGCGAAGATGTTTATAAACGATTGAATGGCACTTGGCCTGACACCGCCTGAAGTTTTTCTTCCCTAATCAAGGTACGCCAACCCAGGTCTTTTCAGTATGAAAATAGGTAGGAATAGAAAGGAAGTGATTGCATGTGGCCGGAATTTGGTTTTAAGAAATTGGCAAAACGGTGTCAGCAGAAGACACCATTCCCTCTTCGTTGAGCTTTAAGATCCTCATTTTTAGGCCATTTACGTAAAATCACCTCATCCTTGGTTCCGGTGAAGACCAGAAGTACCTTATTATTTCAAATTAAGAAATAGAAAAGAATTTGCCTTCATGGCTGTCAGTTTACGGCGAGACTGTATTGAGTAAGCCGGGAAACTTTTGCGCCCTCCAGCGTCCGCTTAAAATTCCAAAATATATTTTCCGTTGATGTCTGCGTTAAAGTTTCACGTTTCATGCAGTCCCTTGAAAATTGGCGAAGTAGCAAAGTGTGGCAGTAAACATACTGGTACTTTTGTCCAATTCTAAGCAGGCGGACATATTAACAGTTCAGAGTATTATTACCGTCCATTGTTTTGAGCAAGGACCGGTATGTCTGCTGCCACCAAGCGTCTCAAAGTCTCCCATTAAAAGACTTTTAATGTTTCAAAAATTAATCCTGAAAAATTCATCTTGCTGGATGTGATCTTGAATTGCGTTTGGATGTGGATTATAAAATCTATCTTATAAAAATCAGTCGACCCGCCGATAATGAACAGAGATAAATCACTAACAACAGAGGTCCGTCAGAATCTGCAGGCCCGTTTTATGTTAGCCTTTGATCAAGGCGCCCTCTTGAGCGACTTGATCAAAGGCTAGTTTTGTGCATAATTTTGGGTTTCTGTAATAGCTCCACTGTGGGGCGCGCGTTCGCGCATTCAAAACTTTGGACTGCTGCCAAAATTTACGCATTTAGGGCTTTGACCCACGACTTTGCAGGAATTTTTTTTTAACCAGTCGAGTCGAAGCCATCAGTGTTATTTTCTGCACCCGCTACGTACCTGTGATTCTGCTCGTGGATCGGTGTCATTTAGTGGTTCTTTTTAGCTCTTTTTTACTCTATGTGCACAGGGCTTTCGGTTCCTGGATCGAGGTGGACCTTGGTGAAACTACAGCAGTGTCTGGCATCATCACGCAGGGAAGTTCGTACGGCAATGTTGTGAAGAAGTACAAGGTGGCGTATTGCCAGACGCACAACTCTCCTGACCGTTTGCACGTGACTGACGCAGATGGAAACGTCAAAGTATGAGATACAACTTTGCTAGCGGCTCGAGAATATCTTGGCCCCTTTGCCATCTGTTTCGTTTTGACCCACCTGACCTTTCTGTTGCCCCACCCAAAGCAGCCTGATTGCTCGGGTTTAACGCCAAGAACTCGCTGACACCCCTTTCGCTCATTTTGTAGAAATAGGGTCTGCACGAAGAGTCAACGGTAGGATTGGATAGGGGAGGGTACATGTACATGTAGGCCATGTTGAGACTCCGTACTATCAAATGAGGTACTTCGATGGAAATCCTACTGTTAGATTTTTTTCATTTCACTCTTACGATGCCCGAAATACCATTTGGCTCCATTTCATTTTCAGGTGGCGTTTCTACACATACAATCTGTATACCTTAGAACTATTGGGTTACATTTATGGAAGACGAACGCAGTTTGTGAAGTCCCTGTTTAGTACTAATGTTGTATAGGAGACACCTGCATATTTATGGTGGCTCTGGGGGGACTGTCGTCAATACTAAAATCGACATTCGCGTGTACAAATCACGAATCTCACTCGACCTTTCCTCAGTATGCGGTGCCTGTCTAACAGTATACGACAAACTTACATGTTCACTTCGCTTTGGTTCGTTTCAGGTGTTCATCGGTAACACCGACAATTCCACCCCGGTCAAGAACCTGTTTGATGAGAGTGTGGTGGCCACAGCAGTGCGCATTGAGCCGACTGAGTGGAATCCTTGGGTAAATCTGCGGTTGGAGTTGCTTGGATGTCACCTTGGTTAATTAATCTAGATGTTCAATATCAGTGCATACACAGTTTCTGATATATGTATTCGTTGAATAAAATTACTGTTAAAAGTTAAGATAACTGAGATGGTATGGAGAAATTGATGAAGAAAACTGACGGGTGTGCGAGTCCTCCCGAAAGTAATAAATCAATATAACCGCGTGTGCCAGGCAAAAGGGCGTAAGGCACACGACAATAATAGTTTCAATATCAATTTCCAATTCAAATCCCACCTTGAATAACTAATAAATAATGAGTATTTGGATGATTTAAAAAATGAAGATTAAGAAAGTCTATATTTTGGAAACAATTGCAGTAGCCTTCGGATGTTTCAGACTGGTCTGGTCACTTTGTGTGCAACTCAGCAATGACTGTATACGCGCAATGTTCTTTGCTCAGAGTAAAACGCATAGAAATCTGATAAACAAACCAAATGTGTGCTTCAAAAGGTAGGTTTAATATGGTACGAATTCTGTGTGTGTTGACTTGTTCACAGCTTGTCATTCACGCGCTAAAATAACACAATCCCAGCTGTAGTGAGGTTGATCATACGCTGTTTTGATGTCAAGTACTAATTTATGTATGTGGGCGACAGGGTGGATGGAGAATGGAGCCCTGACACCCACTGTGGAAATGTGAAGGAGGCACGGATGGTTTGTAGCCACATGACCTTGTGGCCCTTTTAATCTTTTGGTTTCATCGCAACAGTACCTCGTCAGATCTGATACTTTAAATCGTTGCATAATGACGTTTCTGCTGCCTTTGCCAGAGAAATAAAAAACAATAAAGGTTGTTTTAATATTACTTTGGATTAAGGTTGAGGGTTTGCGGATACGCCATGTGGAAAATATCTCTCTTGAGCATGTGTTGTTCTGAATCAATCCTGTGGATTAACATTTTCAACTGCGCTTGTAAGATTTTTACCTTCTCAATAAATGTGCGTTTCCTCATACTATTTGATGTAAAAATAAAAATTACGTAATTAATCTCGGACCCAATCCACAACGAGGGGATTAGAAGGGAAAGGGAAATGAAAGCACATAATCCAAGACCCATGCTGAATGTGATATCAGTGCAAAATTAAAAAAATAAACAAACAATCAAACAAATACTACAAACAAACGCAGAGAGGGTAAACAGCATGGCTGTCAGCGCTCCTGGCCAACCCGGATCCCTTTTTCAGTCATATCCAGTCCAGACAGTTTCAGGAAGCCTTTGGCCCTGCCTATCAACACCTCCCCCACACTGTAAGATCAGGCTACAAATCCCCGCCCAGTCTTTGGCAGACGTTGCCGTCAGTGCCGCGCACGATTGGGTTAGGTGTACTCTCTGGTGTAACGAAATATAAATGGAAAATAGACTTCAAGGTTTAGAGGGGAAAAAATGTGCATTAACGGTGTCTGGAACCATTGTCTTTTTAGGTCCAAAAATCGTCGTAAAAATCATTGCAAGGTCGAATATCAGCAGGTAATAGTCGTGTATGCTACGTACTTACTGCAAGAAAAATGATCGTGACTCTTTGCGTATTTGCAAGGGAAAAAAGAAATTAAAGCTGTTATTGCATTAATTACTTCAAAAGGCGTCACCCACGAGACATTTGGGGATGGAACTTCAGAAATACTGCTCCTCTGTATTGTCAGATCATCACGTGCTTCTTTGGGTGTGAGATTTTTTCTTATACTTTTGGTGTTTTGGATCAATTGCTCCGCGGCTTCCTTACAATTTTGAACACGTGAATTTGCCAGTCGGTAGCCTATTTGGAGATTTCAGTAAGCTCTCTGTTTGCTGTCGTGATTTGTTTACGGCGCCTCATATACCAGGCAAGATATGGGATGGAGGGTTACCCCCTTACCTGTCCAATCCCGATACACACACTCTAGACTATTGTTACCTAACACATGCACCCCAGAAGTCTGTAAAGGATTCCTGAGATTCCGATCAAACATTGATCAACACAAAGTGCCATATCTTGCTTCAAATGGCGCCTCAAGTGGATTCTTTTGTATTCAGCATACTTTTTGGCCTTCCACTCTTGACCGGTTCAACTAATTGATGAGGAACTAATGGGAAGAAACCGCCAGCCTTCCTTTCATTGGAAAACAAGTTAAAATTCTATCAAGGTGACGCAGCAGAAAACAGGTGTTCAATGGCAACTTCCTTGATGTACAGTCGCGCATGTGCAGGTACAACATTGACAAGGACGCATCTTCACTGACATTTCCATACGAAGGACGGTATGAAACCGAGAGAACCTCCCCTTGTGTTGGTCATTGTTTTACAAGAATCTGAGGAATTCTTTTCAGATATTTAGGGGAGTGTGTTAGGTAACAAAAGTCTAAAGTGTATAGCGATTGGACACGTTGTGGGTGGTACCCCTTGGTCTTATTTCTTGTTGGATATAGATATTTCGCGTTGGCTGGAGCGTTTGGCGTCATTATCCAGTTGTTGGAGGTGGGATCAGATTGCCTTGCGTACGCGGCAGTGTTGCGCCCCACCCTTATTAAAAAAACTGCATTAGGAAACAATGAAACAGACTGCACAACCGGCACGCCTCCACAAAGAAGTGATAAAATCTGATTGGGTGCTTACTCGATGATGCCCCCCCCCGCATAGGTTCCGCACTTCAGCCAATCAGACATAGACATTTGGACTCTAGTCTCTAGTTCAACTTAATTTCCCATCTGCTTATTGGCTGCCAATGACATGAGCTTGTTCGGCTGCGCAAGCGGATGACGGTTCGGTTTGAGGGTACGTGATAAAAACGAGCAGCCTACCCGGTTCTTGCTTAAAATTTGGTCTCTCGTCCTGAGAAAATGGACGGAGCTGCACCTATGATTGTGATTGTGACCACACTGACAGGTAAGCCAGTTTTCTTGAATGACCAATTTTAGTGAACTATCATTCCATTCTGCAGTCAATATATCTTTAGACGACAGATGGCTAAGATTAATCATTTTGTTGACAGTAGTTTAATTTTTTTCGAATTCTTGGAGTAACAATTAAAAGAAACATTGTCCAACATTTTTCTGGACTCTGCGTATCCCAGTAAATTTACCTTGACAATATCTGTCACTTAACGTTAGTGTTCGTGCGTACGGCAGATTGTCTTGTTCTCATCTGATGGCCTCCCAATTCATTTCCAAAAAAGAGGGAGGTACGTCTTTAGATCTTTTTTAATTCACAGCTGACTGGACCGCGGAAGCCAAATTCCATCAGTTCTCACGATTAGATAAAAACCAATTATAAAGAAGTAAAACACACATTTTTGTGTATTCTGTGGAGATTTTTATACTCGAAGTTGTTACATTTTTGGTACGCGCCTCTATTTGTATGCCTTGGAGCCTGAAATACGCGTGGTTTCACAGTGCAAAGACTAAAAATGACAGCATATTTGACGCAAGTACACCCAGACAGCCAATACAACTATCCAACGCTAACACGCGACAGTTTACAGAGAGTAGGACTTGTTCAGATCAAAATACATGAGTTTTTGTCCTCAAATGAAATGAACCTCAAGGCGATAAATATGGCCAGGAGATATAATAACAAATTGATTTTGAAGAAAAATGAAGAAAAAGTGCTCTTTGGGATTTTAACTAAAAATCCACAATACTAATCCTTGTCTTTACCCACTTATACCAGGCAAGATATGGGACGGNCCTGAAATTCCGATCAAACAATGACCAATACAAGGGCGGGGGGGGGTTCCCTCCGTCCCATGTCTTGCTTCAAATGTACCCAAGCTCAAGCCAAGCTCAAGGCAGCTCGACTGATCTTTGTTTCTTGTCCGTTTTGCTTGTGACCCCACAATGACTTTGATGTTGTTACGTAACTCCGGCAAGTAATATATTTCGGCTCGTTTCCGAACAGGACCTTTACTCGGTCTAAGCCTAGCTTGTTAACAGCGATCGCTAGTCAGATCTGGTGCACGCAGAAAACATCAGGATATTAATGATCATTATTTTGTCTTTGATTTCAAGTGTTATCGAGTGGTGTGGAGAGCACAGCGAGGACGTGTTACTTTGGTCCACCACCAAAACCTGATCCTGATAACCCAGAGCACTGGATGGAGCAAGTCATGCGAGAGATACGAGAGCGTTGCCCGGGAAAGAGGGGACGTAGCCCAGCTGGTGAGTACCCTAAAAACAAATACAAATGTTGAAGGAGCTGAAAAGGATTTGTGGTTTTCAACTAAAAACATTAATCCTTTTGACTGTAGAGTTTAAATAGGAAATTAATCAAACAATTTTCGATGTTCCCTTTTTAGGGAGATTGCTCCTTCTTAAATTAATTAAGGCTTGTGATAAGCCTAGATGGCGTAAAACCTGAAATAACAAAATGTACTACCCTGGTTACGGCATTTCTCCGCTTGTCAGCGAGTTTGGAAACTGTAGTAATGTCATTGCTCCCTATCCTCCTTAAGTCCGTGTAAGTGCGCATGTCGGGCTTAAAGTGCGCATGTCGGGCTTAAAGTGCGCATGTCGGGCTTAAAGTACGCATGTCGGGCTTAAAGTACGCATGTCGGGCTTAAAGTGCGCATGTCGGGCTTAAAGTGCGCATGTCGGGCTTAAAGTGCGCATGCTGGGCTTAAAGTGCCGGGATTAGAAGACGGATTTCAGGTTATGGACTACTTTTGCGGACGGTACGTACTTTTATTAACAGAGCAAATATTCGGTAATTTATCGAAAACGCGTTCAAACATCTGTACGGACAAACTGTGGGACAGAAACAAATGTTTCTGGTGATTTTTGCTTTCGGAAAAAAACGTGAGAAACAAACTGTGCTGTTGATCTGAGACTTAATCATTTTTTCAAAATGAATGAAAAAATGATTGTTTGGTCTATATGTTTTCATTAAATATAAAGGAATGTAGGGTTCTATTTTCAAATGTTTGATTGACGGTTTTATGGATTCAGTGAACGATCCGATGTTAGTGTGGTACTGTATGCACTAGATGATGACTCTGTGATTGGATACAACACAGTCAACCCCTCACTGGTTTATGGTGATGTAATAAGAGGCCATCTAGTAAGGAGGTCCGCTTAAATTATTAGTTTAAGGACGCCAAGGCAAAGGAAGACGGGCAGGAAGAGTCCAAATGTAACTGTCTCAAAAGACACAGAGTTTTATTTACATGTCAACTTTGGGGGTTCAAATATCCAGGTATGGTTACAACTAATTACAATTCAAATCCTTCATTCCTAAAATTCCTCAAATTCCCAAAAAAATCCTCAAATTCCTCGAATTCCCCGAATGTCATGCCGGTGTGCGACCGTGGACTTGGCCTTCCAGACAGCACCTAATAATGAACAGTGTGTGGAGTAAAGATCGAGACCCTAGGGTAAATCATACGAGTCGCCACACAAACAAACAGCTGAAGTACAATGTAGAGTGAACATGACAATATCACATGTACGCTTCACATGAAACTTTTACTATCAAGACTGTGAATTTTCACTCCAAAATCACTCATTCCACGTTCTGCTATATGACCCTAATAATCATCAAGTCGGACCACACACTATGGAATCATAGATTGCGAAGGTGAAGAGACTATAAATCAGCTATTACAGTTTATGGCAGTGTTTTCAGATGTCTTCCCCACCTACCCCAAAAATAAAATGAAAGTTTAGACGGAGGAAAGAGAGAAAGGAGACTTATGTATCCCTCAGAAGAGAAGTGAATAACAAATGTTATGCCCCTTCAACGACCTGCAGTTTTCACAGCCCAACGCCCTCATTCATGTTTAGCCTAGTATTTGTGTGTTACCATAGTACTGTCATGTAGCCGTTGAGGGGTATGGTTTGGTTGGCAGTTTCCCCTCAGCTTCAGCGGGGGGGGGTGGGAACTAGTTTGATATCTCTTATTTCAAAATGAGGAATCAAAATATTTTATGGAAAGGTGATAAATATGGCAGCAGTCATTTCTTTCAATTGTACTGGGACAGAATTTTTGATCCTGCATTTTCTGTACACCTTCTGAGGCGAAGCCGCTGGGAAATAAATCTAACATGAACGACATCTTTGAAGAAGTTTGAGTTTATCACAAAGCAGTATTAAACTATGGCTCCTTTTTCTAATTAAAGTACGCCAAAACAGACACCGCTTGTTGCTATGCCGTTGTTATGGAAACCCT
This sequence comes from Acanthaster planci, assembly GCF_001949145.1. The sequence goes on from NW_019091375.1 coordinate 720,914, forward strand.
TTGGAAACAACTGACACTAAACATACGCGACCAGGAAAGGAAATGTATCCACAGAGAGTTTAAATAGAACTAGAGGTGGCACAGGGAAGGTAAAATTGTCATGGGTAATCCCAGAAATTAGGGGTCCAAAAGTGTTACATTTTCGTGTCCCTGTTACATCTGACCTTTGTTATTTGACATGGAAATATCACCGGAATTGATTCAAGACTATTGCTATTTGTTTGGCAGGTGATTTGCATTAATCCATCACTCTTGGAAATGAACTTACAAAATCATATGTCGGATGTGACAGGGACACACCAAAATGGACCCCTAATTTCTGGAATCAGTCTTATAAAAGAAAAAACAACTTGGAACCTCGCAGACGCCAATGCGTACGTATGGAACGCACACAAACATTGACACAGTGGGTCGTGACTCTCATCTAAAAAAATCTCCATACGCGAGGAAGACTGAGGACTGGACTGCGTCAGTGCGTACGTGCATGCGCGTAATTGAACAATACGTGGCACTGTGTTAGCGTCAACTGTGATCTCTATGGATGTACAACCGCAGAAACTCTCGGAAGTACCTGTCACGTATGTTTCGCTCCCATTCGACGTGTGGAAACGACTTCGACTGTGCGCAGCGGTTAATTGACCAGGCCCTGGTGAACCTTACGATATTGTCCTTGGCAAAAGTTTCCAGTCCTCTCTTGAGCCTTCTCGCCTGAAAGACTTTGTTTGCACAAAATTAACAAACGATCACGTTGAAACTCTTGTGCTCTAGAAGACTTAGGCCGAGTGAAACACCCCAGAATCGCGAAACGAAATGCTCCAAAAATATGAACTTTAGCCTCGAAAAGGCTGCTATTAAAATGAAAACTATTTCCGTTTTCAGTCGATTTCTTGGTCTGATCTTTTTCTCAGCCGAATTTCTCAATTTTAGGAGTATTCCCAGAACCACGAGACACTGCATACGGCAGGCCAGAATCTCAACTAAACATTACAATGAGTTTTATCCAGCCAGATTTCTTGCAGAGCTTTCATGAGTTATTTTAGACACCATCTCCGCTGAGCAATCGGCGTGTTTCGCAATGTACAAACCGATCCAGCCACGTACCGTGCACGGTTTACATGTGTACACTGCTGCCTGTTTATGTAGCACGCGTTCCAACTTACATGTACACCCACACGCACATGTGCGTGTGCATGTACATGGAAATTATGCGTCAGATCGTGGAAGGTGCACATGTTCATGTGGGCACTCATTTGATGTCCACTGAACATCCCGCGGATTTTGGAGTTTACGTACCCAGCACCAGGAATTTGGTATTTGAATGTTTTTCACCTTACACTGTTACAACAAGAGCAATATAGACCACTCGCATTTTGCCTACGACTTGTATGGGGGGCTACATCTTGCGTTCAAAGTGGTTATTTGTTTCATTGGTTTTAAATAGGATTGTACTTTCTTTCAGTGTTTTGTAGTCGGTTTATTGATTGGGTGTTCTGATAGCTGCAGGGATTTTTAGCACCTTATATGAATTATACTCTTTCTTTTGTACCAACCATAGTTTTAGCAGCCACTAAAACACGACCGCGACGCCAAAAGAGCATACCCTATTCGCTTCGTAAGTGTGACGTCACTTCAGGTTAAACAACCCCCACTGCACGTACACTGCGCATAGAGTTACATGCATTGATCGCCTTTCACTTCCGGCGATATCGTACCCAGGTCTCCATGTTCATGCACGTGTGTTTTCGCTGCACGTGCTAAAGTAAAAACGAGATTGTACAACGTTGCAAAGATTTACCTACTTGCAGTCGATGCATTCCAGATTCCGTTTAGTTGACACCGCGCAGTTGTTGTCAGCAAAGGTTAGATAAAAGATTAGTATCTTTCGTAATTGAAGTAGAAAATTGCTTGAAGTCTACTACTTATATGTTTTAATCTGTTTTTTATTTCGGTTTTTACCGACTGGCTACCATAAAATTTCAAATCGTAAATATTCATCTGCCTTATTGCATTGTTCTTCATGTATTTTATATTTTCGGAAGTGATGGGTCAATGTTTGGCAGGATATTTTTCTTTTAGGTCATTATTTTTCTGTAGGTCAGTTTCTATAAATTGATATACATGTAATAATAAATATTTTCCAAAGCCCTTTTCCGAGTTGGATTTTTAAAGAAGTAACTGAACGAAAAACGATATCAATTTCTAAAATCTTTGCACGTTAATTTTTCTATCCAAGGGTTCCAGGAAGCGCGCCACCAGGGGTCAACTCTCAGGCCTTGTGCTGATCGAGTTAAAATAATTATAAATGGTGCGCTTGGTCTCCCGGTTTACTCACAGAGGAAGGACCCACAGAGCCAGGACACACGACAGTCGAGTGTGCAACCCCGAGGCCGTTAGGGATAGAAAATGGGACCATCCCCGATTCAAAGATGTCAGCGTCGAGTAGCTGGCATGACGGATGCTGCCCTGCTTGGGCTGCGCGCCTCAACAACAAAACGAGATGGGCATCCGCAAGGTAAGTATCCAAAGGAGATAACCACCCTTCAGGCCTCACCTGCATCCCCATTCGATTCGATTTGCCCGACCCCACTGAAAGAAGACAATTCATTTTGAAGAGCTAGGCTAGGCAGGCGCAGTTCTAGGGGAGCTTAGCCCCCAAACCTTTTTGCAGCCGAGCCCCCCGAGGTTGGGATATACATACAGTTGTTATTGCTCAGTGCTTTTTAGTTTACACTTCTTTATCGCCCTTTTTTTGTCATATAATTTCCAACCTGTCAGCCAGATCTTGTACTTATTATTAATCGTTACTTTTTGGTTGACAATTCTATTTATTTTTGAATAAATGCATGTGAACTACACTTTGTTTTCAAATTGTTCTTTTACAAGAATGTGGAATCATGTAGTCAACTAAAAAAACCGGAAGAAATCAGTCATACGTCAAATGGTATTTCAGATCTGCAGTTGGGACACCCCCCAAAAAAACACCTAAGAAAACAAAATATTATTTACAGGGCGCAGAGGACATCCCCTTATGAAAATAAAACCATTTAGAACTAAATCTATGTTCAGAAATTGATAATAACAGGATTGTAAGACCTGTGTCCACAAAATCCACACGTCTGGCCGCGATGGGGGGTGGGGGGATTTCCGACAGGCAGGGATAATTAAAGAGTGACGTTCAGGCACCCCCCCCGGCTGACAATAGTCTTGGGTTCAAGACGCACGTGCGTGCATTGTGCGGGGCATTCGATTCTCTGTGACAGCGACCTCCCTTGACACACACAATAGCGATTCCTTCAGTGATGGTTCGACAAGGGCTCTATTTATGTATGTTGCAAATAAAAAGTTCTTACACAGGTACATTAGCCCCCTACAACAATTCCACAGTACCTTTGACATATCCTCCTTCATCCCCCTCGTTTTTGGTACTTGAAATTAAACTTTAGAACAACTAGGAAGACTTATGATTTTTCCCCATCAGAAGGTGGGACAGGGTCGTAGACCCTAATGGACCTGATCCCCTTGGGATCCACTTGTTTGAAGAAGTCTGTCTTGATACATTCTCAGTTGTAACTACAGATCCCCTTGGGGTCCACTCCCTTGAAGAAGTCTGTCTTGATACATTCTCAGTTGTAACTACAGATCCCCTTGGGGTCCACTCCTTTGAAGAAGTCTGTCTTGATACATTCTCAGTTGTAACTACAGATCCCCTTGGGGTCCACTCCTTTGAAGAAGTCTGTCTTGATACATTCTCAGTTGTAACTACATGTGCTCTTATTGAAGCCAATCTCTCCACTTACGTGCGAGTTTGCGGAGCACTGTTATTTCGTTGTTCTTTATCCCCTGTGACTCTGTAGTGGCGACACCAGTCCCTGGATCGAGGTGGACCTGGCTGAGAGAACGGTCGTGTCTGGAGTCATCATACAGGGAGACCCGTGGTGGGAAAACTGGGTGACGAAGTACAAGGTGTCATACCAGGCGCAGCACTCATCTGACCGTATACACGTGACAGGTGGAAACGGAAACATCACGGTACGCATGAAATATAACGAGCTGAAGTTGCTAGACGTTCAATATCTTTGCGGCCGTTGTTTCCTGTTTAATTGCAGCTGTCTGACGTTTGTGACGTTGCGCCCCTCCCCGACGGAGGCGAGGGCGCCCTCCTCCTCTAGACGCGACGGTGGACGGTACGCACCGGAGAGTCCCTGAGCGGCTAGTGACAAGTTCGTTGGGATGAAAGTATACCTTCCCCCCCTAAAATTCAATGATCTCTCGTCGTCGTTGAGATGATGCCCAATCTGATGGGCCAAAACTAAGTGACTCGATCCGGACAGAGCTGACCTGAATAAACTTCGTCTGGACACCTGACTTATACAACAATCAAAGTGGCTGGTTTATTCATCAATCACACTCCTTCAATCACACTCAACCAATACACCAGTAGAGGGCGCTATTGACGGGGAGAGTGTGATTATAAGTGACTGGACGACGCCCAGAGCAACGAACACCACAATATTAAGTACCCGATCCGACAACCCACCGCTACTTATAAGTGAGGCTAGTCAGCGTCAAAAAACATATAACAGAAGGCTCGAACAAGCCTCAGTTATAAGTTTGCCTACTGTATTGCATCATACGATAATATATTAGCATCACAGTACTTTCAGGCTATTTTGCTGCACAGGTCTCACTCATAAGTAGCGGTGGAGAGTCGGATCGGATGTATTGATTGTGGACATTCAGAGTCAAATCTGGGACTTTAGCAAGTCTACGGGGCTTATTGTCAGGGCTGCAATACACGCAACTCATGTCACGAGATAGCAATCCGCCCTTGCATCGACCGCTAGCTTCTATCAGGAACTATACCGCACCACCATTTGGCCTCTTAAATCAACCTCCCAAGCCCCTCGACGACACATGCACCACTTGGGGCTTAGGCACAGTCAAACTAGGCTAGGTGACTTTAACCCTTGCAAAGGATTCTTAACCCCTACCTCAGAATATGCCTTTGACTCAGGACTACTAACTTTGCTGCGCGCCGTTTTTATAGCTTCGCGAGCCGGCCGCTGCTGCAACTACGCCTGCGCACGCGCTACATGTGACCAAGCA